>CM060107.1:44090306-44480306 GCA_030522415.1 Channallabes apus | reverse complement strand
TATATATACGCTCCACATCTTCTTCTTCCATCTTTTTGTTTTCCAGTCCCTCGTGCTGTCACTCTCTTCAGCACTTCGTCATATGAGACCAGATGATAAAAAAATACTATACTGTAAATCTGATTTTCTGACCATATGCGTTGGTACTGAAAGAGATGTTCAAATCAAACCGGGACTTTTGATTGTGCCGAATAACAGAACACATCTATAATATCCCCAGTTACACTAAAGTTCTTATCTCAGTTTTCTCAGTATGCCTGCTTCATGTCTGGAACACTGACCTCCCAGGAACTCCTTAAAAAAAGCATGCAAGTCATGCTGGAGAATGATTGTGTGTACAGTTCCCATCTCTTCCGCAAGCTGGTGCCGAGTATATTAGTATATACTGAATATTCACAAGAACGACGGCAGTGAGCGCTGAGCCACCTCGCGCAGGATCGCCGTTCACCTACAGTACGTAGGACTGTTCGTGTTCTGTCATTCTGCACAAACCAAAAGTCCCAGTTTGATTTGAACGACCCTTTCAGTACTTACAGATACTGTATGATCAGAAAATCGGAGTCTTATTATACAATAATCAGTTTTTCATGCCCTCATTCATGAAAAATTTCATCACGGGGCCCGGTTTTACATTCTACAATTAAACCAAACAGAACAGACGCAAGACGGACAAAATCGAACGATGAATTTGTATAATTGATAAGGCCTTCTTTAAAATGTTCGCCCCATTCAAAATTTTTTTTAACTGCAGATCAAAGTCTCATCACCGCACTGTGCTCGGAGTCTTCTGTAAATGTAAATCGGTTGTATATATACGCCCTCACAGAAAAAAAAAAAAAAACGCTATCTGTCCTCTTCCGAATACATGAGCTCCCAGACGCCTTAATGCCGTAGACAGGCTGAAGGAAGGAAGAGGTGGAGATGATGATGTCATCAGAAAAGAGTCCTAACAAAGATCAGCAGCTGGCGTCGTGACATCATCATGCCAAGCTGCCAGGTTTGGGGTTTTGCTGGTGACGCCCACGGCGCGTCCTGTCCCCTTTCTTCTCCTGCTTTCCAGTGGGTTTCTCTCATTCTCTCACGCTCCCTGACATACACACACACACACACTTTGCTACAGCAGAAAAAAAGAGTAGAATCATATCCGGAGCATCTAGACCAAGCGATCGGCCAAAAAAAAAAAAAAAAAAATTATATATATATATATATATATATATATCGGTCTCAAAATATTCTTCAATGAGGCTTTCTTGACCTTGCTGTGACCTTGACCCTGTTTGGATATTACGAGATTCTACGAAGTTTAGACAAAACGTTTATCGCAGAGGATCCAGAACATTAACGCCAGCGAAGGCAGGAAGGGATCCGTGCTATTTTGATAAGAGCGTCTAGATTGAGACCCATCAAGCACATGACGCAACCCGAGTGTGTGTGTGTGTGTGTGTGTGTGTGTGTGTGCGCAGAGGACAGCATGTATCTTCGCTCCACAAATGCATCCGTCATCTTAGCAACCGGACAGTTTCCAAACACACTTCTCCAGGGTTCGATCAGCTGCACGCAATGTTCAACTCATTCAGTGTGTGTGTGTGTTTGAAATTTCGAAAGAATCCATTATGTAAGTAAATACATTATATATTGAATGTTTGTCCTTCCTGCAGATTTTTCCTTGAAAAATACACCTCCACCCTTTCTTGCAGGCAAGGCCTCTAGTTGCAAACTTTCCTCGTGTGTGTGTGTGTGTGTGTGTGTGTGTGTGTGTGTGTGTGTGTGTTTTCTGGTTTGGCATGTTTCTTCAACACAGCACCGTTTTCTTCGAAAGCATTGTGATAAAACCAACGCAGCCTCCGAGGCAACTCTCAACAAAACATTGAATCTGGAGCAACTGAATCCAAGTCTTGCGCGCACACACACACACACACACACACACACGCACGCACACACACACTTCATCACTGTTCATCATAAAGCTTGACCTTCAACCCTGGTGTTCATTGTATGCATCATGCTACAGAGTGATGATTAATATCTACTTATTATTATTAATATAATAATAATCATCATCATCATCATCATCATCATCATCAGTGTGTTCATCCTACGTGAGCAGTAACTTGGGAACGTGGGAATGTAAAGCAAAAGTGTGAGAGAGAGAACAAGTTTGAATGTGTGTGTGTGTGTGTGTATATATATATATGTGTGTGTTGCGATCAGGAAGTTCTGCTGATGGGGGGCACTGGGTGTCTCTTCCTTTTGTTCTCAAACACACCCCCCTTCTTGCTCTCACACACACACACACACACACACACACACACACCTCTCACGCCACTCCAGCCCGGGCCGTATCTCTGCCGCCTCAGCATTTGTGTGTTTTGACAGGAAAGACCAGAGCTCTCAGTAACACTCTTTCCCTCTCCCTCTCTATGTTTCTTGCCATGTGTGTGTGTGTGTGTTGTCAAATGCTAGCATGACTAGCCTGCCCGCCTCATTTTTCCATGCTTCAATCACATGATTTCTGCACCCAACAACAACAATAACAGCAGAAAGAAATCTGCATTCATTCTGCAATCTGCTATTGTTAGCATACTTTGTAGTATTCCTACATTGGTTGTGTGAGACAGACGTGCAGAGGCGCGCATGTGCAACGCATCGCGAATCCGCCGGAGGTTCTGTACAGCAAACAGAAATGAGCGGTTCGTCTCATGAGTCTTCTAGTCCGAGTTATTCCTGCTTTTCTATGTGACTCCCATAGACGCTGCGTGACAAAAAGAACGAACGACTCGGACCAGAAGATATAAGAGGTGAGCTGCTCATTCTGTTTATCATAATACGTCCTTAGCTGCGTTGTGATTTTTCATTACTGGAACTATAGACAAAATTAGTGTATGTAGACGTGTTGGGGGTCTGTTTATTGAAAATGTAGCATTTGATTTTATTACTAATCAAAAGAACAAAATGAACTAAATGACTCAAAAAAAAAGATTCGTTCATTTTGACCGAGTCACTAAAATAATCCCATCACTACCATCCGCGCCCCCCACACTCCAGTCCAGTAGGATAGCAGATTCTCCTGACATTTCAACACAATTTACTCAGCTTTATCCTCAGGAGGTGCGAGACCATATTGAGATATTGTGAGAAATGCATTTGAAGTTCTAGAGCGTTCTCTCCAACATACATCATGAGAGAGAGAAAAAAAGAGAACATTTGCGGGCATGTATGTGTGGTACAGGACTTTCCCCTCCAAGCTCAGACGACTTCATGACTTCCTGTGGAAGACCAGACACTGTGCTTTACTTCCTGTTCAAGGTTAAAAATGCAGAGAAGAGACATGCAAGGTGAACGCATGCGACAGAGCAACGACTTCCCACGCGTGCAAACAGAGAACGTGCTATTAACTCGTTTCAGTGTCAAATCAGAATATCAAATATACAACTGGGCTGTTAAAGAAGCCGTGTGTAACTTTTCACACCCTCTGCTGGCCATGTGGTGAACTGCACTTGCGGAAAAAAAATAAAAAACAGCACATGCAACCCATTCCTTAACGAAAGCCTGGAAAGTCATTTCCAGGTCGGAAAAACATAATCAGGAGCAGAACTAA
Organism: Channallabes apus; assembly: GCA_030522415.1. NCBI lineage: Eukaryota > Metazoa > Chordata > Actinopteri > Siluriformes > Clariidae > Channallabes > Channallabes apus. The sequence goes on along the minus strand of CM060107.1, from coordinate 44,476,708 downwards.
ATGAAACGCGCTGTGCCAACGCTGTGAACTGCAGGCGTGTTTAAAATAAACTTATTATGAGGTAGGATAAGAAATGAGTACAGATTACGGGCCGCACCTACAGTCTTTCGAACGCTTTTTTTCGAAGTTTTTTTTCTTGGAATGTCAGTACTATGATAAGACGTAGCATTGTCATTAAGAAGGAGGAAAAAAAAAAACAGAGAAATGTTTTACAGAAGTTGGCTGAGAAATGTAGAAGAGTGTCCTAGTGTGGGAAACTAAATATTACAGAAAAAACAAGGGAAAGCGCACTGAGCGAGCTTGAGGCAAACACGCCTGCGCTCATACCATTGGGGGTAAACAATCTGATACAGATCGGAGAAGACCGGTGGGGGAAGGAAAACACACACACACACACACACACACACACACACACACATACACTTGCCTGATATGACTAATGAGAGCTAATGAGTGTGTTTACAGTTGATAAGAGCACCCATTTCGTCCCTCTCTTTCTCTCTCTATGATAAACAGCCACGTTCTAGACCTGTTTGTGTTCCCGGGCTACTTAATAGCACAGAGGCAGAGGTATGTCACGGACAAACGTCTGCTGACACAAACACGTCAGGGATGGGGTAAAGGAGGAGATCTGGAAGAACACCGGGGACGAACAGAGTGACAAATACGGCATGACGAGTGCTAAATCTGGCTGCAAGTCTACTGACCTTTGGTGACACAACAAATATTCAATGCATGCGCATGCACACGGATACACACACTCTCCGATGTCCCATCAGCATGCTGGGAGAAAACGAGGGACGGGAAAGTTGGGGGGTTGATTAAGTCAACTGTTTGTTTTACATCTGTGTGTCCGGCCATTTTTCGTTCATACAAATACAAAACAACGCTTTATCGTGCACTGTATAAGGAAAGACGGAGTGTCGAAAAAAAAACTACATGCAACACGACCGGGCATGCAGATACAAGGAAAAAACCATAAAAGCCATTGTGGTTTGAAGCAGCCGAGCATGAAGTTCCTGTCATCATCTACATCAGCAGCTATAAATAGATTTTCCCCTCTTGAGGAAAGCATCATCAGATCAACCTTTAGTCTTTTTTTTTTTTTTACGCGACAAGACGAAAAAACTGGAGCAGAATTTAACGGGGCCTTGTTGCTATAGAAACGACCACGTATTACACCAGACTGCATTTTAGCCGCCGATGTGGGAGATGGTTATGACGGATCAATACGAGGTATTGACTGAAGAACCAAAAAAGACATTATTAAGCGGCTAAAACAAGACAAGCCATGATGTAAGGCACAGATGTAGCCATAAACCCATCAGCACTGGGTCTAAAGCAGACAGATGAGGATAAAAATAAACACTCTGCCTACCTGTGAAACCTGCTGGAGCGGTATTAGTGATATCTGTTACTTTATTAACGACGCGACTGAGGACAAGAAGACGGAAATGGACTTTTTTTCAACCAAATGTGCAGAACACACATCAGGGTGGTGTCATGTGTCTCTGCATACACACACTATACTGACTACTGACTGCCTTCACATCCATATGAACTTGAGTAACATCCAATTCTTAATCCATAGTGTTTAATATGAAATGGTCCACCCTTTCCAGCTAGAACAGCTTCAACTCTTCTGGGAAGGCTTTCCACAAGGTTTAGAAGTACTTTTATGGGAATTATTGACCATTCTTCCAGCAGCGTATTTCCCATGGATGAGATGATGGATTAGAGCAGAGACTGCAGGCCAGGTCTTCTCGTTCCAACATACATACTGTACATATGTATGCACTCAGTACTTCAAATCACAGCACAGTAATCTGCCAATTAACATACCATTACACCATTATATACAAAAAACAAACACACATACTGTACGGTACACTTCGGGATTTCCGTCAATGTTAACTAAACATCACCAAATCATTGTTTCTGATTTTATACTGTAGTATAGTGTCTGTGGTTAAGTGCTGTTTTTGCCAAACAAGTCCTTGTTTATCAGGCGTTACTATAGAAACAATACTATATTAAATGTACTGAATGTGTTACACCCAGGACTCCTACCTGCACGCTGCTGTTAAACGTGTCGATGCAAGAATGCGACTGTGCTTTTGTATACAGTAGGACCTCAAAGGATGATGACAAAGCTTATGGTTTGTGATGCTCATACAATCTTTCCAAATTCCTAATCCGGACCTCTAAACTCCTGGTTTGTTATACAGTTCTTCATAATTGAGCAATATGACACTCGAGGTCATATGCTGTAATTCTGGATATACAGTAGCATGCTGTGATACAGTCATAGCAGGTCGAAGGCATCAAATGTGAGAATGCTTTTATACAAACACCATTTATCATCAAAAGATATACCAGTTATTTTGCTCCGCCTATACATATCTTTGTAATTCTCAAAGATTTTAAATTCTTATCAGTACTAGATGAAGAGAATAGTCCATGTATCTGGAGGACAGTCCTGGAAGTTTCCCTTTATATTTTCACTTATTCCACTTTAGAATATCAGCTCTGTTAAGTTCGAGGGCTGAATCCCAAAAACAGACAGCTAGTGCGCTATACAGGATGTACAGTAAACCACTACGAATAATTCAGTACCCAAATTAATAGTGCAGCTCCAACACCGAGGTAAAACATCTGATTAGGCTCTCTAAACAAGCACACGGTGCTTATTCATTTTCCTCACAGTTACTACACCGAGTTGATCTCTAATGCTAATCTCACGTGTACAGCTGTGGTTTACATATCGATTAACATCTGGACCTGGTTTGGTGGGAGTTAGAGAAAAACTCAAATCTGTGACATACTGTTAGTGAGCACATACTGACTAATATATGCCCGTGTGTTAGATAACCCACACATCTCGCACACATTCATAGATCTGCCTGAATCGTCCAACAGAACCCGACAACACAGTTCGCTACTAGAGCTATAGAGCTATAAGGAGTACGTAGACTGATTTGATTCTATTTCGGCCATTGTGATTTCCAGTTCGATTCAGTTCAATAGCACTAATGTTTTCTGTCTAATGAGAAGGTTATGAACTATTATAAAGATTGACACACTGTGTAAATGTGGTGGGACCACCCATAGAGGCAACAGAACAAGAAGAGGAAGAAGAAGAGGAAGAAGAAGAGGAAGAAGAAGTGATACTCTTGCAAAAAAAAAAAAAAAAAGCATTTTACATTTGTAAGTTGATCTAAATTGTTAAAAAGTGTGTATACATTGGGAATCAAAAACTGACCCAACGATCGATTACGTTGCATTGCTACTGTATGTAGTCATTCTTGTTCGGTTCAAGCTAGGCTATAGACTAAGACACTCTAAACACCAGGGGTGGATTTAACAATTCTGATTTTAATATTCTTAATAAACAATCCTCCAGTCGCCATCCAGGCAGTTCACAGTAAGCAATCAGTAACTTAGTGTAACAATATTATTAGTTCGTAATCTGCTGCGTTGGTCATTTGTCTGGTGAAAGTTTTCATTAATCTTAATAAACACTTTGTCGAGTTGCGTCCTACCTCTCGAGGTCTTGCTAGCTAATCTGTTGCTGAATATAACCTGGTTTGAAGTGACACGTCATGGAAATCAGCTGGACGAGACGTGAAGTGAAATCGACTGCAGCCGGGGGAAAAGAACATCCCAATCACAACCCCATGTCAAATACCCCATAAAACATGCACTACAACCTACGGAGTCCTGACTGTAAATAGGTCAGGATTTATAGCGGAAAAGAGATTGTGCATGACTAGAGGCATTTAGGTGTTACGAAAGAGACGGCAAGAACAAGCACAAGGCAGGGGTGCGGGGACATGGGCGCCGTTCGTACCACCCTACACAAGCAGTGCTGTTTTCACCCTAGACCTGGCACAGAGCCAAGCTGTTCACATAAACACATCAATCATCCGAACGGAGTGCGTCGGCAGCCATTTAGCATTCCTCGTCAGAAACTCAGGGAACAGCAACTGGCAAAACATCAACAACACCAACAATAATACATGGGTTTAAGACATTTTGTCTTGTAGGTTTGGGCCTCTCTGGCAGGCGCGATACATTTGGTCGGAGGTTCCAAGAATTTTTAGTTGAGACCTGAATGAAAGCTGCAGGCGCAATAAAAAGAAATGCAGCTCAAAATGCAGCCCCTCCCTCACGCCACATTTGGGACACAAACATCTCATAGGAATCATTTTTCCTAGAAGATTTTTAATCGAGTCCAAGATTTGCACCATTCGAATTCTCTTGTCCTCACCCTCCCACTCTCTCTCTCTCCTTTTTTTTTTTTTATCCCCCAACTGCTTGAAATTTTCTCCCCCCCCACCACAAACAAACACATTCTAGAGATCTGGAGGTGTGTCAGTTCCAAGCCAATTGGCATGCAGCAAGGCCTGGCACTTTAGCCAATGAGAGTTTGGACTGATGGCGTACATGTGAGGAACAGAACTTGTTTTTGCAGTCTCCTGTTTTTCTTTCCCCTCCCCTCTCTCTCTCTAATGATGAAGGAGCAAAAAATACATCTTGGACTTTTGCCCATATTAAAGAGGGGCTCATTGGCAAACCAGAAACACACACACCTACGTACACACGCGTGCGCGCAAACACGCTTGTAAATACATACACAGTTATTGAGTAAGCCGGTCCGAGGGTGGGGTTAGTTCATAGCTCTAGCTGAAAGAACTATTTGTACTGGACAGAAGCAAAAACACCTGACCATGATATTCACTGAAGTAAGTACTGACGCACACACACGCAAACACGTATAGATTTCATAACAACGGAGTTAAGTCATTTACAAGCTAGAAAACAAAATACTGCAACATAAAACGTAGCACTCCATTCATTCTCATAAATGATTAATAATATTAATGTTTACGACAAAGCAGAAATCCTTCAGTGGTAAATGCGACTGAATTATTAACCAGTTAAACCAATGAACTCCAGTTTTCACTTTGAACCATCACATCAATGGAACAATTAAAATCCGTTGTTGTTTTTTTTTTTCAAAATCAGAAGCACTCAAGCCAAATCAAAAGTCCCGATTGTGCAGAATAACTGAAGACAATTATGAGAGGAAAAACTCCCTTTATTTTTCTGTATACCCCCCTCCACAACTAATGCACTTATCCCAGCATTTCACTAGTGCTTGGATGCCATTAAGGTGGTAGACAGTTATGCTGGAACCATGATCTGCTTTAACACTGGCCACTGAAACACTGGCCTCCCAGGAACTCCTTTAAATGCACAAACATGTGGAAATTGCTTGGAGCAAGGTCAGGACTGTACGGGGGATGTGGCAATAACTCTCAGACGAGTTCCTGTAAAGTGCAAGTGGTCTTTATAAATGATTATGTGTACAGTTTCTACAGACAGATGCATCACTTCCGCAAGTTCACGACAAATTATCTTTAACTTGCTGAATGTTCACGGGAACGACTGCAGTGAGCTCTGAGCCACGGGGATCGTCAGTCCCAGATGTTTGCACCATTTAAATGTTTTACTGTTGCTAAGAGTCTCATTACTATACTGCGCTTAAAGTCTTCTGTAAATGTCAATCAGTTTTATGCTTTCTTCCTCCTCTTTTTCTTCTTCTTTGTTGTTTAACGAAAGGTAGAATCCAGTAGGTTACCGCCGACAGTGGGTGTGGGTCTCAATCTCCCTCATCTTCCCGGCCTTTTAAAGTTTTATCCTTTCGTTCACAAGAAAGTTCATAAAAAGTCCCAGTTTGACATGAATGCCTGTACAATGAAACAAAACAGATAACACAGAACCACATAAACCAATTTAAAGAATTTATTTCAATATATTGTAAATCATTTTAGCAGGTGTTAACTTAGTTTAACCAATTATACCGGAGAATAAACTAGGATACCTACTTTTTAAAAAAAATTTATTAATATTTCTACCCTCATATCAATTCAGACGGCCCTTATTACACATCATGCATCGTGACAGTGAAAAAGAGAAGGAAAGACCTCATTACAATAATTAACTGTTTATTTGTTATAATTAGTAATAAATAGTGGTTTATGTGTGGTTTATATCACATTCATGGGGAATAAATGACTGTATCTTGCTATGCTACTCCGTACCGTTAGTGCTACAGCTGTGCTAAAGTGTTTGAAACTAGTTAGCTAAATAGCTTGAAATTGTTGTGCTAGCATCTCAGGAAAACAGTTTCAGTATGCTAAAGTAATCTAATCATCCAATGAACTGGTTACATACCAACATACAGTAGCTACTGTAGCACCAGCTGGTCAAATCCTAGCTATTTGGTAATACCAGTTATTAGCATGATTAGCAGAGCTATTTAGCTACTCAGGCACATATTTAGCAAACTTACAGCATTCACTGGATTCTTCCACTTTTACATGAGTAAGATTTTAAAACTTTGACTATCAATACTTTTATTTAAGTACATTTATTTTTCCCTTATGGAAAAAAAAAGATAGACTGGGGAATTGGGGGGGGGGGGGGTTATCAATCAAGAAATCAGATTGGAGTTAAAATGGTGTAGCCTTGTCATATACAGTACACTACTTGGCCAAAAAAAGTCACTTGTGTAGATGTGTCGAATTACTGGGCTGCATCACGCAAAGAAAATACCATAGGAGGTTTAAAATGACTGGAACTGAGTTAGGAATCCTTCAACACATCATCAGAACCTGGAAGGATAGTGCTGAACATTGTGGCAAATATATGGTCTGAAAAAAATTATGAATGAAGATTATTTAAACTCTTGCTGAAGAGGCATGGTAATAAAAAAATAAAAAAACAATAAAAACAATGTGCTATGTTAAATAGTTTTTAAATAGAGATATGATGAGAACTCGGAGGATTGGGACTAAACAGCTGCGTTAGTGAGACTTACAGTATCAGGAAAAAAATGCTTCAGTTCGCCAGGTCTAGGCTCAGCAATGATACTGTATGTGGCAATAAAATCAAGTGACCTGAATTTACTATGTTCTGAGTTTTTCTTCCCTGGTTGCACAAGTGTATTCCAGGACTCTGTGAAAATTATGAAAGACTGGTTCTAGGAGCATGAGGAATCATTTTCACACATGAACTAGCCACCACATTGTGACATTCATTCATTCATTCATTTTCTATACCGCTTAATCCTGTGTTCAGGGTCGCGGGGGACCTGGAGCCTATCCCAGGAGACTTCGGGCACTAGGCGGGGTACACCCTGGACAGGGTGCCAATCCATCGCAGGGCACACACACACACACACATACACACACTCACACACCACATTGTGTACTGTAATCAAAGTTAATGGTGATGTGACTTTTTTTTGTTTTTGTCCAGGCAGTGTATGTGTGATTTAGTAAATGACTACAAACGTTTCATTTCTAATGATATACTTCATTATAGGTCCTGATGCAACTTCGAGTCTGTGGCTTTTCACAAAACCGGGGCTCTTTAAATGAATTGTGAATGATTTAAGTTTGTAACACCTGATGTCTTCAAGATGGCTCGTTGTGTTTGAGCATGTCTTTATACACAACTGCGTGAGGAAACAAGAGTTTTTCATTTCCGAGACTCTCTTTTCAGGCCACTGACCTACTTTAAATGAAACTAAGCCACAGCTGTGTGCTGTAACTACAGCTTTTTATTTCAAGCAGCCTCAAATCCATGAACGAACCTGATCATCTAGTCACAATTTGTGTTTTCGTGCCGGATCTGTACTGCACTGGCCAGTAAGCTAGGAAATGATGATAGTTATAGAAATGCAATGCAAATGGAATCAGCACATAGGTATCGTAATAATATCGTATCGGCTGCTCCCTGTGATTCCCATCCTTATTGCACTATGCATTATTCAAAATCTATTCAAGAAAGAGCAGGAAAAAACATAAGGGCCAGATCAGAAATCAGAACAGCTCTCTCTCTCTTTGAAATAGGACACAAATGAATAATATAATAATGAAAAAGAAGAATCATTATTTATGGAATAGGCATCCTGAAATAAATAAAGTGATTAACATAGTTGAGGCATGTAGTTAAATTTCGATTTTGACCAGGTTAAAGGTTTAAGCAAGATTTTCAGCATTTCGAGCTTGCTAAAATGTTTATAGCTTATAACCACTTTCCTGTACAGCGTACATTATAATCACAGGCCCCTTGTGTGTTTGTACTGGTGCGTATCCAGAAGTCAAACACAAAAGCGATCATACATGCTAAGTTTTCTTTCTCTCTCTCTCTCTCTCTCTCTCTCTCTCGTTTACATTGGCGCATATCCAAGGAGAAAGGTTGTTATGTCAGTTCAGACCTGAAGGGCGAACAGAAGAGCGAAGGATTACAGCTAGGTGACTAGGCAGTAAACAACCACTGAATCAGCAGTCTTGCTTAGTTAGCTAGATCGTTGTGCATTATATATCTCTGAGCAGGCTGTAGTCATGGACATGTAACACACACGACACACAGTTTAAGACCCAGGACACATGCAATGTGACCATGTCAAATCGCATTCTCATGGATTTCAAAGAAACCGTGGTTCTTAACATTTGACCCATTTGGATTGTAGCCGGAGAGGTGCGTGTATCTGTGTGTGTGTGTGTGTGTGTGTGTGTGTGAAGGCTTGCGGCATCTTTCTTTGTCTCAGCAGGTTTGTTTTTTTCCCCTCCAACTCGCCTTCCATCATGTTCATGATCTCCGTTGTCTTCCTCTGAGGCCACGGCTCGCTCCCTCCCCTCGGGCGGTACACTACTACGCTCTTTACCGTTTCACAAAAAAAAATTATAAATGCAGATGTTGAGATTGAACACCGATGTTCGCTTTGTCCCTGCTGACAATGAGCAGATAGAATTTTGAACCTTGCTTGTGCACACACACACACACACACACACATTCAGGCGAAGATCAAGATAAACATGCACACACATCTCTCTTTTAGTCAATGTGTTGTTTTTTCCTCCAGCCTCGCTCTGACCTCACCAAGGCATGACATCATCATCAGGTTTTAATCTCACTCTCAGATACTACTTCTGAATCAAACACACTGTTGCTTCACTTCAGCATTTCCTGATAGCAGTCCGTGTAAACAGAAGTACCGGAGGTACACTCTGATATGGGATTGGGTAATAAGGTGGCCCCTGCAGAGCACCTGTCGCGTTGTAATTCGCTCTGCACGGAACCGCAAAACTGACAGTAATAACCTCTGAGCTAATCGCCGTATTGCTTTCATCATGTGACTGGGAGTCTGGATTCGCAGAACTAGCTTCCTCTCAGCACACAGAAATGTTTTCATGCTGTTCTAGAATCTTGACAAGTCCAGGTGAGAGAACTCTTCTGGTGTTACTCCGTCTCTCATCTATCAGTTCTACAGAATAACGGTTTGACTCAAAACCTGGATAGACGCCCCGTCTTCGGGTTCACAACCTACAGTATCCTATTCCTTCAGCTAGCCTGCAGAAAAGAGTGAAAATGTAAAGCAATATTAAACAACAGTAAAGCGTATTTATCCCTAGTGCGTAGGACATATCCAGGCAACGTGTCTTTTCAAGTGTGGACATTAGCATAGGGTACTGCAGGTACATCAAAGGTCAGGTGATGTCTGCGCTTTATCAGACATTTATTGTCGCTTAGAAACTACGGCAAAGCAAACACTCCGCACAGGGCAGAGAGTTCGGGAGGCTCTTACGAAACAAGTGGCTACCTTGGCCATATCTCATGACCGACTGAGAGAGCGATAGAGAGCGCGAGAGAGCGTGGAGCAAAACGAGCAGACAGTGAGAAACCCAGACATGATAGACACTAAAAATGCACTTTCATAAAGAAAACTGAAATAGATAAGCGTCCCCTCCCCAGAGAGATGATAGGCAAATTGAAGCTTTCTGGAATGCTTTAATGCATGTACAGTAAGGGCGATTAAATGAAGCAGAAGGACAGGAATAAGCATTTGTTTGTACACTGTTTTAGACATAAACCACCTCTGCGGTTTTGGTCGCCTTGCCAAAAATGGTGAAGCTCAAGTTTGCGCTATATAAATAGTTAGTTTTCACGCCTTGGCTTATTTTTAAAAACGTTCAGTTTGACAGCTTGTCTGTTTCCATTTCACACCCCTCCACGACCATTTCCTTTTTTAGCTTTCACTTCACCTTTTTTTTTTTTCTTCATTTTATTACACATAACGTACATGCTCTGGGTTAAGCTGAAGAACGTTACGGCTTCCTATTCGTTTTATTATTTTTTCTCCTTGTGTCATCGGCAGCACGTGTGGTCATGACATGGGGCACCCTGTTACAGTATTTTACCCACCTGGCCCTGCACCACCACAGAAGCCAAACTCGCCACAGACGCAACACCTTAACCTGAGGGGGGGAAAAAAAAAGGCAGAAGACAAAAGGACAGGTTGCACTTTTGAAAACACTCGGGAGATTTGCTGCATCAGGCCTTCGGTCATCTGACTTGACTGCTGCGAACTCCAGCATGACTTAGTGCTCCTCCAGCGTGACCGTGTGCTTCGGTGGAGCAGGAAAATCATCTTAATCCAATATTACATTCAGTGAGGTTGGGTTTATATGAGACGGATCTATACCTCCTCTGCACCCATTTTCTCTCTAATTTAACATCCCACCTGTTAACCATACACATGCACCCATTACAGCTGAGGGCACACACTCACCCAGTCATAGACTACGGGCAATTTGGAAACATCAATCAGCTACACAACAGGTCTTTAGACTGTCGATGGAAACCCACCAAGCACAGGGAGAACATCCAAACTTTATGGTGATGGGATTTGAACCCTCAACCCATGTGGTGCTTTAGAGCAATGCTTAGACGGTAAGCAAGACTAGTGCACGTTTTTTTTTCTCGTCCTTTGCTCTGACTAACAGCATGTGTAAAATGACCCAAGGGTCAAGAAATAAAGCACACATGCAGTACACCGCGCTGTGCAATCTGTGGAAATTTCCTCTGTGGACCGGGATTGTTTTTTTCCATGGCGCAACATCGCTCCCTGCTGTTCACTTTAATTGCAAAACTAAAAGAAGGCTTTGTGGTATGTGTTAAAGTTTATTTAACACTGTTTCACAATTCAAACTCAATCTTGTATGCTTGTCCATGTAATAACCCTGTCTGATAAAAACAGTATAAATTCTGGAAATGATGAGGCTTTTCAATCAATAACAGATGGGCCTACAATCTGATCCTCACACGCAGCATGGCACTGCACACGGCACCCCGTGCTCTCTGTCCCCTTCTGCTTTGCCCTCTCTCTCTCTCTCTCTCTCTTCATTCTCTTAGATCATTAGAGTCTATTAGAGATGTAACTGATTCCTGCACTCCTCTGTCTTTTTCTCTCTCTCTCTTTCCATGTGTTTCATACTTTTCCTTTTCAGACTCCACGTTTGATCCGCCTGACACGTGCAGCTCTTACAAAAGGGAAAAATCTTAAATGTTAGCTTACTAATGATGTTACCTATTACAAGCTTCCAATGAACTGAATTTATGAAAATGTTAACCATACAGTAGAACTACACACTCTGACTCGATTCAGGCAATTTTTTTTCCAATCAGAATGAATAGCCAGGAGGGACCAAGGGGAAACCCACTAAGCACGAAGATAGCATGCAAACTCCTTGCACACAGATTTGCCGAGGTGGGAATCGAACCCGGACCCTGGAGGTGCAAGGCGGGAAAATAACACTCATCCTTTTTTCACAATACTACATCCTTACCTGGTGTATAATAATATCTGTAAGAATTTACCGTCTGTCAGAAACTTTAGCACACAGACTATGTGATCAACAAAAAGAAGGTTTGGTATTGTGTTTGCGCCCTGTCGTGACATCCTCCAGGTCTCGCCCTTATTTTGGTCTGTGAGCATCGACACACCATTCAGAGAGTTTCCTAAGGATGTCTATCTCTATTGCACACAAGCCTCTCTTTCCATGAAGTCTCCCTCTCTCTCTCTCTTTGTATGTGTGTGTGTGTGTGTGTGTGTGTGTGTGTGTGTGTGTGTGTGTGTGTGTGTGTGTGTGTGTGTGTGTGTGTGCGCGCATGTGGTGAACATGACTGAGCACTTTCCAACTCTTTCAAATCCATCGCCCTTGACTATACTTAAATTGTCGTCTCTTAAGCAAGAATAGTGCTTTAATTCTTATTTTAGAAAGGCAGCAATGCCCAACACACGCCCAACACACACACACACACACACACACACACTAAACTGACCCCTATATCTATTTCCAGACCAGAGCTGTGGAAATGTCTTTAGCTTGCAGTATCAAATGCAGGTCATAAGTTCAAACACTATTTTCACAACCCTGTGTGCAAATAACCTCAGACATAATCATTAGGGTGGGGTGGAGGGGTCACCCGCTGCCCGTAACCTCCACCGCAGCATATATACAGTACATACAGTACTGAGATATACAGAGATTTGACCTGTTGATGCGGCCTTTTATTTGCCACAATGTCTTTAGTTTACTCGAGCATTAGCCCCTTAAAACCCCTCTCACACACAAACACACACTTAATCACACGAGAGAGCATACTGGTGAATACATTATCATTGGCGTGAACAGCACCCTTGCCTTGTGTATGTTTTGATCGAAATCACCCTTGGTTACGTTTAAATCCCGAAACACAGACCCCTATTCTTCTGTCATGAATAAACGTGTTTTCTGCCTTTCACTCTGACCTAGATCCACTGCAAACACTAACACACACACCTATACACAGTACAGTGCCTTGCAAAAGTATTCAGCCCCCTTAAAAATAATCAGATTCATCTGGATTAACAATCATCGTTCCAGACAGGTTTTTTTTCCTGCTTACATAAGTTGCTAATTCCCCCCCCCCGAACCATTTTTCTTCTTCCTGCTCCATGATTTTCAGGTTGGTTCGATGATGTTTGTTGATCTTGGACTTCGACTTCCCACTGCAGAAAAACAGAATGGCAAATTCCCTGCCAAACTCTGGTATCGGTTTGGGCCAGATGTCCTGCTGAAAGTTCTACTGAAGTTCCTACAAAGCTTAGGATAAGGTTTTCGTACAGAATGATTCTTCACTTTGGGCCATCCTTTCTTTTAATTTTGACAAAATTCTGAGGATGAAACCCCTCTCTTGGACACAGTGTTCCCACCACCACGATGATTCACTTTAGTATCTTGATCTTGGTTTTGATCTTGAACTTCATTCTGGTCATATGTCTCTTCTCACACCGACTGCAATTCTGTAGACCTTCTGACATAGGGGAGCACCTGCCCTCCACTTCACTACCAATTCTTTAAAGTCAAGTACTTTTTGACCTCACTTCTGATTCCTTCATATTTTAAAACTCTATTCTTACGTTACCCTAACTTCAACTTCCCAGATGTGCTTCTCATTCTCTTTCATTTCTCTTTTCATTAACAAGTTCATTCCGAGGTGCTTTTCGGTCAGCTTAAATCGGTCCTCAGTTGGACAATATGATTGTCCCGGATTCTGGGGTGAAGATATTGTTTGTATTCATATCAGGGGGGAAAATACTTTTAATGAATCTAAGAAGCTTTTTGTTCCCACTGGTCATGTGTCTATGTTTGACAACTGTGTGTGTGAGCTGCAGTTCAACTCTGGTGCTTACTAGGACAAAGTTCGTATTCAAATGTGTCTCTCTCTCTCTCTCCCTGTAATACTGTGTAAGTCTGAAATTGTGTGATCTCATAATCTCTCATATCCCAGGCTTGTCAGTGCTTCTACAGTAAGCAGTGTGGTGGCAAAGGGTCAAAGTGAACAAAAGCCCTGGAGCGAACATCCTGTCATCCTGGAAACAACCCGAAATAAAATAGGGAAACAAAAAAAAGAGAGAAAAACAATGAACAGAACGGTGTGCTCAAGCAATCATATGTGTGACATATGCATGATATTTGCAAACATCTGGAAATTTGCTGAATAAATGATTAAATAAATAAAGCTTATTTGGTGCTTTTGCTCTGAGCTGATTCGACAGAATATAGGTTTGTGTGTGTGTGTGTGTTTGGAATCTGCATGCAGTAAAGTGAGTGTCAGGGGTAATGAAATGACACATTGGTGTTAATTACCACCGGGAGTGGAGACGAGGATAATATAGTACAACAGGTTAACATAAATATGCCCTCACCGCAACACGAGGGCCGGGGCGTCTCGTTTCACCCACAACGTCTTTGCCAGTGTGACATCCGAAGAATTGGTACGAATGTCATGACTTTTCAAAGCCACATTGAATTATTTTAGATAAATCATTAGAAAAAAGGGAATGTCTTTAGGAATCTCTAATCTTTTGGTTAGGTATGCATGAGTCACGAGCCATTCCAAAGATCTACCTGAAAATTATACCTCATTGAAAAAAGGTTTTATAAATAAGGATACAACCTGCCTATACGACATCACAAGTTATACTGTTTAGCCTCAACTCAAAGTTACTCAAACAGCAGAAATGTGCATTCGAGCATGCGAGCACACACACACACACACACACACACAAACTCAGTTTATATATAACCTGATCATCCACTCAAATCGATTAAAACATATTTCTGGTCATCCACTGGTGCATCTGTGCTTGTCTGGTTAAAGCGTGATACAGAAGTGCTACTGATCACCCGCTTCAAGTCGAACCCTGTGACCCTGAGCAAAGCACACTGTGGGAAACAACTCACCCCCCCCCTTCAAGCCTGGCAAGGCGCAGTTCTGAGTGCCGTCTCACACTAATAAACAATACATTGCCCTCGCTTTAGATCCGGATCTCACAATTGAGCTTGTGTCTCGACTTTCTATGCACGTATGTAGTAAAAATGGCTCACCTTCCTGCACAACTTAAAATCTGACCTCATATAGAACTCGCAGGATGAGAGGATTAGTTCTGACTGGTAAACTCCATCGTTTCATGTAACGACATGTGACATGTGATAACGCCCGAAGGTATGGTACGCATCTGCTTGTAACTGGATGTTCAGACATGAGCTTTGGCATGGTGTCTCGAAATCTACGTTTAAATTGTCAAAGATTTAATCGACAAAAGGAAGCTGCGGAGGAGCTTATCATTCACACCTAGGGGCCATTTAGCATAAATTAGAAACAGGAGGAAACCAGACATCCCAAAGGAAGTCCACTCAAACACACAGGGTGAATATGTGAAACAGAGAATCCTAGAGCTTTGAGGCAACCCTTTCTTTTTTGACACATCATTTTTTCCTTCCTTTTCTCTTTTCTCTATGCCTGCTCGTTGTCCAGTCTCACCGCCTTGTCTCCCTTTCCTGGCTCTTATGCGCCTTCTTTTTCTAGACGTTTTTCTCACCTGAACTCTGCGGAGCAGCCAGACGCATTTTTCCTTGACGTCTTCGTAAGGACACCTCTTGGAGAGCATGAGAATGCGTGCCAGGACGCAGTTAAGATCTTCAGATGATGACGATGATGTCGATGATGATGATGACTTCATGATTGGCCCTATGCTTTCCACCTTCCTCTTCACCTCCTGCTCGATGTGCTCCATGGCTGCATCTCGGGAACACGAGTCCCGGCTGGCCAGTGCTTCCCACGCCGCTGTTCCATCTCTCACATCCATCACTGTAGGGATTTTTTTTTTGCACGCTTTAAATCTGATGGAAGCTGTGGAAAAATTATCAAATGAAAAAGCACGAGTGTGTGTGTGTGTGTGTGTGTGTGTGTGTGTGTGTGCGTGCATTTATGTGAACGGTGTTGTTATGGGTGTTTGAATAGCAAAGCCATGTCAGATCTGCATTAATTTAAAGATGATCTTTTTGTGCATTATTATTATTATGTGCAAGATATTAATATGCTGAAATATTATTTGCCCCCATGCATCATGACATGAGATGTCTGCTCATGAGATAAACACTTCCCTTGCATGCATTCAACTGCTGAGCAGACCTGATTGAGATATAGGTCTTCTACTAACATTAATAATAAGTAGAGTATGATTGATAGCTGTGCATGTTATCAGCTTAAGATGTCATGAATAAGGGTAAGTTGTGCAGTAGCCATTTACTCGCCTCATAGAGCAGCATGACAAATAAAAAACAAACACATTCACAAAATGCCGCTTTAATTCCATGTGTCTGATCTCAGGATCAAAAGAAAAACAGAAGACTTACAGCATTTACAGCATTGTTGTCCGATTTGCGGTCCGGTCCCGAACAGCCAGCTCTATCAGGAGGAGGAGGGTGTCTGTGCAGGACGAGGCGAGTACACACATGACTGACTAGAGCGTCCACGAATCGCGTGAAAGATAGCCACGAGGGGGCGGAGCCGAACACAGCGTGGACCTATCAGCGAGCAGGAGAGGCGTTGCCCAGGGAACGGAAGACGGACATGTGGGGATTGTAGTGTCCGCACTCGGCAGGCCGCATACCGCTGAATGCAGCTCGGGAAAAGACAAAACCGCATCTACCGACATCCAGAGAGGCTCAGGAGCCCCGCCAGCACTTGTTTATCGCAAACCCAGCAGCCTGGTTTTCTCTACAACACACACGGCAACACATCCTCAGATTACTCACCCTAAGACATTGCACGAGCCTGCGCCTATTAATATACTTCACTGTGAATATAAGCCTCGAAATCAAACAAGTGTCATCTTCACATCATATTTACCAAAATATCTCTCTCATTCACGTATCATGAGCCTGTGCACAGGTGGGCCTGGAGTCTATCCCAAGAGACACACTAACACATTCATTCACACATACACACACACTACGGGAAAATTGGGAGGAAACAAGCACAGGGAGAACATGCAAATTCCATGCTCACAGACCACGAGGCAGGAATTGAACCCAGTGCTAACAACTACTATTTTACCTGGTAAAGCATGTTATAAAATCACACAAACTTTACGTATGTGAATCCTGTGCTTCACATCACTGCCGCTTCATCATGTATGTCACAGGGGGGCCGGAACCTATCCCAGGAGACTGTGAACATTAACATAACCGGCATGTCTTTGGACTGTGGGATCTACCCGGAGTACCCAGAGGAAACCTGCCAAGCACACAGAGACGGGAATCGAACCTGGACCCTGGAGGTGCAAGGCGACAGTGCTAGCCACTATACCACCGTGACACTTATTGTGAATTGTCATATTGCTACAAAAATTTTCACTTTTGCAATTAAAGTTTTCTTGGTTTTAAATATAATGACTAAAAATCATTAAAGTTAACAACAACTATTTTAATTGATTAAAAAAATCTCTCACTAACTCATCTTCTGTACCGCTTTATCCTGTATTCAGGGTTGTGGGGACCTGGAGCCTAACTCTGGAGGCTTAGGGAACAAGTCAGGGTACACCCTGGACAGGGTGCCAATCCATCACAGGGCACACACACACACACCCATTCAAACACTATGGGCAATTTGGGAACGCCAATTAGCCTAATCTGCATGTCTTTGGACTGTGGAAGGAAGCCGGAGTACCCGGAGGAAACCCACCAAGCGCAGGGAGAACATGCAAACTCCATGCACACAGAGACGGGAATCGAGTTCGGCTAGGAATCGAACCCGGACCCTGGAGGTGTAAGGCGACAGTGCTCACCACTACACCACCGTGCCGCCGATTTCAAAAATCTAAATACTAAAAATAATATATATTTTTTTCTATTTAAATAATTTACATTTATCAGTACATTAACATCAGCATAATGGCTATGTAGCGGTTACCGCTGTGGCTTCGCACTACCAGGGTCTAGAGTTCAGGTCCTTCCTTGCGTCAGTGTGCGTGTAGTTTATATATTCTCCCTGTGCATGGTAGATTTCCTTTGTGTACCCTGGTTTCCTCCCCATGCAGATTAGGATAATTAACATTCCCAGTAGTAATTGCCTATAGGGTGTAAATTTGCATGGGTGCGCCCTGCAGTGTCTAGAGTGTACCTCACCACTTACCCAAAGTGTCCTGGGATGGGCTGCCCAGTACAGGATAAGTACTAGAGAGAATGAGTGAATACAACTAAGTTACTAAAAGTAATCCAACTCAAAACTGATTTGTCCCAGAGCCAAGTCAACAGTTATGTCTTTCTTCTCCATGTCATACATTTTAAAAACACTGTGATAAGTGTGTGTTTTTTTTCACAACAGATATAAATTTTATAACAATTAGAAGCAATCAACCAGGTGACTCCTACAACTGAAATTATAGGACACAATAAGGAAATTATCAACTTTGTTACCCAGTAGTGTAGATAATCAGTCACCATTCCTACATCCTTACCGTTCTCAGTCTACGTATGTCTCAGTACTTTAATATTTAATGAAAGGGTTTAAAATCCAACTGTTTTAAAGAGAAGATACAGGAATCATTGGGATGCTGATCCTGTGAGGGGTGAAGAATATTTGAAGACGCAGAGAGAAGTACTGCACTAGTGTGAACAAAATGACATCATTATCATCATCATTATCATTGAGTTGCAGTAAGAAGATCTGTTAGTAACATAGCTGGCAAACTGAGCAGTGAAACCATCTTTTGTCTTAAAAAACATTCATGTTTAAGCTTTAGCAGATATGTTACACTGAAGGAATGTATTAATTCAACCACTATTTGTTCTGTTGAGAACATTTATTATTAAATATATTTTTACTTATGTGACTAAATTATAGACTGACTCATAAACACAAGCTCACATATACATGCGACATTCATCACCACTGTAGTGAGACCACAAGTGGAAGTGTTCATGAAAATCCTTGCAGCTGTAAACCTTAAAGGATCTTTAATATTATTATTATATTTTCATACAATATATGGCCAAAAGTATCCGAACACCTGACCCTCACACCAAAGCTGCAAGCCTACACAGTGTCTCTGCAGTTTTTATTTTACAGTTAAAATTTTGGAGGAGGAAAATACAATACTCCTCATGGTTAGTTGTCTAACCTGTTGCTTACAAAAAAGGCGACCATGTTTTGTTCCCCATAAATGAATAGAGATAGAAAATTATATTATTCGAGTTCAGATTTCTACATCGGAGATCTATTTAATACAAGAAAAGTAAGCATAACTTTAAATGGCCTTTCTGTTCCATCAAGTGCAACAGTAAAAGACCTCGGTGTGATTATAGATCCCAGCCTTTCATTTGAAGCACATGTAGATAATATTACCAGGATAGCATTCTTTCACCTCAGAAATATTGCCAAGATAAAAAAATATATTGTCACTAAACGATGCAGAAACCTATGGAAGTATATTAGTGCCAAAATTCCTGAAAGCAAAATAGCAGGTTGAATTACATGAACTGAAAAAAACGTGTTGAAATAAAAATGTTTGAATTTTTCTGCATTGCAATTTGATCTGAATTGAAAAAAATCCTTAGAGCATTTACAATGTTTGAAATTTTTTCCACTGCAATTTATTGTGGTTGTATATTTCAAGTGAAAAATGTAATTCAAGCATTTAAAACAAAATTCAGGTCGCTAAAATGCTGGTCTTAACATCCGGGATATCACAGGAAGAGCAGTGGAGTGCCGCGTGCTGCTGAACGTGCCGCAATGCACTTTAAAGTGTACTTCCTGATCCCTCTGCAGTCTACTTTCCAGAAAGGCTGGGTTGCCAGTTGCACAATAAACGGTTAAAATGACCCCCATTCCGTAAACGCCATATTCAAAGCAAAGTCGGCGCTCTTTCATTCACACGCGAGAGCCATGGGTTTCCCGCCCCTGCGCTCGGTAGTGTAGAGTCACATTCAGTAACAAGATGGGATTAATTTCCTCAGCAGCAGCAACAACATACATGCTGTTTACAGTTTGTTAAATTTATATTGCTTATAAATAAAGGTAACCATAAACATTTTGTAATTAAGAAAAACGTAAAGTGTGGATAGTGCGGTTTAATGTCAGTCTGATTAAAATAAAATAAATAAATAAACACATTTTTGTCACTAATTATTTTATGCATGCAATTACAACATTTCAGTTTAATATTTAGTATGAAGTCATAAGTCTTGGATAAATTAATACCTGTCGCACTTTGACTTTGTCGCATATAAAATTGTACATCAATGGCTTCACTACAATTAACCCCATTTCTCTTTTTTTATTGTAATTTATATTTTTTATGTATTCCCTTTTTATATATCTTGTAGTTTTTGTACATCATTGCACTAGTACCTCTGGTCAGTTCCCACATGACCCTGTGTCTACTGACTGTAAAATATACAGTGTGCAGTCTATAACCTGTCTTACTGTTACTGTCTCTATTGCTGCTGGATATCTGGAATTTCCTTCGGAATCAATAAAGTATCTATCTATCTATCTATCTATCTATCTATCTATCTATCTGTCTTTATTCTTTATCTTGAATTGTCCCTATCAGTTTCTGTTCGTCTGCAGTTACTCTGATGTCACTCGCTGAACTGTTTGACTGCTTCCTAAATTAGTTTCTTCTGCTGTACAGAATTTTTCCACAGACTGTAACATTACCGAGCGCAGGGGCGGGAAACCCATGGCTCTCGCGTGTGAATGAAAGAGCGCCGGCTTTGCTTTGAATATAGCGTTTACGGAATGGGGGTCATTTTAACCGTTTATTGTGCAACTGGCAACCCAGCCTTTCTGGAAAGTAGACTGCAGAGGGATCAGTAAGCACACTTTAAAGTGCATTGTGGCACGTTCAGCAGCACGCGGCACTCCACTGCTCTTCCTGTGATATCCCGGATGTGAAGACCAGCATTTTAGCGACCTGAATTTTGTTACCTGAATTTTGTTACCTGAATTTTTACTACCTGAATTTTGTTACTTGAATTTTTACTACCTGAATTTTGTTACTTGAATTTGTAAGATTGAAAAATAATAAAGATTGTATTTTTAACACCTGAAAATATTTTTGAACAGCAATTTATTAACTTGAATATTTTTGCATTGAATTTTAAATGCTTGAATTACATTTTTCACTTGAAATATACAACCACAATAAATTGCAGTGGAAAAAATTTCAAACATTGTAAATGCTCTAAGGATTTTTTTCAATTCAGATCAAATTGCAATGCAGAAAAATTCAAACATTTTTATTTCAACACGTTTTTTTCAGTTCATGTAATTCAACCTGCTATTTTGCTTTCAGGAATTTTGGCACTAATATACTTCCATAGAAGCCCTAGTCCATGCTTTTATCACCTCTAAGTTGGACTATTGTAACGCCTTACTGTCTGGTTGTTCAACTAGGTGCATTAACAAGCATCAGTTTGTCCAGAATTCCACCAGTGAGTGATACAAGTCAAAAGAGTCACTCTAATTGGTGAGCTGAGTCAAATGATTCGACTCACATTAAAAGATTCGGAACTCCCATGGCTATATTGTGCGCGAGCGGAACTGCTTATAGCGCGGCAGAAAAAGAGGGAAATTTAAAACTGTGCGCACGAGCAGTGTCAACAACAGCTGTTAACGGGCCAATAACAAATACAGTACTACGTCCTCTTCACGTGCACTGCATAGTCCCGAAAAGCTGTTACGTCTTACCCTACCTAGTGCCCTTCAATCAGCGAAAGGCGCCATTGGTAATCCAAGCAGTGCAGTCGCTATGGAAGGAGGACGCCCCAACCTGGAGTTTAACGTTCATGCAGTGTAAAACAGCTAATAATACACGGAGTAATTAATAGATGATGGACTATGTACGAGAATTGGTAAATATATAGATAACGATAATAAAAACAAGTTTTTTACTGAACTGCCTGTGATAGCGACGAACGAACTGCTGTTAGATTTAGCATAGTTAGCTAACGTAGCTATCGCACCATTATGCTAGTTGGCAGAACGTAAAGATTGTTAAGTGCTAAGTTAAATATTCTCTCTATTTATTAGCATTTATAATATATTGTACTGCTGTACCACAAGTTTACATGTTTCCTCTTTCGCTAACATGACGAAGTCTCTTTATAAGCTAAGTTATTCTTTGCTCATGTTAAACTTACAGTAGCTATGCTAGTGCTACTTTGATTAAAAACAAATTACTTTCTTAGCAGAAGTAATTATTAATCACGACATGACAAGTTAAACGTTACTTAAAGTTACGTGGCGCTTGATTTCGTGCACAAACACTTATTTAACATTTATTCCTTTACATTTATGTTTAATAAAGGAATGCTGCAGCTCTGTCCCAAGTGAAGTGTCTTTCTTCTTCCCTCCATTTTAGCCCCTGTGCCTGGATTCCCCTTCCAAACACAGCTACATCGGAAGCTTTTACGCTCCGCCGGATAAGATGGGCACACAGCTGATGGGACAACACCAGGACAAATCCAGCAGTGACCCTATGAGGACCAGCAGACACACACATCACACAGCGCCTGACCCCGGGAGCAGAGGTGAAGGAACTGAAGTGATGCATAAAAATCATTATCTTGCTTTTTTTTTTTCTTGTAGCTGTCCTCCGCCTCAGTGCGTACTGAACACTGCATTCACTGCCAACTGGAAGAAAGAAGCACACCTCAAGTTTGTCTTTGTTACTGTATCAACATTCTTTTTTAATTCTTTCTTCCTTTTAATTCACCCATCAATTTTTTCAGGCATGCTTGCTCTCCGTCCATCCATTAATCTATTCCTCCGTCTATACAAGCTCTCCATTCATCCTTCTGTTTATCAATTCATGCATATGGCCTATTCATTTACATATGCATGCTTGCTCTCCAACCATCCTTCCATCCATCCTGTCATGCTTGGTCACTGAACATCCATGCATGTTTTTTTTTTGTCCATTCATTGATCCATCCATTTTTTCATTAACCCAGTAATGCATGATGTCTGTCCATCCATGCACTACATTCATCCATTCATGCTCTTTATCCATCCATCTATGCTCTATATTTATTCCTCCTTCCACTGATTTATATCTGACAATTAGCCCTGCGTTCTCTCCATCCATCCCTCTATGTTCTCCAATCATAAATTGGTGCATGCTTGCTCGCATCTATCCTTTCATCCATACAGTCATATATGCTGTCTATCCATACATTTATGCTCTCCAGCCATTAAGACTCAATGTCCATCCATCCATCCATCTATCTATTTATACTCTACTTCCAACAATCCATGTTCTTTATTCATCCATCAGGCATGCACACATCATTTATAAAATACCAATATGGATCAATAAAAGAGCATCCACCCATGCTATTTTATTGATCCATCCATTCGGCTCTATCTATCCACCTGTCCATCCTTCCCTGTTCTCTACTCTTAATTTTTTAGAGTCACAATCAGCCCTTTTTTAAAGTGAACTAATATCAATATCGTCATCAATTATATTGTGTTGCACTTCATCTTTATACCGTAGAACTTTGTATTTATTGTTTCAACTTTAAAAATTATGTATATTTTCACCTTTCAGTACCTTTTATGAATAAAAGTGACTTTTTTTTTGTAGATCTAAAAAAAAAAAATTATCAATGGCTTGATGTGTGTGTGCGTGCTGTATAAATAGCAGTGATAGCAGCACTGAAGACTCTGCAGGAGAAGATGAGGAGACTGGAGCTGGAGCGTCTGCAGGCAGAGAAGAATGTGGAGAAGTTTGCTCTGGCCACGCGCCAGTTTGGCAGCTCTGGAAACCAAAGCAGTCAGCACCAGCTACAGGACAGAGAGGGAGAGTCTTCAAAGAGAAAAGGTGTTGCACTTGTCATTTAAAAAAAAAAAAAAAATATATATATATATATATATATATATATATATATATATATATATATATATATATATATATATATATATATATATATATATATATGACATGTAATAGTATATTATTAGCCAACCCCTTTCTTTCTCTGGTGCCGGTGAAGAGCTGGTGTCCCAGTTGCACTCAGCGGAAGCTCGATGCACCCTTCTGGAGAAACAACTAGAATACATGAGGAAGATGGTGGAGAGAGCACAGAGCGGGAAAACGCCTCCAGTGGACAGAGATGTAAGCGATCTAATAAAATAACATGAGCATGGCCAAAATCCCTAATGGTATGCTGTATGTGATGCTTTACTGCTTGTTTATAATCTTTTATAGGAGCGGGTGCAGCAGAAGAAGAGCAAACACACTGAGCCACAGATCCAGGATCAGTTACACAAACTGGAGGAAGAGTGTATCAAGCTTACTAACACACAGTCTGAAGCAGAGGTATGGACATATTTTCAGTCTCTCTCACACTCACACACACTTAAAGGAGTGCACAAGATGGCCACCTCACATATCCTGATGTTGTAATATCTAATATAGAAGTCTCTGATAGCATTGTTATTAACTGCTAACACTAACCTAGGATTAACCCTTGAATTTTTAGAAAACTCTCATGCAGCCTTTGAGCCTATCTATAGGTATCTATATCTATAGCTGTTGAGGACCAGTATTCTGGATTGCGATTTGAGACATTTGATAATGTTGACAGTCACGACAATGGCAGGAAGTGTTCGAGTCAGACCATTAAGACTATGAGGATGTTTTGTTTTGTGTTGGGAGAGGAGCATCATATTGAATTATGGTTTGTAATCCTTCTGCTAATGTGCTTTTCTCAAGAGGAAGATCAAGCTCTTGGAACGGAAGTTACTCGAGGAGGAACACGAGCGCAAACTTGTCCAGGAGAAAGCCGAGGAGGTATAGAAACCAGGGCGTCGAGCCTACACACTATCAAAGCCATGGAAGTGAATAAAGAAGTTCTCTCTGGCTGTGAATTAAATATGTGGAGATGCTGCTGCTTCTGTAGTACAGATGCTTTCTGAATCCAGTTACAGAGAGAGCTGGAGGAGAACCTATTTTTGGCTGCGGACGTGAAAACCAAGAAGAAGAAGAAAACCAAAGAGACGGCCTCAACTAAGGTAATGACTTTTCAGTATTTGCAGAGGCACTGAAATAATTTCACCACTAGATGGCACTGTATTCAAAGTTGTTAATGGATGTATAGCTCAGATTTACAGTCATTCTTTAATTTCAGAAACCTGTTAATACGAGTGCTCCCCGGTGTGTCCCCAAGGTCAAGCAAATGCCGTTCGTTGCTGGAACTGTGAGCATCATTATCGATACCGATCCTCACACACAATTCTGACAAAGCATTCGCTTTTACTGTTTTAATCCTGAACTTTTTTTTTTGTTTTGGTGCCAGTCAACAAGCCCCAGTCACTCGGTTAACGCCAACGTTCAGACAGTGCTGCATCTGCTGAAGACCAGGCAGCCTCGGCTGTGTGAGAGGATGCAGTCTCTGCCTGGGTCTGAACCTAAAAAGCGCACTGGCTCGCACCGAGCCCCGGAATCACCCGACGATGCTGCTGCAGCCTTGGGCAGCCTTTCTGATCTGCTCTTGGCTCTACAGGATGAACTGGGCCACATGAGCTTGTGCGTAACTGGACTCATGCATGCATGCAAGATTCAGGATCACATCCTCTAGTACATTAATTGCTCGTTTAAAGCAGTTGTGTAATTCAGACACAATGTGATTTGTAGTGAACATCAGGAGCTGGTAAGGCAGATAGATGAGACTGAGAAACGTAAGCTCAGGGAGGATCTGGAGAGAGAGCTGGACTGCTTAGTCAGGAGGATGGAGGAGAAGGCGGGGCAAATCACCAAACTACGCAAGCACCAGCAAACCGTAAGTCTCTTCCTGTCCACAGCCTGGAAATTTATAGGCAGGGAAAAACGCACCTGGAAGACTGAGTTTGAGACGGATAAAAATGTCACGGTTAAAAAACAAGTTTGGATGAAAACGGAGAAGTTGCAGATTGAAATAGTTTCTGTCAGACAAGAGGCTTTCATAGTTCAGGATGTTTCGTGTTCACGTCGTAGTCAGAGGAAACACATTACTAAGGGTACTGATTACTACCTAATTTCTAATCCTGGAAATCCTGGAAAGGCCATCAGGAAACACCTGAGCTCTTATTTTTACCAACTGCAGCATTTGTTGATTTACACAGTAATCACACTATGTATGTACAGCACCAGTCAGAAGTTTAGATTTGTTTTCTACATTCTAGAACAACAACGGCAACAGTAAGTTATTATTTTAATACCTGAGTGTCAGCTGTTCTGTAATAGTTCTTCCATGAACAGTATTGTCAAGTGCTTTTACCCATCAAGCATCTTTTGACTGGTACTGTAGATACTCATCATTTTTGATGATGATATTATTATCTGCAATCTCTGTAATCCTGGCTTTATTTTGATAGAGCAGTATTTTTCTCAGCTGAAGTTACTGCATGGAAACAGAATGCTAATACTGTGTTATGTTTTACACTTTGCTTATGATATTCAGGTTCACATTTGTGCATTGAATCATTTCCAGGTCCAAAAGCTCTCACGGTGCAGCCCGAAGACACCCCGGAAGCCGAGGCGCGCAGCGAGCGCTGACAGCCGGTGTTTAACCAGAGTCCAGGTAGTGCCCTCCTCTGTTGAAAAAGCCTCGCCCTCCAGACCACAAAGACACCAAACACTCCAGGTTCTCCGAGACGCCCAGAAAATACAGTCGAGCCTCCGAAAACAAGACATCACCTGGGAAACATAGCTCTTTAACTCAGTTTTGAGCCAGAGGATAGGAAGTCAAGAAGACTGCTGAAATGAAATGTAAAGGCATAATCGCTTTAAGGATGTGTAGTGTGTGTATGGTTTGTTATGAACGAGTCATAATGGTTGATTCGTAGGTTTTAACCCATGTTTTCTTGTCAGTTTTATTTTTAATTGTCATGCTTTTCTTTTATATGAATATTTGTATATTTGCACTGTATAAATACATGAATATTTTAATAAAACATCGCCATGGCCATGTGCTAGGAGTTTCTCCTCTATAAATGTTGTTAATAGCCGTAGATAAGCATTGGTTTCGGACGGGGTTTCAAGTGCAGCACATGGGCTTAGTTTTAGAGCTAGGATTTCTGGTTTTGTAATCAGTTAGGCATATCACCATGGTGACCGGCCAGACAGCCGGCTCAGGGGTCAGGTCAGGTTCAGAGAGTGTAAACAGCACATGGGCGAATGACTCTTTGGGACGCTTGTGTAGTGTGAGTACCTCTAGCATGCATAGATTTAGAGCTCAGCAAAAATCCCATAAAAAAATTAATAAATTTATGACTTTTGTCTGGGTAAATTTTGTATCTTCTAGAGCTAACGGCTTTAAGCTTTATTCCTAGAACAATTATCAATGGTGAATGAACAGCTTCTTATTTAATTATTTTAATTCGCTCTGTTTTAATTAAAGTTTTTGCCATGGTTTAGGTTATTCTCCCTATAGGCAAGACAAGCACGTGTAAAGGCTCAGCTTTATTATTTTCACATAACCACTAAACATGAATAACTTATCATCTTGGGTTGCATCACCAATTTTTACCTGGTTTTAACATCTGTCTTCTGCAAATGATTAAGCCAAGACAAGTCCAACCTAACCAAGGTTTAGATTTTGTCAAGCAGGACTGGGGTTTTGTTGTTTTTGCTCCTGCTGCTGCTATATTTATGTGACTTTAATGAGTTTCATGATGTAGATGAGATTCGCACACAGTGTTTAAATACCACGCAGTACAGCCAGTAATACTCATAGCTCCATAAATTAGATTTATGTGTGTACACCAAGTTCGTTCGTATATATATATATTTTTAATACAACAGAAATCATGCTTGTCTTGACTTTCTCATTTGCAGAAGACAGATTTTATAACCGGGTAAAAATTGGTGACAACCTAAAATGATAGGTTAAAATAATAAAGCTGAGCCATGGAAACTTGTACCATGAAAAGGCAGGTCATGTAGTTCATAGATTTGGGAGCAAACATCATAATAAGGACAAATGTGTGAAGCACACAGAAGGGACAGCTGCTCCGCCAACATACAGCTTTTGGAAAACCCTACAGAATCCAGGAACATTATAGCAGGACATGAAAAAGAAAAATGAGAAGTCACTAGCATCATCTTAAACCCTAAATATCTCTATTTAAAGAAAAAAAATGCAGCTGGTGCACTGGTTGTGTCTAAGTTGTACTTATCTAACCAGTATGACAAGACTGTGGTGTGAATCAAAGTGACGGCTGATGTATAAAGCGCTTCACATTTCCAAGGAATACAGTCTGTTATTATTATTATTCCTGTTTAAAGAAAAAACACAGTACAGTGAAAACAAACAAACTCAAAAAATAAGGACAGATGAGGACATGCAGGAGAAAGTGGACTTTGTATGCGAGTGTGTTATTGGATTAAGTTGTGTCTGGATAAACTGAATTAGACATGGTGCGAGGCAAGACTTCTGAATGCCTGAGATTCCATCTCGGTTTGCGTCGTATTCGTGAAGAGCGTAAGATTGGAACGAGATTGGAATTCTGTTTTGTGCAAAGAATTCCTGGACGTTGCTGATAAACTCTTGTATCACACAAATTTTTAGAGGAATTTGCTCTTTTTCACTCTCGGTTTCTGGGAAGGATCACTGTTCAGGATTCAGTTCAGCTAGGAGAGCGTAAGGCACTGATGTCAGGACGACAAGGACGCTCCAGTTCCGGTTTAAAGCTGGGTCGAGAGGTCAGTCAGGGTTCTTCCTCTCCAACCTCGACACTGCATGTCTTCATGGAGCTGGCTGTGTGCGCGGGTACAAAAGAAAGAACAGTGTACACAGATATTCGTGAAACTTTGCACTTGATCAGGTGTCATTGTCTTGGCTCTCTGATTCTGGAGGTCATAGGACAAGTATGCTAAATTAGCAAGAAGCAGCGTATGACTAGATACACGACTGAAAGCAAAATTCATAAAGAATCGTGTGATTGTGTAACAGACTCTTCGACACATCCTGTACACAGACAAGTGATTTTTTTTTCTTTTTTTACTTGATCATCAAGAATTAGAGGGACATCCTGCTAACTGTAAAAAAGGAGGAAACAGGACAGAACATGGATCACATGATATCACGGAGGGAAGATGAATAATCGCAAAAAAAGGCGTGTGATATTAAGCAAAATGAGGGCTTTGGAAGGACACAAGGCAGATTACTGGGTTGTAATTTTCCTACAGCATTTTAAAGACAGTACCATGCCTTAGAGTAACACACGGTCGAATAAAACTATCAAAGCACGCCGATTGGTCAATAATTGATCCTGTAACCGAGCGTAGAGGTAATAAAACCCAGAGACATGCTTTGAAGCCAAAACACGGGTAAATGTGTGAGGAAAAAAAAAGACAAAACTTTAACTGTTTTGTAGAACGTGCTTTGCCTCACAAAATAATTATGAATAAAGAGGTTAATTTTCAGCTTAAACTTAAACGTTCGCCTTCAGGGGAACCAGTGGAAAGTAGGGCAGTAGTGCAAGGCTTGGTTTGGTGTGGGCGTTCGGATGTATAGGTCGGCTAGGAAAGTGGAAACGATGCAGCTTTTTCCTCCATGTCATTATATCAAGTGCTGCAATGTCCTGTTGCATAGTACATTCAATCATCTCAAACTGAAGTTAAAATGACTGGACTTGAGCTTGTATACATGAAGTATTAGGAGGAAAAGAAAAGAAATCACACACAAAGTTTGGATATTGTTTATCACTTAGATTTAATTCATTGTTGAATTTTCAATCTTCACAACTAATCAGCACTGCAAAATTAAAGATAAAAAAAAAAAACGCAGGTGAAAACATTTTAAGGCAGACCTTGTGGCAACATAAAGAAACAGCAGGTGTTAGGTGCAGGAGTGTATTTTACGCTCTCTCTCTCTCAGGTCCAAAGGTCATCCAAGGTTCATATATGCACGTACTCGTACTTGACGTAACCCGAGAGAAGGAAACGAGCGCCGGGACTTTTATACAAACCCACACAAAAGATTAAGCTTTCCACTTAATTCGGCGCTCAGCTTTCTACATCATACAGCATTAGAGTTGAAACAAAAATAAGTCTTTGCTCAGGCACAAACATGCAGACTTTGTCTTAAAGACAAAAAAAAACGATCTTAATTTTTTTTCCCAACCTTCGACATCGTTAAGGCACTTCGTTTTTAGAGGAAACTAATAATAGCGGTGAAAAGAAGAAGCACAAAAAAATAAAATAAAATGGGTTCAGAACCATTTGTTATGGCTGGTTCTTTAGAAATGAACCGTGCTCATGTTGAAGCATTAGCGACTGGGGTCTCATGGAGGATGAGAATCGAGACAAAAAGAGAACAATTTATGTTATGTTTAAAAAGAAAAAACATATTTTTTTTTAACCTTGATAATAATGTGACTTTGGTTATTCTTCCTAGCTAAAAGTAAACACATCCTCGCTACACCAGGAAACTTTCTGGTGAGCTCTGAACATCTGCATTAACATTTAACCTGACTGATGCTCAGAGTACCAGGTGAAATACTAACAGTGCTGTTTGACGCACTCAGACCTCCTTTGGCATTACAAAAGAAAAAGAAGAAGAAGAAAAAAAAAAGCATTTGATTTTTTTTTTTTTTTTTACAAATAACACAGAAGTGGTTTTGGTTGAAACAGGAAGCTTTTGACAGCAGGATCGAAAAAGTTAAATGACAGCAAACATTAAGTCAGAAAGAAAAAAGAAGAAAAAAAACAAACATATTAGTAGTAATAAAATCATGGCACGGAACAAACCCAAGCTGACAGAACATACAGCATCAGATTATTAGCAGCAAACTAATCAGAATCTCCAAATCTTGGGCACTAAAGCTTCCTCAGGAATAACATGCAGTGCTGCTGACATGTATTTCGCTTCAACCATCATAATAAATCACACATCTACTGTGTATTAGCAACCATAAATGGCCTCCTAAATTACTATTAAATACAAGGGAAGAAGTATACGAGTCTGTGTACGAAACGATCCTATGTTGGACAGAAACAACTAGAATCATATGGAATTAGATTTGTGTAAAAAAAAAAAAAAAAAATTTGTTTGTCGTCTTCTAAAATAATTCAAAAGCAACCTGTCCAATCAAGACACGGCACTGTAATACTCCTCCTCATGCAGGTGGATAACAGGGACACAGCACTGTAAGACCACACCCACACAGAGCTGGCCAATCAGGAAGCAGCAGATCCGGCGTTAAACAGAAAGCAGCTTGGATCGAATGGGATCATATTTAAAAAAAAAAAAAAAAAAAAAAAAAAAAGAGAACAAAAGACAAGAATTGAATGTTATCAAAAAAAAAAAAAAAAATTGTATGTTGTCTTCTAAAATAATTCAAAAGGAGCTGGCCAATCAGGAGGGAGCACTGCAAGACTCCGCCTACGCACAGCTGGCCAGTAAGGATGTGAAGTGCAAATAAAAAAAACTGATCAGTTAAAAAAAAATAATAAAATAATAAAAAATTTTTACTATCGTCATTCTTTTTTTTTTTTTTAGAGTTTAAATTGGTATACTTTATTTTTATTACATTTATTCTAGTTTTATTCACTTTAATTCGTTTAAAGCTGCTTTGCCAGACTTTATTATTATTTTTTTATTAAAAGACAGCTCGAGATGAAGGGCATGTAAAAAGTTGCAGCAAAGCATAAGGCAGGCGTTAGGCTCCGGAGCCAAGACCTTAGAATGATTCACTAACCATGACATGGAATTAACTAATCGTTAAGTAATATATTCTGTAGAATATAGCGAACAGTCCAGCTGGCAGCCTCTTTTTCAACCTCACTGATAATCTACAGCAGGCACGCAAACACACATGTACACACACCCTGCTCCAGCAGGAAGTGGCAGACTAGAGTCTATTCTCATGCATTCACACTTTTAAGGCTCAAAGAAGATGAAAGGGGGACGACAAGCAAGGCAACTCCCTCGACCCAACTATCAGGGACAGGAAACAAACAAACAAACAAAAAAACACATCAGGTTTATATAATACAATTCATTATTACTGTTTTTAGTAAGGAATTTGGCTAGTGGCGTTTTATATTCATTATAATCCTGTCAACACCGTGGCTCAAGTCCTAAACTGAGGACTGAGCTGGTTATTAGGATTTATTGCGAACAGATCATGAGCTCTCGTTTGGCTTAAAGTGAAAAGAACAATAATGACAACATAAGCAACCAGGGGGAAAAAAATCTCCACAGCGTAACAGAATGATTTTTTTTTTAAAGCAAAGCTAAAGTAAGAAATAAATTAACCAAAAATGTTTTTTTAAAAAAAGAAAAATCATTTTTGACATGAATCAATGGCTTCAAGGAGAGTGGAATTCTGAGGGAGGACTGGATTTACCCTCTCTTACAAGATGTGCAAAAAATAAAAATAAAATTAAAAATAAAAAAAATACAAAAACAAAGCCAGTATCTCTAAACCTCTTACGCGTCCAAGCATAACTCAGGTCAGGTTACGCTTAAGTATAAGGAAGCGTGTACTGCTGACATTTAACCTCCAACTTCAAAGCAGCGGCATCGAAAACCTGCTGAAGAATGTAATGGAAAAGTTAGGCAGGCTTGTCTATGGGGTAAGTGACAATGCCACGGATTTACAGAGACAATTTACTGTGTGTGCGCACGTGTGTGTGTGTGTGTGTGTGTGAGGTTTATTTTTGGGCGGGGGGGCATGTCATTGATGTGCAACGCTGTATGTCTAAGTGGTGCCATATTTTACAGGGTGTGGTAGTTGCGGTCCTTGGACTTGCAGAACTTGTAGAGGAAGAAGAAGACGGCTTGAAGGCCAAGAACGAGGACAATCCCGCCGATGAAGCTGGCAGCATCGAACGTGGATTTCTTCTGAGGAGTCGGGGACGGAGTTACCATGGTGGTGTCTGCATGGGAGAGAGAGAGAGAGAGAGAGAGAGAGAATAGACATGACTACCTGTCCGTTATCAAAGGAATAATCCATGTACAGGGAAAGAATTAGCACTTACTGGATATGGGGGTACTTGTAGTGGAAGTGGGTGAGGTCGACACAGCTAAAAAAAATAATAATTATATATTTATTATTCAGTGCAAGAGATTAAAAAGCAACTGATTTACAATTTGTACCAAAAAGCCCATAGATAAAGAACCACTTTAATAGATTACTTTTGAAAAACCTTACATGTAGCATTAGTGGTGGCGTTGATGACTGCGGTTGTAGCAATGGTGGTCTTCTCAGTGGTCACTGTTGGGGGAGTTGTAGAGTCTGAAAGGAAAAAGAAAATAAAAATAGAAGTGTTCTTTTGGTCTAGAGCTGATATCTGGACTATAAAACTGTAAGCCTGAACTTAACTGTGTAACAGTATAAAGTTTAAAACAATCAGACAGTTACAGGTTTACACACCAGTGATTGTGGAGGAGAGGGGAAGAACTTACTGAAGCAAGTGGTGTTGGTGCAGTTTGATTCAGTGGGTTGGGTGGAATAACATGCGGTCTTATCTATTAAAGAAAGAAACAAAAAATTGGTACAGAGTGAAAATAAGTACAGACTCTTCGTGCAAGCTATTGAAAGTCAGGAACCAGGTAAAGATGAATTCTCTGGATGCTCTGATGTGCGTCCAGCCATTTGGTGAGGAGGAAAAAAAAAAAGAAACTGAGAAAAACGGTTCTTTATTCGTTCTAGTCATGGAAGGACGCAGTGCGTTCCGCTGGAACCTGATACCAAACGTGATGCAGGGAGGTGATTGAAGAATCGTGTCAGTAGTCCTGCTGAAATTCATTAGATGAGAGATTTTGACAGCTCTTAGGCCCATTGGCCCTACTGGTTAGATCACTTACTGGACGTGATGGCACATGCTACAGTTTCCTGAACAAGCTTTTTTTTTTTTTTTCTCCTTAAAAAGCTTGATCTTATCACTCGTACCAGAGTGTCATTTTACTCCGTGCTCTGTCTCAATACCCACATCGCCGCTCCTTCTTCTGACCTCTCTACTTTACATGGCCACAAATCAGTCTATAAACCATGACGTATTGTATACACAGTGGTTGGTTTAATAATTTATACGGTTGCAGATTTAGACTCTTCACACTGCTTCTGTTCGATATAAACCTTGTTTTATGTTTACATATGCAGATCTGCCCTGTACTAACTGGTCCTGTCCGACTACTTCCACTCCACGCTATAATGCTCCTAAAAGCTTTTTTCTTTAAACACAATGAGACACACAGTTTGTGTGCATGTGTGTGTGTGTGTGTGTGTGTGTGTTAAAATGGCTCCCTGGCTTTTCTGTTTATTTGCACTGATTTATTTCAGAGATGCAGTACAAAAAAAAAAAAAAAAGGAAAAAAATAAAAAATAAAAAATACATGTCATGCTGATAGTGAAGAGCACCTTGTACAGACAGAGGATGAGCTCTTTGATCACTAATAAGTCCAAGGATTTCATGACTCAGCTCCAGTGAGGTTTATTGGTAATATGGTTTCCTGGATAACTTTGCTGGGTGTGGCAGAGGGTGGAGTGAGTTGTCCAAACTCTAAACCTTAATGCTGTAGCTGCTTATAAACTCAAAGCACAGAAAGAGGATCCTGATTCGTGATAAACCATTAATTTGCACTAAAAACAGAAACAAAAATTCCTGGAAGGACGCAGTTTCATGGTAATCTTGCTCGGCTTCCTACCCGCCACCCCAAGCCCGTTTTATCTCTGTAAAGGGGTTTAGTCTACACTGGAGTGTGTTCGCGCGCACACACACACACACACACACACACACACACACACTCCAGTGTAATTATTGTATTGTCATACTTTACGTAGTTAGACCACGTTCCTACAATCACAAAGCAACATTTTGCACTAATGTTGACAAAGGAAATAAGAAAAAGGAATAAGGAAAAGGTACTCACTCGAGCATGTAAGCCATAAACATTGAGTATTATTTGTGCACTCCACACAAGAAGTCAGGTTTGTACAGGGCACTTCTATGTCTGGAAAGGAAAAAAAATCCAGAGTTAAAGGATTAGGTGAAATTCACTTTTGCACCCCAATATTGTGACTTCATTTTGACAAGAGGCCCTCCTCCAATGTGGGCAAGGCTCAAAAGTAGTCATCATTTACATAAACACTGAACCAGTACATTTGTAGAAGGAGGGAAACAAAAAGGAATGAAAAAAATAAATAAATAAAATATTTCAGCTGGAGCATTAACCAATACACATACAAACACTCTTTAGGGGACCTCTGAGACCTGTGTTAAAGAAATAGTAAACTAAAGTGATGTCACATCTCATAGCATTTAGTTTATGCAAATCCAATCCTCTAGTGGTTTCACCCTGTGTATGGTTCATTCAAAAAAGTGATGATTGACAGGTCTCTCACTCGGGTGTGAACCGAAACAACCGGTCTAAGAACAATTGAAGTGAACCTGTCTCAACCCTGAATTAAAACAGCCTGCTTGTGCGGCATAAGGTGCTAATGGATCCAAAGGACAGAGCTGTAGTGGTGCGAAAAAATTTTCCTGGTATGTGGACAAAAAAGAAAATACATGCTGGTTGTGATAGACAACATGATTATTAAATGTATTCCACACTCTGCATTTCCATCTAATGGGTAAAATTGTTTTCATAGTAAGACATTATTATGAGCATATCTGCACCTGGGTAATACATCCTGATGGGAAGTTGGTTTATACTAGGTGCTTTTATACCAGGTTCAATTTGCCCTACCAATGTCCAAACCCAAGTCGCATTGGACGCCCGGATTAAATGGGAGGGTTACATCAGAAAAAGGGCATCTGGGCCTCCGAGTGGCGCAGTGATAAAGCACTCGCTCCATCATCCGGAGATACTTACTTAGGTACTTAGTGCTTCCACATTAATCACATCTATACAGGCAATCAGGGGCATCTGTGATAGTCTTCTGCCCTCCCGACTGAGCAGTATTAGCAGCTTAATGTGGGAGCACCCCTAGTGACGGGGAGGTATTAGACATGACTAATTTAGGGAGAAGTTGGGGGGAAAAAAAAAAAAAAAAAAAAAAGGGCATCTGGTGTAAAACCTGTGCCAAGTTGTGTGCGGATCAGGAGCAGATAGAAGACTAACAACATATCAAAGCAGTTGAGGATTGAGGGCCTTGATCCAGACCCAACAGTAGTGAGGAGATTTGAACCTGGGTCCGTCTGAACCATAGTCCAACATATAACACTTATTAACTTGGATGTCTTGGGTTTGACGTGCCATCTATGTGTCTGAAATGTTTTTATGCATGTTTAAATGAACATTAAACACACAGACGAGCTCAGTATCTCTTTAAACACTCTCGACGATGTCGTGATTGTCGTCACGAGCTGCGTCTTCATATCTAAAAAAAACTAAACAAAAACAAACATGTTGTGCAACGTGAACCAAAAGAACAAGGGAAGGGAAAAAAAAAAAAAAAGAAAAGCAAAGTCACTGTTTTGAAGGCTCCCTGAGATAAGAGCTGCTCCATGAACATAAACATTCTGCTGCTGACATCTTGGAGTTTTAATGGCTCATGTCAGGCACCCGAGCTAGAAGTTTCCTTCAGGCCAGGAGACATTTTGTAAAATGATCTGTCTCAGGGTGAAGTGTTTGGTTTGGGAGAAACAAGACAGACGGGATCACAAGTTAAACATGGCCACCTCATAATTTATACAGCACAAACATGTCATGTTTAACAACTAATCAGGGTTTTTCATTAAGATTAAGCCCTGAATATATCTATGTCCAGTTTTATATGTGTTTTACACTTTTAATTGTTGAATAAATCGTATAATCCATGGCTTTTGTTCAGTTCAACCCAGTGACAGACGGCCATTAAACGCAGCACATTTTTAAACATGTATTGAAACTTGGTAGACAACTTGGAAAATCTTTTATTTAAAAAAAAATCAACAACAAAAAAAAAAGGTAAACCGCTGAAATGTTTCCTGTGTGATGCAATCTTGGTCAGTGATTCTGAAGTAGCTAACAGGCTAACTGTTACTAACAACATACAAACACACCAGCTGCTCGGCTTTAGACTGTTCAGAGGGCCAAAAGATTTACTTTTACTCCTGGTGACTATTATAAAATAAACATATTTCACATATTTAATATGCTTCGAACTCAAATGTGCCACTTTTTTTTACTAAAGAGCTAATCACGACCAAATAAAACAGACCAAAAAAAAAGAGGGAAGCTAGATGGCTAACGCTAATGCTAAACCGAATGCCAAACAGCTCGATTTGAGACTGCGCAGGTCTCTCTCTCTCTCACACACACACACAATCCGCACTGGAGCTCAATCTCATCTCAGTTAGTGTACTCACCCATACAAGAGCCAAAACCAGCCAGCACGACTGTCACACAGAGAATCCTCCAAAACATCTTGATGTCACCTTGATATTCTCTCTCTCAGGACAGGACAGACTCGCCTGCTGGATGTACAGTACAGTTTGTGAGACTGAAGCAAACGTACTTCCTGCTCCGCGAGTCATGTGGCAGGTTTTTTTTCATAATGCCACGTGTTCCCTCCCCCTCCGACACCAAGTGAAAAAATATCCTTAGAAAAGAAAAGCCAATTCATAAAATCATTATAGATTCTCAGTCCAGAATCTGAGTCGTAGTCTGGATGCATAAAAAAATACACAGGATGAAATCTTACAGATTGACTTCTGCATCAACTTTTCTACAACCCTTTAATCCCATTTTATCCTGTGTCTCCACCTGCTGGAGGATGTTTAGCCTGGGATTCAGACTATTAACCTTATTTATTTATTTATTTATTTATTTATTTATAATTCTCTGTTCTTTTAAACTGTGAAGCTCCCACCACCATGCTTCACCTCAGAGATATTAAAGGCACAAGCCAGTTCCTGTTTTGCGTGATTCTTCTTTAATATATGTTTAGTACCTAAAACCATGTTGTTTCATCACAATCTATAACCTATAAAGGTTTTTAAATCAATAATGAAAATAGGTGCTTGGTAACGTGGGTGTACATGGTATCCTCCAAGGTTCCTGGTTCAATCCTAATCGCAAACTGTCTGTGCTGTGCTTCCCTCCATGTTCTCCTCATATTCACATGGGTTTCTCCCTGGTTCTCTGGTTTGATTATAACTTATTCCTAGTTGTGAATGTGGCAGCATGGTGACTTAGTGGATAGCACTGTCGCCTTGTACCTCCAGATTCGAGGGTTCGATTTAGACCTTCTGTCTGTGTGCGTGGAGTTTGCATGTTCTTCCCATGATTGGTGGGTTTCCTTCCACAGTCCAAAGACATGCAGATTAGGTTCATTCCATAAATCCATCCATCTAGGAACCTCTGTAGTACAGCTAATGAGTGTGGAGGCCAATGGTGACCACTGTATTTATTCCCATTTTTATGACCATGGTAGGTCAACATTCCCACGCGCATTTACACACCACAATTAGCCTAATCTGCATGTCTTTGGAGGAGAAACTGCCATGATAGCCATGACTGAACTCCACCCCACGGAACAGCTTCCAGTTGGGATAAACTGGAAGTTGAGTCTCCTTGACATTCTGACATTGGAGTGAACGTTGGGGATTTGTGTTTGTTCATTCCAGCTACAAAATCATTATCAAGGTAAGGTACTGATATCAGGATGTTGTGGAGGCTCCTGTTCCAGTTTACCCAGTTGATATCGGGAGTCTTAAGTTTGCTTTGTGCAAGGAATTGTTTCCAACAAATGGAAATTGTCATGCTACAGCATATAAAAAGCATTCTGGAGTGTAATGAAGGGTGTATAAACATATAATTTAGGGTGTACATATTTTTGTCCATATTCTGTGTCAATTACTCTATCTGTATATACACATATATTCATGTGTATTTTTCTTTCACAAAGAGCTCCTCTTTTAAAAGTCCTGCCTTAAAAGTCGGCACCTTCCTCTCGAACTCAATGCCACAATACATCTTTTCTTCTACTAAGGAACCTTGTGCAAACTCTTATCTGTTTTTCCTTTGTAGTTTAAGTATTATACACCACTACTCACTATTTATTTATTTATTTATTTATTCCTTTATTTTTAATTAGCCATATACAGTACTGTATGTGTATTAGCCTGGATGTGTGTTGGAAACCAGCGCCACCCTAAACCTCATCGCCACTAGATGGCGCCAGAGATAACGATTACAATTTTGTCCAGGAAATGATGTATTCATTTCTTAATTTATGAATAATAGATTATTGGTATCTCGATGTTAAGTAATGTAATTAAATTACAAATGTAAAAATTTTTTTGGTGGTTTGTAGTGCAAATATACAATACTAATGGACTATATATATCAATAGTATATGATAAAAATGAAAATATATTGTATGGTTTTATATAAGAGGTATTAAGTCTATTATTACTGGAAGCATTGATTAATTTGGAAAGCTAAATCATGTTTGGTTTTCCACTACTCACTGAAACAATCCTTTATATGTTTATAAGTTTTAGCACTCAGATTGCTTCCATATCCTGCGTATGTACATTATGTTTAAAGTCCCTGTACATATTAGACACATACATATTTTTTTCTCTTCTCAAATGTTCCATGAATGTTGCACACAATATGTTTTATTACTAAATACCCCATTACACTCTGTAGCTGTTTGATCCTGCACCCGGGTGTGGTGAATCCACAGCTCATCCTGGGAACATTGGATGTAAGTTGTAAATGCCCACCGGGTTGGATTCCAGTCCATCACAGGGCACCAAGCACACACATAAACACAAACATACTGTACATTTATACCTAAGAATAATTTATGTTATCAAAGGAAACCTGGAGAACCAGAAATAAATCCATGTAGATACAGTATGAGGAGAACATGTACTGTAAAGAAGCACAGAACAGACCGGATTAGGATCGAACCAGGAACCTCGGAGCTGGTACAATGGGCCACCCACTGAACCATGAAGATATTTTTATTTATTGACTTATAAATTCATATAGTCAAATCCACATGTTATTTATGTGATAAACAAAAGAATGCTTATAATAAACATATAATAAAGATAGCGAGCCTTACATGCGTCAGCTTTTCAAGTGGCTCATGCCTTTAATAGCTCTGAGGTGAAGTATGGTGGTAGGAGCTTCATAGTATGGATGACCTTGAAACTGTGAAGCAGTACAAGCCAAACAGGATAACTGATACTGTAGGTAAGATTGATCTGCAGTCATACTGTGTGTTAGACAGCTAGAAGTTCAATATAGCAATTTATGTCTTAATGTTAAAATAGAGAGTCCAGTTCGTTATTGGAGGCTCAGGTAGATTGTAGGAAATTCCAGTCCTGAACTATTGAGCGGCTGGAGTCACAAGTCCTCTGAGAACATCTGCCTGCATCAGCCACAGCCAGGACTGTCTTCATGGTAAAGTGGAAAAGTCCCCAGTCACCACACACATCCCAAGCAGTCAATATGCAGAATCCACACGAAAACATCCAACCAGAAGCGGGTTACCAGGATGAGTCAGACAAGTCCAGAGGGCAGAGGGGATACAGATTTAGTGTTCTAGAGTGTGTCTGAAAAATGCATTCATGACACACTTACTCACTCATCATCTACTGTACACCGCTTTATCCTCTGTACAGGGTCGCAGGGGGCCTGGAAGCTATAAAGTGACTTAGGGCATGAGGCGTGATACACCCTGGACGGGGTGCCAATTCATCGGAGTGTGCACAGACATACGCACATTCACAAGCTCATTCACACACTACTGGCAATTTGGGGATGACAAATAGCTAACCTGCATGTCTTTGGATGAAACCAGAGCACCTGGAAGAAAACCCACCAAGCACGGGGAGGAGGTGCAAACTCCATGCAAACAGGCGGGAATCGAACCTGGACCATGGAGGTGCAAAGTGACAGTCATAACCACCGTCGTGCTGCCTATTCATTATCAAATAAATATAAAAATACCTTTAAAATAACCTATATAGCTGTTTAAAACAGATCAGGCTGTTATCAGAGACAACAATGAACTATTTTTGCGCAAGGATACACGTATCTGTAATGAATGAACTCTTAATGTCCATTTTTCTACATGCCAATAATGCTTTCCAGTAATGAGTCAGGCTTTGTAGGGGCTTTTCCAATACAGTACATTAAGCTTTAAATGGCTTTCAACAGACGTTTGATCCAAAATAACCTTAGTCTCCAAGAGATCGATTGACTGTAGAAATAGCACTGTTTTTTTATTTTTATTTTTTTACATTGTTCTATATAAATTATTTCTGGTTTCTGAGTCTCCATATCGTGCAGTATATAGTCAAACTGTCTAGCGACCATGATAGAGGGAGGGGGAGAGAGAGAGAGAGAGAGAGAGAGAGAGAGAGAGCGAGACTCACACGTTGGTTAAGTAGTGCAAACTCAAGCATCACAGCTCAGCACAGGCTGCTACAAGGAGACAGCAAACCGATGCATCAGACACTCAGGTGCGTATGGCTGGCTGGCAAATTCCTGCACACACACACACACACACACACACACACAGTGTGAGACAGACACAGAGAGAGAGAGAGAGAGATCTCGCTTCATTCTCTGCCCGGACAGATGTGAAGCAGATGCTGGGAAGCCAAGGTATTTATTATTATTATATTATTATTATATATTCTCTATACACCACTATGGCTTCCAGAATAATGCAGCTGTGTTACATTCGCAAACCACCTTTGTCTTTAATATAGCTTATTGTTATTGCTATAGCCTGTGGAGACTCGAGATGCTTCGGTGGCATGCTGGTGTGTGTGTGTGTGTGTGTGTGTGTATGTGTTTTCTTAAATCGAAACAGCGCGCGCGCGTTATGCGTAACTACATACATAGGGTTGCATTATGGATTGCATTGCGATGCAATACTGACCTGTGTATGCCATGCAGTGTGTGTGTGTGTGTGTGACGCTAAGCAGTTCCGCTTTCACCTTCAATAAGCAGATCAGACTCGTCAGACGGTTTTGGTCTGCGCTGCTGAAGGCAGGTTTTGAAGGAAGAAAACGAGGATGCATGGATTTAGTCTTGTCTCATGAACAAGAATCCTAACACAGACTGGTGCATTTATTTTATTTTATATCATTTAATATATGATTATATAACCCTGATAGACTACTGGCGTTTAATTAAATTATGCAAGGGGTGTAAATGTTTTAAAAGTGTAGGCACATGTGAACAAAAAAAAAACTTTATTTGAATGGGTGCTATTTATCTCTTTATGCACTGGCACTTAGTTTCAGAATGCATATATTGAACAATATGTGTTTTTTCTTTTAATCATCTCTCTCTCTCTCTCTCTCTCTCTCCAGGTGTTTGTGGATGCCCCTGTATCTTGCACCTTACACACCATCATGCTCGACTCATTG
Organism: Channallabes apus; assembly: GCA_030522415.1. NCBI lineage: Eukaryota > Metazoa > Chordata > Actinopteri > Siluriformes > Clariidae > Channallabes > Channallabes apus. Next base: position 44,434,629 of record CM060107.1, on the reverse strand, counting down.
ATGCTGGACCCAGGACGACTCCACCATCATCATCACCGTACCATAGTAGTCTAGCGGCTATGCTCACGCGGCACGTTTGAAGATGTGCGGAAACCCGCCGCTTTTTGTCACCTTGCTGCTCCTGCCGACGCTCGCGCCCCGGGCGCTGGCCAGCAGCAGCAGCAGCAGCAGTGGGCGCGAGCGGCCGGGGATGTCGCGCGCCGCGGCCCGCTCCGTGGCCCGCATGGACGGTGACGTGATTCTCGGCGCGCTCTTCTCCGTGCATCACCAGCCGTCGGCGGAGCGCGTGGCCGAGAGGAAGTGCGGCGACGTGCGCGAGCAGTACGGCATCCAGCGCGTGGAGGCCACGTTCCACACGCTCGACCGCATCAACGCCGACCCGCACCTGCTCCCTAACATCAGCCTCGGCTGTGAGATCCGCGACTCGTGCTGGCACTCGTCTGTCGCCCTCGAGCAGAGCATCGAGTTCATCCGGGACTCCCTCATCTCGATCCGTGACGACTCCAAAGAAGGCTCCAAGTGGTGCGTGGACGGCACGCCCTCGAGCCACCCGCCGCCCTCCAAGAAGCCCATCGCGGGAGTCATCGGACCCGGGTCCAGCTCCGTGGCCATCCAGGTGCAGAACCTGCTGCAGCTCTTTAACATCCCGCAGATCGCCTACTCCGCCACGAGCATAGACCTGAGCGACAAGACGCTCTTTAAGTACTTCCTGCGGGTTGTGCCGTCCGACACGCTCCAGGCGCGCGCCATGCTCGACATCGTTAAGCACTACAACTGGACTTATGTTTCTGCTGTGCACACAGAAGGCAAGTCTGTCAATCAATCAATCAATCAATCAATCTGTCAAGTCAATCAATCAATCAATCTGTCAACCAATCGATCAATTAATCAATCAATTAATCAATCTGTCTGCCAGCCTCCTCTCTCTCCCTCTCTCTCTCTCTCTCTCTCTGTGTGTTTGGCAGTCTGTCTACCTCTTGAATTGGTTATCTATCTATCTATCTATCTATCTATCTATCTATCTATCTATGCCTGTCTGTCTAGCTATCTAATTGTCAGACACGAACCTTTCTCTGATATGTAAAATTCCCAAATAATCCACATCCCGCTGTATAATGAAATGCTAATTCTGTTCCATTAGACGGGTACAAGTGGACTCTCTATTTCTCATTATTTGCATATCTAAGCACACCTTAATTAATCAACCAGATTCCCTTTATTTATTGAGGGAACGAACACTTTCCTCCCTCTTCTTCTCCCTCTCTCAAGCTCAGAGCACAACACCAAACAACTTTGAAGCTTTTTAGTGCTCTTTTCTTTTATTCTTTTAAATTATGGCCAACTGTAATTCTTGAGCTGTTTGGCCTGGCAGCCAGGGCCGGACTTCAGCATATCAGACAGAAACCCTAATTTTGAAACAGTCCAACATCTTTGATGCTTAAATGGCAAAACCCACATACTGTACGCACCCAACAAAACGGTTGGTAAGATGTTAGAGCATGTGCACATTCAGTGGACACTACAGGCACAGCACCATCCACTGAACTCCTCCGGTACCTTCGAGGCTTCCTGATGCCCTTAGCAACAGCGGATGTTCCTGATTGCATTAATTACCTGGTCAGAGTCAGATCTGTCTGCCACATTTCAGTAGCTGCGTCTTAACATGCCTAAGTTCACTGGCACCTTAATTGGCAATCGGACGAAATAAAAATAGGATGGTGTAATTGCTTTCTTGGCATATAAATGGAACCTCACAGTCCAATATATCGTCAAAGCAACACAAGAGAGAATGAAATAGATTTATTTATGTAATATCTCATTGGGGTAAATTCAGTTAGTGGCCTGCTAGGATGACTCGGAGGTCGAATTGGGGAAATGGGAACACAGGGGTGAAAAAGAAAACCAAACAGAAAGTGAAATGCTATTCACTTTATTGCTATTCTAAACTGCCAAGAGAAAAGTGTGTGTTTAAAGCTTCCTACAAAACAGTTCCACTTTTTCCTTAATTCTTTAGTTCAGAATATCAGTTAACCTCTATAGTAGGAATAAAAAGAAAGAAAAGAAAAATGGGGGTTTAGGAATAAGATCTGAGAAACAGAATAGTGTCAAAATGTATTTGGTTAGATAACACTAAGGGTGAATGGCCAGCCTGGAAACACAGATTTAGTCATGATTTGCATTAGTGAGCGGTGATTAATTTGATATTTAATTGCATTGTTAGTCTAGAATTGAAACAAAAAATCCTGATGAACTAAAGAGTGTGGATAGTTAAAAAGCTTTGCCACAAATATTACCCAGGGAGTCACTAAAATGTCTGTATGGAGTTTAGCCTCTTCTCGCCATTCTCATGCAGGGTCTCCAGGTTTCCTTCCTGGTGGATTAATTAATAAGAAAAACATGATTCCAAACATGTATATGAATCCAGGGTAAAGTTCTTCCTCCTTGCTCCCAGTCTTCCCAGGATAACCCCATGACCGGGATAACGAACATCAGTCAGACTGTGAACAAAACCTCAGCTGAACCTTTGGTGTAGGGATCAGCACTAATTCAAATCACATACTGTACTCCTCTCAGATTATAGCCTGCACCCTTGCTATCATCATCTGCTCTCTCTGTCTCGGCTCTCCATGAGTAAAAGAGCTGTCTAGAGGGCTACATCAGTGACCTGTTCCCTTTTTGTCAAAGCCAGGTGTGCTGCTCTGAATTATACATAAATGACTTTTTTCTTTTCCCAGCTACATGGAGTGAAATATAAAATAGATGATTTTATGTACTTTATTAAAGACGTGCATAATTCTTGAATTTAACAACACCTCGAATAGGTGTGTGCATGTGCTGGTTGTCGTTTCCTCAATGACTATTCTCATGTTTTAATTTTTCTGTCAATCATTTCAGTTCGAATCTGACTGCCATTTGTGTCCTGAATGGTAGTGACCATCTCTCCATTTCGTGTCTCTTTCAGTTGCCTGTTTCCATTATGTGTCTTCCATTGTGAAATGTCGTCCATTTCTAATCCCGGGTTCTGGCTGCTCTGACTCCGTTGAGTCACTGGAGGTAACCCAGCCTGACAAAATAGTGTTTGAGCCATCCATGTTTTTTTTTCTTTCTTCTGTCAGACACGAGTATTACTAAAATCTTGAATTCTGAATTCTGACCTGTGCTGTTTCAACTCAGGCAACTATGGTGAGAGTGGCATGGAGGCTTTTAAGGAGCTAGCAGCCGAAGAGGGACTGTGTATCGCACACTCTGATAAGATCTACAGCAATGCAGGGGAGAAGCACTTCGATCGCCTCCTGAGGAAGCTGCGCGAGCGTCTGCCCAAGGCGCGCGTGGTTGTCTGTTTCTGCGAGGGCATGACGGTACGTGGCCTTTTAATGGCCATGAAACGACGAGGAGTTTCTGGAGAATTTCTGCTCATTGGGAGGTAAGGCCCATTTTGAGCAGTTTGTATATAATAAGTCTCTGACTCTGACATGGATGTGAAGTTTTATGCAAATGAGCTATTAAAAGATGAACATTGAGCATGTTTCATTATTTTTAGGGTATAATGCATTGCAGTGTTTTGTTGGTGTAAAATACAGATTTGTTTAGTTGTTCAGGAAGACAAAAAGGCTTGCTTTTATCTAATTAAAGATCCCATATTTTAATAAGTAATTTCTCAAGCATGTTAACACAGGTCTCAGAGCTCCTGCAATGTGTGTGTGCTAATGTTCCATGGTTCTTCTTCATCCACCTCTTATGAACACGCCGTTTCAGTGTTTATGTCAATGAAATACACCACTCCAGAGAACAGCAGAGCTGAACAACAAGGCTGGGGAAAGGCTCTTCCTACAGTACAGTATATGAGGTCACATAAAGGGGTAAATCTGATTGACTCGTTTTGGCTCTGGCCAAAGCAAAAATGGAAGCAGGACTGTGTTATTTCCCCTAATGTTCTTTTTGGATGTATACGTGCAACTGCAATTTTGACCTGTTTGACAGCTCAAGTAAATGAAAACCTAGCAAGACGTAGTGTTGACTAGAATCCAGGAATATCATTTCATTTACAACCTGATTTTGACAGTAAGGAATTTTTTTAATAAATCACATTTAAAGCAACTAAAGCTGACCTGTATATAGGTAATGTCAAATAGAAACATATAAAAAGAGCATAACAAACTAGTAGAGAGGCAAAAGTAGAAGAGAACTAGAGACTATACATGCAGTATATTGTACATGACATATACAGTACATTATATTTCCGTTGTGCCATTTTTGATTATATAAAACTTATACTGAAATGTATTTCCTTTTTTATGTGAATGTTGCAAGCTGAATGCTTTCTCCTTTTTTTTTTATCCACAGCAACAGCATAATACATCAGTGTGGCGTGTTGTAAATTAGATATACAGTACTGTGCAAGTCTTGAGCCGCCCCACATTTCTTCTTATTGTGCTTCCAAAGAGCCAGACTTTCTTGTATTTTTTAATGTAGTTCTCCAGACTTCCTGAAAGACTATTTTAGCTCTCATTTTCAGTCTAGTCCCTGTACCTGACCAGTTTCAGAGGAATGGTTTTTTTTTTTTTATTATTATTATTATTATTATTTCTTAAGGCACACAGTGACCTATGAATCATTTCGGACATAAAAAAAAAAAAAAAAAAGAAAAGAAATCTGATTTAAGGCATGAACAGGTGCAGATGATGACAGATGATCAGGTTGGTGATTAGTACTGTATACTGGTGATGCTGAATGCTGAGTGGTTGGAACAGACGAGAGGGGAAACGAAGTTGCTGCTAAGGTTGATGCATAGATTTAAATTTGAATTTGAATCTTTAGGCACTTTGCAGGATGTTGCCGTAAACATTTGTTCCCATTTCTGTAATTTAATCTGCGCAATTAATTTAATCTCAAGATTTTTGCACAGAAAAAATGATAATGTTCCATATGGATTATGCAAATGGCACAGAAGCAAGGGATTCGCTGTAGTGAAGCTTGTTTCATGCCGGTGAAGCTGATATGGACATATCGCACATCTTTTCGATGTTGCATGAGAGCTTGAGCAATCAGACGCCAAGTTGCCATTTTGTGTGAGATTGAAGATGTGCTTCGTTCTTCTCAAACATGATAAATGATAAGGGGTTAATAATCTTGCTTTAGATGCTTTCCTTTTATCAAGGACAAGATGAGGCAATGTGTAGCTTGGATAGATATTGCCAGCAGAGGCACAGACAAGTTACCAGGGAAACCAGTTAAGCTTAAAAACGTCAGGAGCACATCTCAGCACTAATGAATAAGTTGTGATGCACTTATTGAGACACTAGTTTAGACAGAAGTAATTTCGTTACTTTTGAATAATGGGGTAACAGTAAGTAGGAATGGATTTAGAAAACAGATATCCAGCCATATCAGGCAAAAAATGATGAAGGGAGTCAAGGAGGAGAACTGATGGCTCTCTGGGTTGGAAGGACCTACTTTATCTCTATTGTCAGTCAGAACAGGACTAACCAATAGCAGGCATCTGTGAGGTCATGTACAAAGAAGAGGGTGTATTCTTGGTATTCTTGATTGTAGTGCTTAAGAGGCAACACCCCTGAGTAGGAGAAGGAAAATGCAGTACAATGGAAAAAGACTGAACCAGCAAAACATCCACAACATGTTTCATATCAAGGGATGTTAACATGAATGAAATCTGTCATTCCTACCTGGTAACGTTTCTCAGTCCTCTTCCTACATCACTGTTCTGTACAGATGATGAAAAATTTGCCTCACTCCAAACTCCTCTTGGCCACCGGTTCCTATTAGATTACACAACTTTTCCCATTAAAAATGAACGATAGCTGCGAGAGCTTCCGCCTGTAATTAGTAGCATGCGCATGAGACCAGCGTCTCGGTGGATATTGCAGTGTGAGAGCACCTTTAATAGACGAAATGGAAAGATTCAGACTATTGCAGCTTATAATTAGAAGGCAGGATTACTACCGCAGTATTTTTTAAAAACAATAAATGTGTGAGTGTGTGAGGCATTAGATTTTGGTTAAGCATGACTGAGCAGAATTAACAATAGTTGGCTGTGCTCTTTGAGTGGGAAGGGCTTACTCAGGCTCTCCTGTTAATCAAAGCTAGATTAGCCAATCACAGACGTCTGGGTTTGGTATGGAAGAGATAGAGATAGAGTTTTCCTGAGCATGTTAAATTGCCTAGTGATACGGCTTTCACGTGTTTTACAGGAAGCAAGTGTTTCCGGAATGTCACTCGGACAGAATCCACTTGCTTCCCTAAGATCAGATCAGATCAGATCAGATCAGATGCAGCTTCAAATGTCCCCCCCCCCCCCCCGAGTCTGACTCTTAATGAACGTCTGATTACGTATGTACGCATTAGTTAGAAGATAAGCTCCGCTGGCTTCCTTCCAGATCTCGTCTCTTTGCTCACTGCCGCGTTTCTGCCACCTTGCCAAATCCTGCTCAAGATTTATTTTCAGTCTCTGGTAAGCTTTGGCGGTGTTGACGATGAGATGACTGCCTCTTTTCGGTCAACTAGGTCAGCTCTTTTTTTTCTTTTTCCCGTCTTTCTAAACATGCTTTTTTTTTTTTTTTTCCAAGTGATGTCGCTTGCTTTGTCCTGAGGTGATTTGTGTGAGAATCAAGTTTTCGAAGAATCTCAACGCTCTTAACGTGGTACCCTTACTTGTTTATTTGGAAGAGTTATCATGGAAAAGTGTGTTTTAAAAGGCTTTAAAGACAAGACAGAACAGGTGGGGGCTGAGTTCACTTTCCAGAACTTTTTGCTTCCATTGCGTCTCGATTTTAAATACGTTAGAGGATTTCTTATTCACAAAGGGCTGCGAGAGAGAGAGAGAGAGAGAGAGAGAGAGAGCAGCAAAGAAAGAGACAGAGAAATGGAGACAATGAGGGGAAAATTATGTAAATGTGTGGGTGGAGGGGGTCGGACCCCAGATGAGAGAGAGATTGAACCTTTTTTATCCGCCGTTTCTGCTGAGAGTCTGACGTGCAACTCAGCAAGCTTTTTGTATTTTAGCTTAATGGATTAATTTTCAAGCAAACTTTAAATGTGTGTGTTTTGTGTGTGTGTGTGTGTGTGTCAGATGCCAGTTTCCTGGTGCGATTAGCAACGCTAAAAGTCTGAGAAAATTCCCCCGGGTTTTAGTTAACTACAGCCCAACAAGATTACAGTGTAGAAAGCTTGTACACTCCGTGACTGTTTGAATGGATAGAATAAATTTCCCGCATGAATAATTAAGAAAAAACATGGAAAAGCAGGTGTTCAGATGTTTCTTTGGCACTAATGCTCATGACGGGCAAGTCTCGTTATGAGGCAGACAGATGAAATCTGGAGCACTGTAAGTGAGAAGAGGGAGAGGGGAAAGACAGAGTGAGAGACCAGGCGTGAAAGAGGCAGTGCCAGAGCTGCTCTGAACTGGAGCACCATGAATTAGTAAAGGCCTCTGGATAAGCTTTAATGGCCGTCAGCCTAATCCAGAGAAGAGCCCGTTACGTCCCAGTGTGTTCATCACACAGGCACAGCACTCTAGAGGGTGTGAGGAGAGGAAGGGAATGGAGTGGAGGATTAGAGCAAAGAGATGTGGGAAAGGAAAGTGATGTAAAGGAATATGAAAATGAGGGAAAGGGAGAACGTGCAGGAGAAGGAAATACAGGATGGGAGAGAGAAAAGATGGGTTTAATTAAAGCTCTCATGTGAATCTTTCCTTCTGTTATGTTTAGTGAAAGCTGGTCAGGGTCATGGTGAATCTAGAGAACCCTGGGTAGTGGGCAGGAGTACACCCTATCACAGACACACACACACACACACACACACACGCACACTTCACGCCTAGTGAAAAGAACACACACAGATCATGTAAATCCCCACACAGACAATAACTTGAGCTCAATGCCCCAGGAGCAACAGCATGCGCCATCATGCCACCTCTTTCCCAAAAAAGTAACACCACATGCTCAGTAACTGATGTATAGTAGAGACTAATGGGCCTCATTTATTAACCTGGATATGAAGAGATTAGTGCATATGAGCATTAATCCCATTAATTCTCAAAGTCCTTTGTATCGTACTAATGCTCCTGAGTGTGTGTAAGCCTACACGAATGGGTTACTGTATTTTTATGTCTGGAATATAACATGGAGTTTATGCTGCTAAGTTTGATTATTATGCATTATTGATTATCCAGCGTGACTTAAGATAGAAGAGTTTAGGTCAGGGACTGAGAGGACCATGCAGCACGTTTAGTAAAAAAACAGCTGTTATAATCTATTGGGGCTAATAAACAATTACTTAAAAAACACAAACTCTTCAAATAAGATGAATAAAAGCTAATCCTTTAATTAAAACAAAGCTGTAAGCCATAAAACAAACATTTCAGATGATGGAGGAATTTAGCACTCAATTATTATTATTATTATAATTATTATTATTATTATTATTACCATACAAGTGAGTCAACTGAATGCAAATGATCTGTGTCAGGAATTTACCTTGCACAATGACTGACTTCCTTGGGAACTTCTCGGGGACATTTACCTATTATCAGAATAGTCATTACTCAGTTTAAGACATAAATACATTGTGTTCCAAATTATTATGCAAATTGGATGTAAGTGTCATAAACATTAAATGTTTAGTTTTTAAATTCAACTCATGGATGGTATTGCATCTCAGGGCTCTTAAATTAGTCTCAGACACCTGCTATAATTAGTTTGCCAGATGAGCCCAATTAAAGGAAAAGTACTGGAAGGTTGTTCCACATTATTAAGCAGGCCACAGGTTTCAAGCAATATGGGAAAGAAAAAGGATCTCTCTGCTGCTAAAAAGCATCAAATAGTGCAATGCCTTCGACAAGGTATGAAAACATTAGATATTTCACAAAAACTCATCGTACTGTGGAGACATTTGTGGCTGATTCAGAGCACAGACAGGTTCATGCAGATGAAGGCAGAATGAAGAAGGTTTCTGCAAGACAAATTCATCAGATTAAGAGAGCAGCTGCTGAAATGCCATTACAAAGCAGCAAACAGGTATTTGAAGCTGCTGATGCCTCTGGAGTCTCACAAACCTCAAGGTGTAGGATACTTTAGAGGCTTGCAGTTGTGCATAAACCTACTATTCGGCCAGCCCTAACCAATGCTCACAAGCAGAAATGGTTACAGTGGGCCCAGGCATACATGAAGACTAATTCTCAAACAGTCTTGTTTACTGATGAGTGTCGTGCAACCCTGGATGGTCCAGATGAATGGAGTAGTGGATGGTTGGTGGATAGCCATCATGTCCCAACAAGTCTGTGATGTCAACAAGCAGGTGCCGGAGTCATGTTTTGGGCCAGAATCATGGGGAGAGAGCTGGTAGGCCCCTGTAGGGTCCCCGAAGGTGTGAAAATGACCTCTGCAAAGTATATTGACTGATCACTTTCTTCCGTGGTACAAAAAGAAGAACTGTGCCTTCCGTAACAAAATCATCTTCATGCACGACAATGCACCATCTCATGCTGCAAAGAATACCTCTGTGTCATTGGCTGCTATGGGCATAAAAGATGAAAAACTAATGGTGTGGCCACCATCCTCCCCTGACCTCAACCCCATTGAGAATCTATGAGGGAGGGAGGCAGTTTGACTCAAAACAGCAGCTCTGGGAGGCGATACTGACATCCTGCTAAGAAATTCAAGCAGAAACTGTCCAAAAACTCACAAGTTCAATGGATGCAAGAATTGTGAAGGTGATATCAAAGAAGGGGTCCTATGTTAAGATTGAACATGCCGTGTTAGGATGTTCTTGATTGAAATAGTTTTTGATTTCAGTAAATATGACCTCCTAATGCTGCAAATTCAACAAAAGCCTATTTTCAGTTCTTTACAACCTATAAAATGTTTTAACTCTGTTGTGCATAATAATTTGAAACAATGCGTTTTCAGTTTTTTATTTTTCTATAAATATTGTTATCATTAGGAGGTTTGTTCAATAAAATTCAAATATAATATCCTAATAGTTGATGACGCGAAAATTATACTGACTGTCATTTGCATTGATTAATTATGAAAATCAGAGAAAGATATCATTTGCGTAATAATTTGGAACGCAGTGTATAAGCATACAAACTAAAAACAATAGAACAATAATTCAGTATAAAAGAAAATGTTATGGTCACCAAAGTCCAAATGTTTATGAACAGGCTTACTCTGATCTGTTTATGCTACCTCTCTAACAGGGGTGCACGTTTACATTATTATTGCTATAGTAGCAGCTATAGGATGGAGGATCTTTACAGTTTTTATGTAACATTACATTAATACATACATACTTTATAAAATAGAGAGGAAAGCTTTTTTGTTTTTGAAGATTGGACATCAAAGCACCATGTTGATGAATTTTGTCCTGCAATATCATGCCCTGTCATAACCTCTACCTCACTGAATATATTGCAGCATAAACATAGAGACCAGCAAAAAAATTTTTTTTTTTAAACATGTTCATCTTGTGTACTGTTCCTTCTCGACCCCATCACAGTAACAGAACACTGTGTAGACCTGTCTTGACTCTCATTTGTGTTAATTTACGCTCGGCATAAACAGAGATTTTAGGTCAGAGCCTTGGGAGGTATTCAGGTCACTCGAGATCTCTGCTACATCCTGCTTAGAGAGCTCCTTGACTAGGAAATGAGAATAATGTGTAGAGAAGAACAAATGGAAAGTCGAGTTAAGGAAGTTGATGTTTGTAACGTCTCATAGAATTTACACAAGCATACAAGAGTTGTGATATTAGCAAAATATATTAGCAGCATGCTAACTGTGGGGCACAGATTGCCTTTAAGCTAACAGATTAGCTAAGCTAAAATTTTTTGTCAAAAATTATATCACAAAAGCTCAAGGGCTAGACATGATTTGCCAACTTCAAAATGTTTTTTATAGTGTTATTTCCTGACTTGAAGGATGAGCTGCCTAACATAGCTAGCTAGCTAATAACTAGCTGTATGTACAGTACTGTTGCATTAGCTAACTTGCTAGGTGATTGTAATACCAGGCTGTGATAAACAAATAAATCAGAATTTATTTGTAAATGCAAATTAAATTAGTTTTGTACCAGTAAGGTCTACCAGTGTATGACATTTGCAGTATAAAAATCAAATTCCAATTTTTTTTTGTCGCATACACAGTCATACACAGTACAATATGTGAAATATTAAAAAAATATATCAATACAATGAGAGAAAATATACAAATTTATATTCAAAATTGAAATAAGTGGAAATGTCCAAGAAGTGTGCAAATGTGTGTACATGTCCATGGTCCATAAATGTCCATAACCTGCAGTGTGCAAATGTGCACGAGTGTGCAATGTACAATGTCCATGAATGTCCGGGGTATGTGCAACTGTGCATGAGTGTGCCAGTACGAGTCTCTCAAGTTCATCTGTTTGTCAGTGACGGATGGGCAGATCGTGACGAGGTGGTGGAGGGATACGAGCAGGAAGCGGACGGAGGCATCACCATGAAGCTGCAGACCGAGGAGGTCAAGTCGTTTAACGACTACTTCCTGAAGCTGCGCCTGGACACCAACACCAGGAACCCGTGGTTCGCCGAGTTCTGGCAGTACCGCTTCCAGTGCCGTATACCTGGCCATGCACAGGAGAATTCCAACTTCCAAAAAATCTGCACAGGTTACTATAAGCTTATACTGCACTAAAAAAAAAACACACTGGCAAAACTGTGAAGAAGCTGTAGGACTGAGTGATGGGCACTTCATACAAAGTAAATCAAGTTATTCATTGTGCAAAATTTAGCAGTCTGATTACATTAGTATGCTTTTATCCAGTTAACTGTTTATGTTGTTTTTCTGGTATGTCTTGATTGATTGCTAGCAAAGCTGTCACGTCTTAGATCTTACTTCTTTGGTCTAAAGGAGTCTATCTAGTCTATGTATTTAGCCTCTAAACAAGCAAAGTGATTCAGTGAGAGTCGGAGTGAGCAGATGCCAAATGAAAAGATTGTTTTTTTTATATATATCACTGAAAGATTCTGCTCTTATACTTGCCTGTGTGTGTGTGTGTGTGTGTGTGTTTATGTGTGTGTGTGTGAGCATCGTGCAAATGTGTGAACATGTCCACAGCTCTCACAGTCAGTGCAGAAGCCGTACTCACAGCTGGCAGTATGCATGTGCGTGATTGTATGAATGATTGTGTGTGTGTATGTGTGAATGTGTGTGTGGAGCTCAAGGACAAAAGGCTTCACTGTTCAGCTTCACGTGTGTGGCTTTCAGTAAAAGATATCAACAAATGCATCATTCAGGAAGGAATTTAAAGACGGTCATTTTCTTCTAAGCTGCATATCATGACCGCATTAAAGCACCAGCTTTGGATGTGAGGTCCGTCACTAATGATTCAGGACGTTTTTTTGTTTTGTTTTCCTCCCCCAGTGAGACACTGTATAATTACATGCACATTATTCTTCATTGCAAAGATTCATTTCCTTCTCCTGTGAAAACAGTATTCTCCTTATTAAGTTTTTGCACCCAGTTAAAGCCAAAGCCGGATTTGAGATTATTGCATGGTTTAGTACAGAAAAAGCTTTAAAGCTAATCAAATTGATGTCATTTTGTTGATGGCATTTGGAAAAGTTTTTGCTGCTAATAAGGAGGAAACCAATACAGAGGAAACACAATGTTCGGTATAACAAATGAAAGTCTTATCTTGTTTCCAACAGGAAATGAGAGCTTGAAGGACAACTATGTGCAAGACAGTAAGATGGGCTTTGTGATCAACGCCATCTACGCAATGGCTCATGGCCTCCATGATATGCATCGTGACATGTGTCCAAATCACGAGGGACTTTGCGAAGCTATGGACCCCATTGACGGCAGCAAACTTCTAGACTACCTGCTCAAAACCGCCTTCAGTGGCATCTCAGGAGAGGAGGTGTATTTCGACGAGAACGGAGACTCTCCTGGCAGGTACAGTGTGAGATCTTGGAAATGGCTCTCTGGATGCCATGCATGCTGATTTGATGTTGCGTGCCTGTGTCATCACACGCACACACACACACACACACACACACACACATACACACACACAGGTGTGTGTCCAAATGTGATAGGTTTAGAGTGGAACAGATTTTTCTGTCTGAGGTCAGAACTCCAGCTGTTTCGACATGGCTTGAGTCCTGTTGCTGTGACCGCGCGATTATGAAAGATGACAGGTTGGAGTTTGAGCGCTGTCACCATCATGTGTGGAGACGTATGAGGACTGAGAGTGTGTCCCGGGGGTCGGGTGAGCGTTAGAAAGTAGGTTAGGGGCACAGAGAACATGAAATAAATGTCTGGCAGTCTGGATCCTTGCATAAGTGGCCTCACTCTTTCTTTCTTTCTTTCTTTCTTTCTTTCTTTCTTTCTTTTAGGTATGACATTATGAATTTGCAGTATGTTGAGGAGCTCGGTCGCTATGACTACATCAATGTTGGCTCATGGCATGAAGGTCTGCTGAGCATCGACGATTACAAGCTGATGACCAACCGTAGTGAGATGGTGCGCTCCGTCTGCAGCGACCCTTGTTCCAAGGGCCAGATCAAGGTTGGGTTCTGGTTTGCTTTTGCATTTTGAGTTATAAATCAAGAAAATCTTAGCTGTAGATGACAGATATTTAATATTGTATAATAAAACGCTGTGACTTTTGATTCCTGACTTCAGGTGATCCGGAAAGGTGAGGTGAGCTGCTGCTGGATCTGCACCACCTGTAAGGACAACGAGTATGTTCAAGATGAGTTCACATGCAAGGCCTGCGATCTGGGCTGGTGGCCCGATAACGAACTCGCAGGTAACAGATATGTCTGTTTGCCAAAACCGAGCAGGTTAATCGACCTTGTGGAGATGTTCACCCAAACAACCATTTGTTTCTCATTTATGACTACTGTTCTTTTCATGTCATCTTTCTTTTTTCTCTCCTTCTCTGCCCAACATACCCCTCACTCCCTTTCCTCTATTTGTCTTTCTGTCCTCGGTGCTGTATATTGTTTTGACAGCTCTGTGCAGCAACCTGGAGAGATGTGCACCGCAATGATTTCAGAACTTCATCGATCCCCAGTAGCCACATGCCCAGAACAACAATACTGTGAAGCGAAAAAAATCTGGCTTTTGTTAGAGTGAAATAAGCTTGAAAAGAGGGCTGAGGAGAATGGAAATGCGTGCTGAGCACAGTAAAAGTAATGGAAAACAGGGCGCACGGCTGGTAAATAAACCGCAATAGGATTTGTTCAGCTCTCCATAAAACGAAATTAGGAATCGCGTATGATCATAAATCTTTCTCATGAGATAGCCGTCTCGTGTCGGGGTATACACAGACTTGTATTTATCATCCTTTAATTCTTAGACACCTCCTCCCTCTGGTTAGGTTTCCTCTATATTTACGTTCCCCTCATATTCTTTCCCTCTCTGTCTCCACCTATTTTTCTTTCTCTCAGGGTGTCAACCTCTTCCGTTGAAATACCTGGAATGGAGTAGCGTTGAGTCCATTGTAGCAGTTGTCTTTTCTTGCCTGGGCATCCTGGTGACTCTGTTCGTAACCTTCGTCTTCATCCAGTACAGAGACACTCCAGTGGTCAAGTCCTCGAGCCGCGAGCTGTGCTACATTATCCTGGCAGGGATCTTCCTCGGGTACATTTGCCCCTTTACCCTGATCGCACGGCCTACGGTGATCTCGTGCTACCTACAGCGCCTTCTAGTGGGTCTTTCATCGGCGATGTGCTACTCGGCATTGGTTACCAAGACAAACCGCATCGCGCGAATCCTGGCTGGCAGTAAAAAGAAGATCTGCACTCGCAAGCCTCGCTTCATGAGTGCCTGGGCGCAGGTAGTCATTGCTTTCATCCTCATCAGCCTTCAGCTCACCCTGGAGGTTGTGCTCATTGTGCTGGAGCCTCCAGAACCAATCAAGAGCTACCCGAGCAATAGGGAGGCCTACCTAATTTGTAACACTAGTAACCTGGGCATGGTGGCACCACTCGGCTACAATGGCCTGCTCATCCTGAGCTGCACCTACTACGCTTTCAAGACGCGCAATGTCCCAGCCAACTTCAACGAAGCCAAATACATTGCCTTCACCATGTACACCACGTGTATCATCTGGCTCGCGTTTGTGCCCATCTATTTCGGCTCCAATTACAAGATCATCACCACCTCGTTTTCGGTCAGCCTTAGTGTCACTGTGGCTCTGGGCTGTATGTTTACCCCCAAGATGTACATCATCATCGCCAAGCCGGAGCGCAATGTGCGCAGCGCTTTCACTACATCGGACGTGGTACGCATGCACGTTGGAGACGGAAAGGCCGCCGCGTGCCAGAGCAACAGCTTCCTGAACATGTTCCGCAGGAAGAAGAACAACGCCAACAGCAGCAATACCAAGTGAGTCGCCTACTCATACAGTCTGTTAATCACACACTAATGCTGTCTATACTGTCAGGAATGAACCTACCGTACAGGTACATTCTGGGAATCAAGTTACAAACAATTTCAACAAATTTTAACAAATGAGGTTTTGAAAGTACACAATGTTATCTAGTTCCTTTCTCTTTTGTTCTGACAGTGTACCCCAAGACACAATTGAATTATCTTTTAAGAGGCAAGTGGTTTTGGCAGTACTTGTTTTTGCAATGATATAATCATGGGTCAGTACTGCAGTTTACAATGTCTCAGGCTTAATCTGTGTGATTTAATGATTTAAAGTGATTTAATATTGGCAAATATTTTCGTACCAGTACCAGGTCACACTGATCGTGTCTTTCCTAGCCAATGTGCACTGTGTATTTTCTTCTTTCTGATGTTAGTTGTGCCATGTTTTTCTCCTTTGCCGCAAACTGGAGGATGTATGTAGAGTTTTGTTAGCACCAGACTCCAATCAGCTGTCCTCTGTCTGTCCTAAGCTCTTTTCCGAAACCTAATTTTCATCACCACGTAACCCTCCTCCCCTTTGATATTAACCCAATTCGCAGCCTCCCATCCCGTTCTTTTTCCTTTACTGAAGAAAATTAACCCAGTTATTAAGAGCACTGCTGCTCCAGTCCCTTCCCTGCTTCCCCTAACCCACCCAAAGTGCAGCTTTCAGCTCTCTCTGTTCCTTAGACCGTTCTGCTTAACTTGATTACACCACTGATTTCCGGTCATTGTGGGCACAGTCGTAAACAGGGTTTTGCGCTGTGCCACAGGGATCGGAAATAACTGAGGAAAACTCCATGAAGACCTTATTCCATTTTTGCATGATGTCGAGTGCAAACAGAGCGGTGCAGGAAAGGGATAGCGGTCGGCCATCTGACATTCATAACGTTCTCCCAACAATCCATTATGTACCAGCATGTTTTAACCCAGTTGTTTGGAATGCAATGTTTCAATAAATAATAAGTGACAGAACCTCAGCTAGGTGAACTAACCCATAGTGACACTTTGTAGGGCTGACTTAAAGAAGGATGCTCATGTTGATGATGATGATGACGAAGAGGATGATGATGATGATGTACTGATGATGTTGTTCTGTGTGTCTCTGTTGCTCTTTGGCCCATTCCCCGTGGGAATAACGCTGGGTCTCTGTCTCGTTCATAGTCCTAATGGAAAGTCTGTGTCATGGTCTGAATCAGGTGCCCGGCCCCAGGCGAGGGGGTCGAGTGTGTTCCACAGACTGTCTGTGCATGTGAGGAGGCAAGCAGTCGGCCAGAGTCAGACGGCGGTCATCCGGCCCCTAACTAACGCCTCGCAACCCCTGCACCCCGAATACGACCCCGGACTTGACACAGACCACAATGGCTCGCAACCTAACACCAAGGTTCTCTACAACCTCAACGAGGAGGCCGACGACGGGTGCCGAACAACCCCGGATAGAAGGGAGCCAGCTTCCTATTCACCTGCTCACCTGATGGGCCTCACCTCTGACCCCCCACAAGTGGACACACTAACCTCTAACATAAGGGCTTTCAGTGAAAGGGTGAGCCCTGCATACAGTCCATTATCCAATCAGCTACCCCTGCTCCTTCAGGGGGAGATGTTGTCTGAGGAGGGTTCAGAAATGGAGGCTCTCGACCTTATCCATGGCTTCCTCTATGACAGTACTGTACAGGAAGAAGAAGAAGAGGATGAGGAAGAAGAGGAAGAGGGTGAGCAGGAGGAGTTGGCTCAAAGCAAGCTTAATCTCCTCGCGCCGCCCTCGCCTTTCAGGGACTCGCTGCATTCAGGCAGGTCGATCCCAGGATCCCCTGAAACGAATGCCTCTGAGGAAGTGGCCTACGCTCCCAAACAAAGCTCTTTTACACTGTGAGAGCAGGTGCTCAAGATGCAGACAAACACACGACTCCTGCTCCACTTCACTTCATTTGTCTAATTCATTTTTAGCAGTTGAGACAAGAAAACAAAACAAATGGAATGTCCAACTAGGATTACTGTTTTCAAACTGGAGCAACAAAATATATGACTTCTTGTTGT
Source organism: Channallabes apus (assembly GCA_030522415.1). NCBI lineage: Eukaryota > Metazoa > Chordata > Actinopteri > Siluriformes > Clariidae > Channallabes > Channallabes apus. The sequence goes on along the minus strand of CM060107.1, from coordinate 44,417,170 downwards.
GCCAGAACTTTTTGGAGATACCAGTTGCTGCTGTTTGTATGAAACACAAAGGGAGAAACTCAGACTTTGGGTTTATAATATACAGACTATGTAGCCTGAGATCATTGTAAATAAATTTTCCTACATAAATGATATCTATACAAAAAAAAAAAAGTATCCTTGTTGGAACTGAAACAGTAGTGCAAACAGGGTTTTGTAGGCATGTAATGCAACACACACCTGTGGTCAAGATAACAATTATCAAGCTTGAATGATACACAAAAACAAGACTTTCGAAGATGCCAGTGAACAAACCACTGTGGTCCGAACCACAGTCTAAGAATAACCACCTTGTTTAATGTCCAATCGATCCTGTGATTGATCCAGACTTTTTGTGTCACAACTGGTTATGATGAAATCATGTGGAAACTGTGTGTGTGTGTGTGTCTGTGTGCTTTTGCATTTCTGACAGTGATTTGAGTGTAAGGGTAATTTTAGCACTTGCTTGAGGAGATACACAAGGGAAGGATTTTATTATATTGTTAAGCGAGTAGTTAAAGTACTATTTTAGTCTAAATGAGGATTTTTTCCCCCCTGTACTGCCAAGGTAATTATAAAAAGGGAATGGTTGCGCTGTTCTTCACAACTTGTTTTTTTCTCCTTGTGAGAAAATTCATGCTTAAGGATTTTGAATATTTTTTTCTTCATCAAATGTTTGTATACTGTTCAGCCAGACACAAATAACGTATTTGTACTGTATTTACCATCAATGTTTCTAAACACAATGTGAAAAGATTTCTACATTTTAGAAGCGTCTTATTCTTCATAACTCCCTCTATGAAAAAAGGGATGTACAGTATAGTATGGTGAATCTGGAATATCTCCAGATACTGCTTTTTTTTCTCTCCTCCAAATAATCTCCTGTATATTTCACTTTTTAAGCTTTATGGGTAGCTATGCTTCTAGTGATAACTCGTAGCATTAACAAGTGACTTTTGCATAGGATTCTGAATTTGCAACTTATTTTAATCTTACTTTCATATAACGGTATTAGAATGCGACTCGACGAAACATATCTTATTTAGCTGATATTCCGTAATTGTATTTATTAGTAAGTATTGCTAATTTTAATATGAAATCTTTTGTCTGAGTTATTTGGAAATTCTTTAATGTCAAAGTAATGAGAAATGACATCTGGTAACATGGTCAGAAGTAGAAATGAGGAGTTTCTTTCTTTCCTTCCTTCTTTTTTTCTGCCCAGGACAAATCATGCTGTACAATAAATATTTTCTACTGAACTTGCTGTTTTGTTTTTTTAAATATCTTGCATAACTCCCATTGCACATTGTGTTTCCTTTTGTTTAAGGCACATACAGTATAAAAATGATCGAAATGCAACTCGAACATGTGAAATACTGAACCAAAATCTCATTCATACATCTTTCATACTGTTTATCATGTGTACAGGGTCACAGGGGGCCTGGAGACTATCCCAGGAGACTTAGGGCACTGGGCGGGGTACACCCGGGACGGAGTGCCAATCCATCGAAGGGTGCATACACAAAACAGACAATTTGGGAACAATCTGCATGTCTACACACACAGAACTGAAAAAGGAATCGAACCCTTAACCCTTGAGGTGTGAGGCCATAGTGCTAACCACTACGCGACCATGCTTCCTAAACTGAAAGCTCACGCACTCACTTACTCATTATCTATGCCGCTTTAACCTGTACACATGGTTGCAGGGGGCCTGGAGCCTATCCCAGGAGTCTTAGTGCACAGGGAGCGGTACACCCTATCTCAGGGCACACACAAAACAGGCAGTTTGGGAATGCCAATTAATGCATATCTTTGGATTGCGGGAGGAAACCAGAGTACCCGGAAGAAACCCACCAAGCATGAGAGAACATGCAAGCTCCCGGCAAGCAGACCCGAGTCGGCAATCGGACCCTTGACCCAGCATGTGCACGCCGACAGTGATAATAAGCACTATGCCACCATGCTGCCTGAAGTGAAATCTCTCCAGATTTAAAGACATGAAGTGCACTTCTTAGAGTATAGGGCACTTCTGCAGTGAGGGCGTATGAATTCTGGATTAAGCCACTGGGATTTCCTCTTTGCCAGATCCTGTGACTTATCAGGTGGTTTAGAGTGAAGGAGGAGAGAAGAGAAGAGCAGAGGAGGTGGCGAAAGAGGCAAACTTTTTTCTTTTTTTGTGTGTAACGTTTAGTAACTCACTTCTACATGCTAAACTTTATGAGCTGGGGAAACAGGAAGCGTTCGTAGTTCTCTTTTTTGTTGTTGTAAGATTAAGAGTAAGGGTAGCAGGATGGCTGGAGGTTCTGTGTCGGAGTGTAAGGAGTATTTGTTTAAAGTTTTAGTTATTGGAGAGTTAGGTGTGGGGAAAACCAGCATCATTAAACGCTACGTGCATCAGCTTTTCTCCCAGCACTACAGAGCGACGATAGGTGTTGACTTCGCCCTGAAAGTTCTCAACTGGGACAGCAAAACCCTAGTGCGGCTGCAGTTGTGGGATATCGCAGGTAAGGCGGGAAGTTTTGGCTTGTTTTTCTTTACTTCCGGTGTCCGCGTGAGCTTTTGCGGGATTTTGTGTGTTGATCCGGTAACTGGTTCAAATGGCAGTTTTCTCATCAGCGTTGTCATTCCAAACTGTAATGACTTGCTAACAGCAAAGCCGTTTTCTTTATTATTGGATAAAATGTTGACATTTGAGAAACGTGAACATAAATAAGACAAGTCAAGACTGTACGAAGGTACAGTACATAATTGTCGAGGCGATGTGAGTCACGTGATGCGAATCCCCGCCCATTATAACAGAAATTTCAGGTTTGCATACGTCAGTGTTTAACAGTAAGTCAGAATAGTGTGTACAGCATGCAGTGTGTAGTATAGGAGTTGCAGTAACAATGGTGTGTGTGTATATACTGTGTGTGTATATGTGTATATATATATATATATATATATATATATATATATATATATATATATACCGTTCAAAAGTTTTAGAACACTTTCTAACTCCATGATGGTTCCTGATTGTTATTTCTTTCTACATTGTAAAGTTTTGCTGAAGGCGTCCAGAAACTGCATTAATCTCCTTTGAACAGTTGATATTGAGATGTTTCTGCTACTTCTGCTCTGTAAAGACTTCATAACGCCTCTAATCTGAGGTGCTGTTAATTGGTCATTTTTCAGGCTGATAACTCTAAATGAACTTCTCGTCTGCAGCAGAGGTAGGTTTTGGTCTCGTCCTCCTGGGACGGCCTTCATGAGAGACAGTTTCATTATGGTGCTTGACGGATTTTGCAAATGCACTTGACAATACTGTTCTTGCAAGAACTATTAAAGAAAGGCTGACCTCTGTGTCTTACAATAACAACTAACTGTTGTTTTTCTTGTTGTTACGTAATTACCTAATTCCATATGTGTTATTTTATAGTTTTGAAATCCCCAGTATTGTTGTAGAATGTAGCAAATAAATCACTAAACAAAAACAAAGAAATTTGCAAAGTGATCTAAAACTTTTGATCAAAGTTTTTTTATTTACTTTCAAACTATACAGAAAAAACACAACAAAACACAACAAAGAGAACACAAAACCAAACCCCCCCCACCCCCCCAACACCAGACAAACACAAGGATACCATAACAATCAGATGTCCATAAAAAATTTAATTAAATAAATTAAGTAAATAAGTAATCTTCCGCATACCCTTCCTTTACAGTACAATAATATCTGCGTTCAGGCCCTCAGCAAAAGTTAAGAAAGGCTGCCAAATATCATAAAATGTGTCAGTAGACCCTTTAACTGTATACCTAACTTTCTCCAATTTAAGGCAGTCCATCACTTCCCTTATCCAGTGGCTAAATGTTGGTGGATCAGGGTCTTTCCATTTAGTCAGAATTAATCTCCTAGCTAAAAGGGAACAGAAGGCCAATATTTAAATTTTCCTTTGGTCAAAACTGGTGTTTTCTGGAGGCACACCAAACAATGCAACAGATGGAGTTGGATGATCTAAAACTTTTGAAAAGTAGTGTGTGTGTGTGTGTATATATATATATATATATATATATATATATATATATATATATATATATATGTATATATATATGTATATATATGTATATATATTATACATATACATACACATATATATATATATATATATATATATATATATTATACATATACATACACATATATATACATACACACTTGTGTGTGTGTGCGCCATCAGGGAAGAAAAACTCCATTGTCATGCCTTGGTCATTCAGTTCATTCAGGTTGTCAGCTGACTTCATTTTATTCCCTTATAACATCTTTGAGCCTAGATTTTATTTATTCTGGTTTTAATGGGTTTCGGGGATCAGTTTAAGCATAGGTGAAAGAACGCCAGTGGGGTTCGGTACTGCATACCACTAAAAGATTCATTGGCTGTCCACAATACCAGTCACAAAAGCAAGATTATATGACAGTTTTTGAGTCAGTTAATTATTTCATTTATAATTCATTATAGAAGGTATAGGACCCTTAAAGCAAGGAATCTTTTCCATGGTTAAAACTTGTGTAAAGATAATTAAAACAACGTTCAAGATGTTCATCAATTCTATACAGCTTTATCCAGTATATGGGATCACAGAGGGCTTTGGGGCATGAGGCGTGGTGCGCCCTGGGCAGAGCACACACATACACACATACACACTCGCACGCTCTGGAATCGAAGGAACCTGGAGGTGTAAGACGACAGTGCTAACCACTACACCACCGCGCTCCCTCTAATTTAATAAAATCTTCAAATGAAATATTCACTATTAAGTTGTTAAATTACAATGTGAAGCAACAATAATAATAATGGAGAACGTTTTATTTAGTTTTGCCTAAAAAAAAATGTTGAGGGCAGGTAATAAGAATCCAGGGCTGATTTTATTCAAACAAAGTACAGTATGTGCTTATAATGATAGTTATATATATTTTGTATATAGGTGAATGAAAAAGCTGAATGAAAACTTTTTTCGTAGTTGAATGAAACATCCTATATGTCCACATGCAAAAAAGAGAATTAAGCATGTGGAAACACCTGTGATAAGCCCTAAATCTGATGCTAAACTAAAGCAATGCAGTGCCAACATTGTTTTGGAATAATGACTCGGGTATGTCAATGCATGACATCCGGACATTTGGATGAGTGGTCAGGAAAAGAGAAGTCCAAAGGGCATGTTTTGCTTACAGTATTAATACGTTGCTATAATATTGACATTATTTATCTGTAACATTGAACATGTTTAACAGTTCACTCAAACAATAATAACCTCGGACACATCAGATCCAAATGCATGTGTGCATACACAAAGAAGTACAATGTAATTAAGTTAACAACACCGCATGCTAATCATCACAACGTGGATGTGTGTAAATGAGATGAGAATATTGCGCTCTGATGATAATTGTGTACAATACCAGTCAGAATTTCCCACATGACTGTGTTCCTCCTCGCTTTTTTCACCATTTTCTAGCCTTGGATCATCCGAATCACGCACCACAATCCGCTCGGTTTGATATGGGACTGCGTCCACATCGCTGTCGTTTTAATAGCTAGTGTTTTGTGAATCAATCGTGTTTACTGTTGTACTTGTCGCTGTCAGGCCATGATGTTGAGTACCTATGACGACATCACAGCCTCGACGCGGCACTTGGTATTTTCCACAGATATTTCAGAATCTTTCTTACAGGTACGATCTTGGTGTGTACTGTATATGGACAAAGCAGGATTGTCAGTTAGTTGACTTCTTTAAGCATACAATGGTGTGAAAAACTATTTGCCCCCTTCCTGATTTCTTATTCTTTTGCATGTTTGTCACACTTAAATGTTTCTGCTCATCAAAAACCGTTAACTATTAGTCAAAGATAACATAATTGAACACAAAATGCAGTTTTTAAATGAAGGTTTATGTTATTAAGGGAGAAAAAAAAACTCCAAATCTACATGGCCCTGTGTGAAAAAGTGATTGCCCCCCTTGTTAATAAAAATAACTTACCTGTGGTTTATCATACCTGAGTTCAATTTCTGTAGTCACCCCCAGGCCTGATTACTGCCACACCTGTTTCAATCAAGAAATCACTTAAATAGGAGCTACCTGACACAGAGAAGTAGACCAAAAGCACCTCAAAAGCTAGACATCATGGCAAGATCCAAAGAAATTCAGGAACAAATTAGAACAAAAGTAATTGAGATCTATCAGTCTGGTAAAGGTTATAAAGCCATTTCTAAAGCTTTGGGACTCCAGTGAACCACAGTGAGAACCATTATCCACAAATGGCAAAAACATGGAACAGTGGTGAACCTTCCCAGGAGTGGCCGGCCGACCAAAATTACCCCAAGAGCGCAGAGACAACTCATCCGAGAGGCCACAAAAGACCCCAGGACAACATCTAAAGAACTGCAGGCCTCACTTGCCTCAATTAAGGTCAGTGTTCACGACTCCACCATAAGAAAGAGACTGGGCAAAAACGGCCTGCATGGCAGATTTCCAAGGCGCAAACCACTTTTAAGCAAAAAGAACATTAAGGCTCGTCTCAATTTTGCTAAAAAACATCTCAATGATTGCCAAGACTTTTGGGAAAATACCTTGTGGACTGACGAGACAAAAGTTGAACTTTTTGGAAGGTGCGTGTCCCGTTACATCTGGCGTAAAAGTAACAGCATTTCAGAAAAAGAACATCATACCAACAGTAAAATATGGTGGTGGTAGTGTGATGGTCTGGGGTTGTTTTGCTGCTTCAGGACCTGGAAGGCTTGCTGTGATAGATGGAACCATGAATTCTACTGTCTACCAAAAAATCCTGAAGGAGAATGTCCGGCCATCTGTTCGTCAACTCAAGCTGAAGCGATCTTGGGTGCTGCAGCAGGACAATGACCCAAAACACACCAGCAAATCCACCTCTGAATGGCTGAAGAAAAACAAAATGAAGACTTTGGCGTGGCCTAGTCAAAGTCCTGACCTGAATCCTATTGAGATGTTGTGGCATGACCTTAAAAAGGCGGTTCATGCTAGAAAACCCTCAAATAAAGCTGAATTACAACAATTCTGCAAAGATGAGTGGGCCAAAATTCCTCCAGAGCGCTGTAAAAGACTCGTTGCAAGTTATCGCAAACGCTTGATTGCAGTTATTGCTGCTAAGGGTGGCCCAATCAGTTATTAGGTTCAGGGGGCAATTACTTTTTCACACAGGACCATGTAGGTTTGGATTTTTTTTCTCCCTAAATAATAAAACCTCTCATTTAAAAACTGCATTTTGTGTTTACTTGTGTTATCTTTGACTAATAGTTAAATGTGTTTGATGCTCAGAAACATTTTGTGTGACAAACATGCAAAAGAATAAGAAATCAGGAGGGGGGCAAATAGTTTTTCACACCACTGTAGCTCTAAATTCTGCTGTTGTCATTTCATGATGCAAATTCACCAAGCGTTTAAATGACGGTTGATGACGATCATTCATGACATTTTTTTAAAGACAATTCTTGTAATTTTTAATAACATGTTGGACATTTCTTCATCCAATTTCAGAGATTTTAGACCCTTCTGGAACGGGGTAGCAAACTGATGACACCAATCTAGTGTTATCTATGAGAGACATCGCATTTTGAGTAATTTTACACCTATTTCTACTCTAGAAATGATTAGCATGCCATATGAAGAGAGCAAAGGGGAAGAGAAGCAGGATGAGGGAGAGTAAAATTTAGTAACTCCCTTCTATATGAACTTTGTAAGCTGGGGAAACGGGAAATAGTTCTCCTTTTATCTTGTCATTTTATTATAACGTTAAGAGTAACGGAATGGCTGGAGGCTCGGTGTCGGAGTGTAAGCAGTACTTGTTTAAAGTTTTAGTGATTGGAGTCGCTCCTCATGTTGGGAAAACCTGCATCATTAAACGGTATGTGGATCAGGTTTTCTCCCATCGCTTTCAATTAATGATAGGTGTTGACTTCTCCGAAAAAAGTCCTCAACTGGGACAGCAGAACGTTAGTCCGACTGCAGTTATGGGACACTGCCGGTAAGATTGTCAACCCAAACTCTACTGATTACTAACAACAAAGAGTCCATATTTTTTTATCCTTTGACATGTTTTTATGGTTGGTTCAAGATTCAAGAATTTTTATTCTTGCATTGGTTGTACAAGTACAACGGTAGCAAAATGGAATTGCGCCAAACTCCAGACTGTGCGGATTATTAAGAAAAAACTAAACACAAATAATCAAGGAAGGAATAAGTATGTACAAGATAAATCATATACAATTTATGAATATATAAATTATATACAATGTAAATTATCCTGGAAAATAGAAAAAGAAAGAAATAAGAAACAATACCATAATATCCCTTAGACAGTAGAATAAATGCATACTTACACAATACATTGCTTAGGATAATCGTTACGATAACAGCTGTCGATATATTCGGTACACACACAGCATTGTTTTGTTTATTTTTGCAGATTTTATTTAAAAAAAAAAAAAGAAAGGAGGACACAGAAGAGGAAGTGAAATGAGATTTTATAAGGGTCATAAGATTTTATAAGCCATAAGTTTGCTGCGCTGATTTCTGTGTGTGAGAATAAAAATCTGTCTGCAGCAATGTGAAGTTTGACCAATGGACACTAAGCCCGCCCTCCTGTAAAAACGGGCTCAGCTTTGCAAACACAAAATAAGATTTACATCCGCTAGAAGTGAACCATAAATGCAAATTGAGGAAAATGATTTATTGATTTCTTTTTTGTGTGTGTGTATGTGTTCACGATTCTTGTTTTGCATTTGCATGAAGCTGATCCCAATTTGACAGTTACACTTGATGGCAGCAGGTAGTGCCTAAAACTGACGTTCTGAAGTGTGGCTGTGTTTCACAGCAAAGGATTCCGACACCGTGACATGGAACAAATGTCTTTCCACAATTACGTGTAAAGGGGGAAACACGTCAAACCTAATGAAACATTTGAGGACACACAGGATGAACTTTTAATATATTGTTTATTTCAAATTTTGTGGCTCTTTTTTATGTGTAAAGTTCTGGTTCAGACACCATTAAGGCACCGCTACCATTTTCAAAGTATTGATTTGACACCACCAGAATCACAAAAAACCCAAACGATACCCAATCCTATATGAAGGTCTCCCAGCAGAACATTGCCTAAAGCACTACACTGTCTCTGCCGACTTGCCTTCTTGTCGTAACGCATTCTTGTGCCATCTAAGCAGCCAGGCCTCCTTTTTCCATAGCTCTGTGGTTCGGTTCTAAGACAGCATTGGGTTTGACACTTGGGTATCCATGACTCTGTTGCCAGTTGATCGGTTGTCATTCCTTGGACCACTTTTGAGAGGGTACTAACTACTACACACTGATCTTTTGGAAACACTCTGTCCAATTGAACTAGACAATAGCTCTAACAGTTGACTGTGGACTTATTGCACTTATTGCACCTGAATTCAAGGATTTGGATGAGTGTGTGAATACTTTTGACAATCTAGTGTCCCAGAATCACTCTTGATAGGCAAGATAGGTACAAGATGAGCAGCATTTATCTGTCAGTACTTTCAATGTTCTTGCTGATTGATACATGCTTTCAGAATTGAATGTAAATCCTTCTTTCTAAGACATGAAGTGAACTTCGTAGAGTGTAGTGCACTTCTGTAGTCAGCGTGAAAGCATTCTGGATAAACCACAATGATTTCCTCGTGCAAGATATTTTCCGGGTCCTGTGACTTATCAGGTGGTTTTGAAGGAAGGAGGAGAGAAAAGGAGAGGTGGTGGCAAAAGAGGCAACGTTATAATTTTTTTTTTTTTTACGTCAGTGAGTGATTGTGAAACTTGCTTCTATTATGCTGAACTTTGTGATGTAGGCAAACGGGAAGCACTTGTTAGCTGAATAGTTCTCCTTTCAGTTTGTCAAGAGTAAGCATAGCAGGATGGTTCGAGGCTCTGTGTCAGAGTGTAAGGAGTATTTGTTTAAAGTTTTAGTGATTGGGGATAGAGCTGTGGGGAAAACCAGCATTGTTAAACGGTACGTGCATCAGCTTTTCTCCGAGAACTACAAATCAACAATAGGTGTTGACTTCGCTCTGAAAGTTCTCAACTGGGACAGCAAAACCTTAGTTCGACTACAGTTATGGGACATTGCAGGTAAGGTGTAGGTTTTGTCTGAGTTTATTTTTTATTAACATCCATGGTCGTCACATGCTTCTACACGTTTGCATTCTTTGACACGCTCTCACGTTTGAAAAACCTCAAATGAAACAAAGCCAAGTCTGTACTGTGGTACATAATTGCTAGCATGATGTGAGTCATGTGATGTAAATTTTCACCAATTATAACAGACACTTTAGGTTTGCATATTACAATATAGATAGATAGATCGAGTACTTTATTAATCTCAAAGGAAATTGTAAATGTCATAGTGGTACACTAGTATGTCAGGATAGTATGTGTGTACAGTATGTGACAGTTTTTGTTTGTTGTTGTTTTTTATATTCATTGTAAATTCCATTTTCTGACCAAATATGAAAGGGCACAAAGGAGGAAGTGAAATCACTTTTTTTTTTTTTTCATGTGAAAAACTCCTAACGGGTCACAAGTCTGTGTGAGAGAGAAAAAGAAATGTAAACACTTTTATGAGTGCTTTCTTTGTTACAGAAGGTAAAACGAAGTAGAAATCACCTGACAAGATTGTGACCTGGGTTGGGCAATTATCGTTTTGTTTTTTTGCATGCATGTATATACATGCATCTCTCTCTCTCTCTCTCTCTCTCTCTCTCTCTCTCTCTCTCTCTACTCACCTAAAGGATTTTTAGGAACACCATACTAATACGGTGTTTGACCCCCTTTCGCCTTCAGAACTGCCTTAATTCTACGTGGCATTGATTCAACAAGGTGCTGAAAGCATTCTTTAGAAATGTTGGCCCATATTGATAGGATAGCATCTTGCAGTTGATGGAGATTTGTGGGATGCACATCCAGGGCATGAAGCTCCCGTTCCACCACATCCCAAAGATGCTCTATTGGGTTGAGATCTGGTGACTGTGGTGGTCATTTTAGTCCAGTGAACTCATTGTCATGTTCAAGAAACCAATTTGAAATGATTCGAGCTTTGTGACATGGTGTATTATCCTGCTGGAAGTAGCCATCAGAGGATGGGTACATGGTGGTCATAAAGGGATGGACATGGTCAGAAACAATGCTCAGATAGCCTGTGGCATTTAAACAATGTACAATTGGCACTAAAGGCCTAAAGTGTGGCAAGAAAACATCCCTCACACCATTACACCACCACCACCAGCCTACACAGTGGTAACAAGGCATGATGGATCCATGTTCTCGTTCTGTTTACACCAAATTCTGACTCTACCATTTGAATGTCTCAACAGAAATCGAGACTCATCAGACCAGGTAACATTTGTTTACAGTCTTCAACTGTCCAATTTTGGTGAGCTCGTGCAAATTGTAGCCTCTTTTTCCTATTTGTAGTGGAGATGAGTGGTACCCGGTGGGGTCTTCTGCTGCATACTGGATGTTTTTCCCTTTTCACACCATTCTTTGTAAACCCTAGAAATGGTTGTGCGTTAAAGTCCCAGTAACTGATCAGATTGTGAAATACTCAGACCGACCCGTCTGGCACCAACAACCATGCCACGCTCAAAATTCCTTAAATTCCACCTTTCTTTCCCATTCTGACATTCAGTTTGGAGTTCAGGAGATTGTCTTGACCAGGACCACACCCCTAAATGCACTGAAGCAACTGCCATGTGATTGGTTGATTAGATAATTGCATTAATGAGAAATTGAACAAGCGTTCCTAATAATCCTTTAGGTGAGTGTGTGTGTATAGATAGATGGAGAGAGAGAGAGATTTTGAACATGTTCACTTGGGGTGTGAACTCCAACTCGTTTTCGTTGCCAGTTATTTAGACAATAAAGTCTGCATGTTGAGTTATTGTTCGAGGACAGTAAATCTGTACTGCTGTACAAGCTGCACATTGACTACTCTAAAGTATATTAAATTTTCATTTCTATAGTATTGTCCCTTGAGAACATACTGTATACAGTATAATCTCAAAACACAGTATGTCTAAACCCCTCACATTTCAGAAACTACAGTGGTGTGAAAAACTATTTGCCCCCTTCCTGATTTCTTATTCTTTTGCACGTTTGTCACACTTTAATGTTTCTGCTCATCAAAAACCGTTAACTATTAGTCAAAGATAACATAATTGAACACAAAATGCAGTTTTTAAATGAAGGTTTATGTTATTAAGGGAGAAAAAAAACTCCAAATCTATATGGCCCTGTGTGAAAAAGTGATTGCCCCCCTTGTTAAAAAATAACTGAACTGTGGTTTATCACACCTGAGTTCAATTTCTGTAGTCACCCCCAGGCCTGATTACTGCCACACCTGTTTCAATCAAGAAATAACTTAAATAGGAGCTACCTGACACAGAGAAGTAGACCAAAAGCACCTCAAAAGCTAGACATCATGTCAAGATCCAAAGAAATTCAGGAACAAATGAGAACAAAAGTAATTGAGATCTATCAGTCTGGTAAAGGTTATAAAGCCATTTCTAAAGCTTTGGGACTCCAGCGAACCACAGTGAGAGCCATTATCCACAAATGGCAAAAACATGGAACAGTGGTGAACCTTCCCAGGAGTGGCCGGCCGACCAAAATTACCCCAAGAGCGCAGAGACAACTCATCCGAGAGGCCACAAAAGACCCCAGGACAACATCTAAAGAACTGCAGGCCTCACTTGCCTCAATTAAGGTCAGTGTTCACGACTCCACCATAAGAAAGAGACTGGGCAAAAACGGCCTGCATGGCAGATTTCCAAGGTGCAAACCACTTTTAAGCAAAAAGAACATTAAGGCTCGTCTCAATTTTGCTAAAAAAACATCTCAATGATTGCCAAGACTTTTGGGAAAATACCTTGTGGACCGACGAGACAAAAGTTTAACTTTTTGGAAGGTGCGTGTCCCGTTACATCTGGCGTAAAAGTAACACAGCATTTCAGAAAAGGAACATCATACCAACAGTAAAATATGGTGGTGGTAGTGTGATGGTCTGGGGTTGTTTTGCTGCTTCAGGACCTGGAAGGCTTGCTGTGATAGATGGACCCATGAATTCTACTGTCTACCAAAAAATCCTGAAGGAGAATGTTTGGATTTTTGGATGAAGGTTTGGATTTTTTTTATTCCTAAATAATAAAACCCCTCATTTAAAAACTTCATTTTGTGTTTACTTGTGTTATCTTTGACTAATAGTTAAATGTGTTTGATGATCAGAAACATTTTGTGTGACAAACATGCAAAAGAATAAGAAATCAGGAGGGGGGCAAATAGTTTTTCACACCACTGTACTTTATTATATGTGTATATATTTTGGCCACATTTACAAAGTTTTCTAATAAACAGTTGAACTCAGAAGTTTACATTCACTTATTTAGAAGTCTGTAATACAGATTTTTCAACCACTCCACAAACTATATTTTTGGCAAGTCGGTGTGTGATGAGCATTTTTTTCTTATTTCACTTATAATCCACTACAGTATATCACAGTTCCAGTGGGTCAGAAGTTTACATACACTAAGTTGCCTGTGCCTGTAAACAGCATCATGATGTGAGGATGCTTTGCTCCAGGGGGACTGGTGCACTTCACAAAATAGATGGCATCATGAGGAAGGAAGATTATGTGGATTTATTGAAGATGCGTCTCAAGACAGAAAGTTAAAGCTGGGTCACAAATTGGTTTTCCAGATTGACAATGACCCGAAGCATATTTGCAAAGGACAATAAAGTTGAGGTATTGGAGTGGCCCTCATCTCAACCGAATAGAAAATCTATGGCCAGAACTGAAAAAGCATTTTCGAGCAAGGAGGCCTACAGACATGACTCGGTTACACCAGTTCTGTCAGGGGGAATAGGCTAAAATTCTAGCAACTTATTGTAAGAATCTTGTGGAATGCTACCTAAAATGTTTGCCAATTTAAAGGCAATATGGCCAAATAAAATCAGATATATATATGTATTCATAAACATTCATAAAATAATCATCCTAACTGACCTAAGACAGGGAAATTGCACTAGGATTTAACGTACTGAATTGGAAACAATGCCAATTGCCTGTAAACTTCTGACTTCTACTGTAAGTATAAGTAGAAACAGTTTAACATAGAAAATTTGTATAAAATCTTTAAGAAATTGATAACTTTAGAAATTATAAAATCTGTTTGTAGTAGTGCCATACACATGTGATACTAGTGGTGCAAATTTAAATATGACAGAGATTAGTTCTTTCTAATGTGAGGCAATGATGGCTTAAAACATCATGGTGATTCTGGCACTTAAACAGAAGAACTGCTGGGTTTGACAGAGGAAAAACACCAACATGTCTGAACTGAATGGAAATGAAATCCCACCTAAAATGCTGAACAGAACCTATTTTATTTCTTTCTTTCTTTTTTACCAGTCATGTCCTTATCCTTATAAACTGTTCTCATATACTCAGGTTTATAGCTCTTTGTGTTTGCCTAAAGTGTGTCATAAGTCAGGAATTTCCCCTCAGAACTGTAGTTTAACCTGTGAATCTGAAGGTCTGTGCCAAATGTCACAGCAGCCATTGTGATTTCTGCAAAATGATACTAGGTGTGACTTTATGGGCAAAGGGAATTGGTTTTGCATTCATTTGCTTTTCGTTCCAGTGCTTTGGGAGATTACGTAATATTCATAATCTACAAAGTAACATTTTGAATGACCATTATATAATGTTCTTGATATTAACATAATAGTGTGGTTTAAATTCATGAACACGGTGTGGTTTAAATTCATGAACATTTTTGTAAGCGCTTGAAGAACCAACGTATATGTCATGCCATGGAACCAATAAAAACAAGAAGATGACTAATACCACCTTACTTTTAAAATGACCGGTGCAAAATGATCATGACTAAATGAATGAATTACTAAAAATTAAAAATCATGGTATGATAAACCTGAAAAAGATGCTTAGGTTGCTGCCTTTGCTTTAGAGTTCTGCTGTGTGAAAACTGATCGGTGTCTGATTAACTGCGCTTGTAGTTCCATCACTATTCTTTCTCAGTTGCTTTTTGCAGGAAAATGTTGTAGTTACTGTAAACAATCTGAAAGTGCTTTCTTTATTTGGAATAGCAATGCTAGTTTGACAGATTAGACAAATGCATTTTTAGTAGGATATGATGGGTGGAGGATGGGTGGTTGTTGTCTTCCTCCCATTCTGCTGTGAAATTGGTCCCGCTCCCGCACTCACTTTTATATCCTTTGTTTGCTACGTACTAAATTGGTAGGTTAAGTAACAATGCTCAACTGAGTTTTACATTGCATTCTGGGTTTCTACAAGATCCAAGAGAGAGCTAAACAGTTATGTTAACCTCATGTAACAAAGTTCTCAGCAACAGTAGACTTGTTGCTTTGTGTCATTTAAGTGGCAAACATGCAATTAATTAATTGATTGATTGATTGATTGATTGATTGCTTTGTTAATTAAAATCTACCACATGAATCTACCACATAAAAAAGGTGACATGAAAAGGAATATTATATTGTGTTCTTTTCCAGACATTTAAAAACTACACAGAATGCATTGCAATGTACAGTAGATTCCTTAATTTAAAAATCCTCTGAAAACTGCTTTGCTGCATTAAACTATTCATTCATTCATTCATTCTCTATACCGCTTAATCCTGTGTTCAGGGTCGCGGGGGACCGGGAGCCTATCCCAGGAGACTTCGGGCACTAGGCGGGGTACACCCTGGACTGGGTGCCAATCCATCGCAGGGCACACACATATATATACACACACACACACACACACTCACACACTATGTTCAATTTGGGAACGCCAATTAGCCTAACCTGCATGTCTTTGGACTGTGGGAGGAAACCGGAGTACCCGGAGGAAACCCACCAAGCACGGGGAGAACATGCAAACTCCATGCACACAGAGACGGGAATCGAGCCTGGCCAGGGAATCGAACCCAGACCCTGGAGGTGCAAGGTGACAGTGCTAACCACTACACCACCGCGCCGCCCTGCATTAAAGTATATTTTATAAAAATAAAAAAAGTACATTCATTCTTCATGCTTTCTTAAAGTTTGAAATGCTAAGTTCAATAAAATTTTATTTGCATGTCGCTTTTAACAATTGTCATTGTCGCGAAGCAGCTTTACACAAGTTAATGTGAAGGTTTAATAACTCACTTCCACTTTGTGGGAGTTGTAAAACAGGAAGCACTTGTTGTGGAATAGTTTTCCTTTCATTTGTCATTTTCTTATAAGAGTAACAGGATGGCTGCAGGCTCTGTGTCAGTGTGTAAGGAATACACTTTTAAAGTTTTATTGATTGGGGAGATTAGTGTGGGGAAAACCAGCATTGTTAAACGGTATGTACATCAGCTTTCCCCTCAGAACTGCAAAGCAACAATAGGTGTTGACTTCGCCCTGAAAGTCCTCAAATGGGACAGCAAAACGTTAATCAACCTCCAGTTATGGGACATCGCTGGTAAGGTGGCTTGTTTATTTAGATTTTATTAACATCTGTGGTCAATATGAGCTTCTGTAGGTATTCAGGTGTTCACCTGTGTAGGTGTGTTGATCTGGGAAGTGCGTTGTACTTAGAGAAATTTTTAATGGCTGAGAAAATGAAAAAGAAACAAAGCCAGGTCCGTACATGGTTATCACGAAGTAGGTTATGTTATCTGACTCTCCTACTTGCTAGTACATCAGAATAATACACCATGATAGTCTGCATTGTTCATCATTGGAGTTAAAGTAGCAGCTGTAGATATACGGAGTTACGTTCAATGTGTGTATACATTTATTACGGTATTTTTATTTATTTTAATAAAATTTAATTGATGGTGAGAAAACAGAAAGGGCATAGAAGAGGAAGTGAAATTAGTTTTTAGTATGGGGAAAAAGTCCATATTTGACAAACTGGTCGCAAGTCTGCTGCACTGATTTTAATGTGTCTGTGTGTACACTGTATCACAGGGACCGTCATTAGATAAAACATAATGGGGAAAATCACCTGCGCAGTGACTTGAAGTAGGCATATTTAGCAAAAAAATTGTATGTTTCCTCATTTATGAGTATGTGCCCACTCATGATAAACTGCATCAAAAGAAATTTCCCTTTAGAATTGTAGTTTAACTGGGCAAGTTTACAGTCTATTGCAAACGCCACAGGATTTCTTCAAGATGATACTAGGTGTGATTTTATGGGAAAATGTTTGTGTTTTGATTAAATGGAAAGCCATTTTTATTTACTTTATTTCATATATTTTTTGCTTATCTATGCAGTTCATTAGGGGATCATTTTATTCCTAATCTATTTTTATTCCTAATCTATTCGACATTTAGGCTTTAAAGGAAATTTATACACAACGTGTAATCTAACCGTGAAAATAACTAAGAGCATATGACTTCCAGAAAAAGGTTAGAAATCTTTTTCCACTTGATTGCTCATGCTTAGTATTTTAAACAAATATTAGTCAGTTGTGAAGGGAAATTTTATGTCGCAAATCCTGAAAGAGGGAAGTTGGTGTTTCGTGCTTTCCGAAAGTGGTCAGGAAAGTTTAGTTTTCAAAACGCACCACCTGAGTAGGGGCTTTCTCAGTCACGCACTGGTTTATATTGAACATTAAAAAAAAAAAATATATATATATATATATATATATATATATATATATATATATATATATAAAATATTTTTTTTTTATATATATATTTTATATATATTTTATATATATAATTTTTTTTTTTTTTTTTTTTATATACACACTAGTACAGGCCAAAAGTTTGGACACACCTTCTCATCTACGTATCTGTCAATGGGCTTTTCTTTATTTTCGGACCTGAACCCAATCGACATGGTTTGGGGTGAGCTGGACCGTACAGTGAAGGCAAAGGGGCCAACAAGTGCTAAACACCTCTGGGAAGTCAGTCAAGACTGTTGGAAACCATTTCAGGTGACTATCTCTTGAAGCTCATCGAGAGAATGCCAAGAGTGTGCAAAGCAGTAATCAGAGCAAAGGGGGGCTATTTTGAAGAAACTGGAATATAAAACATGTTTTCATGTTTTTTGTTAAGTACACAAGTCCACATGTGTTCATCCATACTTTTGATGCCTTCAGTGAGAATCTACCAAATGGTCATGAAAATGAAGAAAACACATAGAATCAGTGAAGGTGTGTCCGAGTCTGTACTGTGTGTATGTATGTGTGTGTATATATACTGTAGCTTTGCTTGTTCTTTTCCATCCTGTTCAGTGTTGCTTTGCATTGTTAAGACCTGTTAAAATTGCATAAACTTTAGAGGTGTTGCTTTTGAGTACACTGATGAATTCTGCAAACGCAGGTTGAATTTTAAGGAAATTAGTAGGTTCTAGAGGAATTGGAGCATTTTTTTAAGGAAGCAAAAGTCTACACAAATTGTCCTTATATCCCCTTCCTTTCATGACCTGAACCGGGATCTTTCTCTATTGAGATATTTCTTTAGATTTTGTTCAGATGAAACAGAAAAAACAGTCAAATTGAATCAACAGAAACTTGTGAATAGATGACATCGGTAGGTTTTGGTTAGGTCTGTTTACAGATTAAGTGTGTACTGTGTTGTGGATCTAGTTGCGGTTTTAGCCCTGGCCTGACACATTGGGATCAGTTTTCTTCAATTTTGCGTCATTTTTGCTGCCTGCTCTCTGTAATCCCGGATGAACTTAAACACAAGCGATCAGTGTAGAACAGTGCGTAACTACACGCCCTCTATTAACCCTGTTAATCAAGCAAGTAATTGGCACTTTGGTGGAAGAACTTGAAAGTTTTTTCTTTTTTTACACATTCTCTCCCTCTTTGTTTCTTGATCTCTCTCTCTCTCTCTCTCTCTCTCTCTTTCTCTCTCTCTCCCTTTTCAATCTAATGATTATAATGACCCTGACTAGAAAGACTGTAATCGAGACTTTCAGTAGTGAAGATGTGCGAGTCGGAGCCTGAGTGAAACCAGGGCTTTGTCCTCCCCCTGTAGCCTAGAATAGCTATACTCCTCTTGGGCTGCCTGAGAGAGATGAGCAGATTACAACCCTGGAGCTCTGGAGAAATCCAGATCCTTGTCCTCTCAAATTAAAAGAGAGACGATAATGCCTTTACCTCTCTCTTAATCTAAAAAAAAAAAAAAAAAAAAAAAAACAGGACAGGATGGGAAATGGACTGAAAGGGCAGAACTCGAGAAGTCCAAACTCCCTTTCTTTCACATCCAGGTTTCTCGGATGAGAGAGAGAGAGAGAGACGCCTCTAGCAGTCGTGCTGGCTGATTACAATCCTCTTGAATAATTAACAATAGTGTATAGTGACTTGGTGAAGATGTATATTGTGCCGTGTCTGAACTCGGTTTCTTCCTAATGCCATCTCAGGGAGTTTTTCCTTGCTGCCGTCACCCTTGGCTTGCTCATCAGAGACATTTCATTCATCATTCATTCATCTCATTATTATCTAGACACATTTTTCTCACACATACACACTTCCAATTATTTTCTATTTACTTTTTTTTTTGTAAATTTTCTTTCATTTTTGTGAAGCTGCTTTGAGACAATGACCAATGTTAAAAGCGCTATATAAATAAAATTGAATTTGAATTGAATTGAACTTGGTTTGAACCATTTATCCTTCATTTTCTAATAAACATTTAGTTGATGCAAATTTGATGGAAAAAGCGTCCTGAAATGGAAATGAGACCGTGGACCTTGCTGTAGTTTCCACAGCCATTAATTCATTCATATGCCTGAAAGACTCTTTCGAAATTCAAACTAATTCTATCTTTAGCTAATCAGTAACAAATGGCTTGTCGCTTCATGTTCGTTAAGAGATGTCGCTGTCTCTGAAATCTCTCTGATGTTTTTCAAGCTAGTTACAGTAGGTTAAACGACAGGCTCCTTGAGGGATGTGCCCTTTGTAGACACTGCGCCTCCGTGCCGCTTTCATTACCTGCGCGGTGAGTGAGGCGAGGGACATCGGCGCTGGTCAGTGTCTGAAGTGCGGTGCCGTTTGTGTTGTATGCTGGAGGATACATGCAGCTGGCTTGTCTGGCTTGGCCTGTTTCTATGACAACACACCCATGAGATCATAACCACGATTAGGACCGTGCAAAGAAAAACTTGCGGTTGCCATGGCTATGGGCGAAGACTTTCCCTTGTTCTTTGGCTTTCGTTCTCGTTATTTCTTCTACCACGGTCTCCTGTGCTGTCATGACTGTTTTATTGCCTTGAAATGCTGGAAGTCATCATTTGATCTTGCCTTTTTTTTTTTTTTATATATATATTTTTTTATATTAGTATATTGTTGGACCGGCCTTGCCTGGTGATAAAATAATATTGTTTAATTGAGGAGCTAAAAAAAAAAGATCACTTTAATTTAAAATATATCCTCTGATATCAGCAGCCACTAGAAGGTATGAGTGATGAATGACCATTGATCGTCAGCATCATGTACCCAAGGGAGACACAAAAGACCTCGTTTCACCCACTGACTCACTCTAAGAGCAGCAAAGACAACCCACGCTATTGACCGGTAGCGTTTATCGAGATTAGCCCAGAAAAAGGCTACACACACACACACATATCTATATATTACATAATTAATTAGATATGCAGCATTTTAGAGCTCACCCCCAAAGCTCTAAAATGCTGCATATCTAATTAATTATGTAAGAGATGAAGTGTACAGTAACGGAAATAAGCGCTCTGTGCAACAGTGGTGATCAGAAATGCATCTCCGAATTTTGACATTTGAGGTGGACGGACTATAACAGCAGGAGATCTCATCAGGTTCCGGTCTCTGTGGCAAAAACAGGGTTGATCTTTTTTTTTTTTTTTGATTACAGCATTATTTATTACTGCAATGGAAGCAGTGAGCGAGGACATGAAGTTAGTTGGTGTGAGAGAAGAGGATGCAGAGGATAGGGTTAGATGGGGGCAGATGATTTGCTGTGGCGACCCCTGAAAGGGAACAGCCGAAAGACGAAGAAGATTATTTATTGTTGCAAAACATTCATATTAAAAGATATCCTTGTTCATAACATTTTAAAATCAATTTTACAATCCTTTTGTAAGTCGAGATAAATAATCCTTATTCATTTTGCATATTAGCAGCAAAACGGAAATCAAACTTCCAAACATGAACTCAGTACTGAGTAGCTCCACCGTTATTGCTGATCACTTCAAAAATTCGTTACGGCATGCTTGATGCAAACGTTTCCATGAGGTGAGTGGGAACATTTCTCCAAGTGGTGAAGACGGCTGCACGAAGGGCATCTACTGTCTGGAACTGTTGTCCATTTTTGTAAACTTCCCTTGCCATCCATCCCCAAAGGTTCTCAATTGGATTTAGATCAGGGGAACACGCAGAATGGGCCAAAAGAGTGATGTTATTCTCCTGGAAGAAGTCCCTTGTCCTGCGGGCATTGTGTACTGTAGCGTTGTCCTGTTGAAAAACCCAGTCGTTACCACACAGACGAGGGCCCTCAGTCATGAGGAATGCTCTCTGCAACATCTGGACATAGCCAGCGGCCGTTTGACGCCCCTGCACTTCCTGAAGCTCCATTTTTCCACTGAAGGAAAAAGCACCCCAGACCATTATGGCGCCCCCTACACTGTGGAAAACATCTCAGGTGGGATCTGCTTGTCATGCTAGTAACGTTGGAAACCATCAGGACCATCAAGGTAAAATTTTTTCTCTTCAGAGAATAAAACTTTCTTCCACCTTTTGAATGTCCCATGTTTGGTGTCTCTTGCAAAGTCCAAAGGAGCAGTTCTGTGGCGTTCAAGGAGACGAGGTCGTTGAAGACGTTTTTTCTTTTTGAAGCCCTTCAGTCTCAGATGCCGTCTGATGGTTATGGGGCTGCAGTCAGCACCAGTAACGGCCTTAATTTGGGTCGAGGATCGTCCAGTGTCTTGACGGATAGCCAATTGGATCCTCAGTGCTGGTGAAATTTTTTTGGGTCTTCCACTTGACTTTTTTGTTCCATAACTCTCAGGATCATTTAAGAAATTCCAAATGACTGTCTTACTGCGTCCCACCTCAGCATCGATGGCGCGCTGTGAGAGACCCTGCTTATGCAGTAACCGGACCACGTTCACAAAAAAGTTTTTTTGCCTTTGCCATCAGAATATGTGACTACCTGACAGAAAATGACAATGAATCCACATCTTTGCACAGATTTGGCCTTTTAAAGGCATGTGGTCCTAAACGTTTGATCAGCTGTAAAACAGCCTGTTTCAGTTTAATTGTTATTTTCAATTTAATTGCATGCTCAAAAAATTTTTTTGTCTCACTCCCATTTCTTCTTGTTGCATGTTGAAGCTCTACTTGGAACCTTGTTAAGATCCAACCATGCAAAATATGATTTTTTGCCATTTTTCAAGCACAAGTCTGTATAATAACTAACATGCGTGTATGCAAAATCAAATTCATTTAGGCAGCTAATGCGCTTGGTTCTTGGTTTGGGGATCTGAAGATCCGGGTTCGAGTCCCACTCTTGGTGGTTGCCACATCCCCATACTATCCAGCCACTACATGCGGCGCCGTTCCCAAACCCGGATAAAATGGGAGGGTCGCGTCGGGAATGGCATCTTGCGTAAAACCTGTGCCAAAGTTGTGTGTGTGGATCGGATAGTCCGTTGTAGCGACCGCCTGACGGGAGCAGCCGAAAGTATGTTTTTTTTTTAACATAATGTATTTGTATTTTTGTATCAAAATTGATACGCATTTGTATCAATGTATTTTTTTATCAAAATTGAATGAATGAATGAAAAATCTCTAACACATCCCTAGTACACTTTTTTTTTTTTTTTTTTTTTTTTTTTTTTGGCACCCCTTTCAGGAACGGTGCATAAACATTACTGTTTAAAAAAAAATAAAACGGGCATGGAAGAATGAGCAGCTGCTCAACTCCCGTTTTGAGCCTGAGGACGCTGAGCTCGCTTTTATCGAGACTCCAGGCGGAAACCGTACAAAAAGGAGATGAAATCCACGAGCTCGTTTCTTGTGTGTCAGCCGCCCTGGGCGTTCACCTGAGGTTAAAAGGAGTAAATTTAGCCTGGCAATTAAGAGCAATTAGCTGCCGAGAGACCTGCCGAGCTTTTGGCATGTAAAGTATGCAGCTGAGAGAGTGAGGATAATGAAACGGAAACCGTCGGGCACGTGTGCGTGAGCGTGTGTGATGGTGTGTATTGCATTGCTTAAGGACGAAACTTGAAATTAATTTAAAATGCTTAGAAATAGCACACCAGCATTATTTTTTTTTTAAACAAACATCCAATATATATATATTGCTGAGTTTTCTTGTTAAAGTGAAACATAGATTCTGAGAGATGGAGAGAGAGAGAATCAGGTATCAGAAAGCCAAGCATGCATAATGAAGGGTGTGATTATTTCCCCTGTGTCAGATCCACGTCCCTCAGTTCTCCTCTAATGAACTCCTTTAAACAGCGGTTCTATCCCACAGCCTGCATCATCATTAAATAGGCCATTCCATATCAGGACCTCGGATCGCAGCCAGATCAGAGCTGGCGTGTTAAAAAAAAGAAGGTCATATAAAGGAAAGCTGTGTTCTTTTACAACGTTGATTAGATGCAAACTTTGTGTCTAGAAATTAAGATGCTATCAAAAAAGCAATGGTGATATCAGAGAGATGGAGATCTAAAAGCCATAAGCAAAGCCTTATTATTACGCTGCTTGGCTCCACACGCTAGGATAATCATGTTTGATATTTGAGCTACTATAATCATTCACAGTAATCATTTTCTAGACCAGTTATTAACAGCTCACGATGCAGGGAAAAAGTCAGAATTATAGGAGACCTATTGCACAAAATGCACTTTAGATTTTTTAGATGTTCACGTGGGTCTCGAGTATCCTTTTCCATGTTCATGTAGACAATTAGACAATTTCCACCTTATGTGACATCATACAGTATTAGAAGATCCCCTTCCCTGACATGTACTGTAGCTCAGCTCTGCTTTTCTCTATTTTTTTTCGCGAGGGGTTGTGAGCTTAGTCTTCCTCTTCATCCTCCACCTCAGGCGACACAGGTCTCCAAACGATAGATGAGCTTGTGAAGACCATTTTTTTTTTTTGACTCTTGAGGAGAAGTTCCACTTCAATTGATGGAAGTTGTCGTCACTGGGTGCCACTTTACAACTCTGTCATATGAATAACAAGAATAACAGCACACACTTCAATTCTTCCAACAGGGTGCGTCATTTTGGTTTTGACTTTCAGTTTTTTCATATGATAATACCAATTTTATGATTGTCCCTCGTAAGGGCATGGCTCTGCAGTAGCTCTTTTAGCTTTCTAAGTATTCATTGGTTACTAGTCACATTACCAAGTTCACATGTCCAAGGCATTTTTTTGTAATACCGTTTACCTTTAAAGGTCCTTTATGTCCATGTATGAGCTATTGTCCCATGGCTCCCCTAATGAGCGCGAGCATGTGAGTGAGTGACTATGTGCTATGCCTCAGATAATGCAAGAGGATCATCATATGAGGTCATAATAGGGAAAGGGATCTGAATTGCTCATTTGAACCACAGCCAATGCAAAAATGGAAAAAGAGTTTTTATGTTTTTTTTTTTCCCCCCCTGCATGTGAACTGAAGATCCTATCGGAATGTCTGAACATGCCTAAGAAGTGAATTTAGCATAATACATTCAAAAATCATAAGATAAAAAAATTCCGGTCTGGTATATGATACAGTGTCATATTTATTCTTTCAGTCCAGTATTTTTATTTGTGTTGCGGGTGACTGCACTCGCTCCAGCATGCATCTGATAACGTTCCTGTATGTTGCATGAATATATACTGTATGTTCACGTCCTTGGTTTAATTGAACACCATGATTCCTCCCTTCATTATTCGGCTGCTTATGTAAGAGCACTTGATGCAGCAGATTCCACTTTTTTCCCTTTTGCATGTTGAAAACCTGAAGCTTAGGCAGGTGTGAAAACTACTTTGAGGGTTGCAACATTTTTTTTTTGTATTGTGTGCATCCAGGGATTTGCGTGCATAATTTAACGTGTTAATCAATCACGTAAACGCTGAGCATAGGCTGAAGGTTAAAGATGATTCTTGCATCAACTACGATTTGATTTAAAAAAAAAAAAAAAAAAGGATTAATCTGCTCGCCGTCTTAGTTTTCTTTTGCTGTGGTTTATGTAACACTGCTAAATTCATATTCAGTTAAAATCCATATGCATTTAAAATGAATAGTTTTTCATTTCATCCTTACCTTTCTCATCATCTGTGGTTGTTCTCATCTCAGTTTCGTGTCATGCATGCTGGGTTTTCAACATGCCAGTCGATGGTGTGTGTGTGTGTGTGTGTGTGTGCTGGATTTAGTTGTTTTTACCGGATGAATTGTGAGCTGGAATCTGACTTGAGTTTCTTATTTATTTCCATTATAAGTATCCCTACTCTAAACACTTTTTTTTTTTTCTTCTTCTTTTTTTCTTCTTTCATTCCCTTTATAATTTGGTTTCGATGCTGTTTCCTGTGTAATGTAATACTAAGATGTACGTTGCCAGTTTAAAAGGGATGAGACGAGGCGTCGTTCAGAAATAGGCTACATGCCAGCCTCGCGGCGCTGCAAGGATCTCAGCGGAGTGAGAAAATTAGTGAAGCTGAAATCTTATCCATATGGGCCCGCTGAATACTGAAAATTCCTTTTTTTTTTTTTTTTTTGGTTGTGTGTGTATGTGCGAAGAACTATTATCTGTATAACAGCACATTTATTGTGTGTTTTTGTGCATTTAGGTCAGGAACGCTTTGGGAACATGACCCGCGTGTACTATAAGGAGGCAGTGGGAGCATTCGTGGTGTACGATGTGACCAGAAGCTCAACGTACGAAGCGGTGTCAAAGTGGAAGCATGATTTGGACAGCAAGGTGAAACTAGCCAATGGCAATCCCATCCCAGCTGTCCTGCTGGCAAATAAATGTGATCAGAAAAAGGACGGATCTCACAACGCCTCGCTTTTGGACAGCTACTGCAAGGAGGCCGGCTTCCTCGGCTGGTTCGAGACATCAGCCAAGGTGACACATTGAGCGTTTCTCTTGATGAAGCATTCTGACACAGCATATGTTGGTGATGTACCATGTTGATGACCAAATGGTCCAGAGCTTACAAGTTTAAATCCCGACCATGCGTCCGAGGGAGCAAAAGTGATCGTGTTCTGTGGCTGGGAGGGGCGAACTCTTTCTCTTACCTGTCAATCACAGCAATACTAGACAATCTGACAATTACTTGATGATAAGAGAGACCTAACCGCTGGGTGGGAATTGACTCAGACTTGAATAGGGAGTCAATCAAATGGAAAATTCTAAAAGAATAATAAATCTAATAAAAATGGCCCTCCAGGTCTGGGGAATAGTAAGAGACCCTTCACCTACTACAGGAATGATCCAGGCTAAGCAGATCAAAGGTGTGTGAAATCAGCCATGTTTGAAATTCTTTGCATATTTCCCAGAATTATGATTAAGACAAGACTTTCGCGGTCATTTCGAAGCTATTCTTCCACTTCCACACCATGCACGACTAATGTTCTGCTCAGAAAGTAAAGACGTGTGTAACTTGTTTATCAGCGGGATGCAATTTAGATCTCCATTTTTTTCCCTTGTTGTTTGTTACAGTTGTATAACTCTAGAAACCGAAGCAGAGGAGAATTCTCGAAAAGCGAAGGTGGTGCTGACCTGACTGGAACTGGGTTACACAAAACGACTTATTATTCAATTATTGTTGTCAGCTTCATGGAAGAAATCATGAATGAGCATGATCGGAGATCACTTCACTTAATCGCCCTGGTGAAGCTGCATTGTAAAAAATCAACAGTATCAATCAGAGCTATGTTTACTAAAGAGAGTAACACACACTTAATGTGACGACACCTTACAGGATAAGAAAACTATTAGAGGTGAGACACACAAAGTTGAAAAAGGTCATGTGGTCTGACGAGCTCATATTGACCCTCTTCCAAAGTGATGGGTGCATTAGGGTAAGCAGGGATGCCCGTGTAGTGATCATGCATAGTGTCCACTGTATCAGCCTCTGGAGGCGGTGTTATGATTGCTTCAGTTGGTCAGGTCTAGACTCAGCAACGTTATGTGGCAATAAAAATAAAGTCAGCCTAATGCACATAATGACCAGATTACACCATCTATGGAGATTTTCTCCACGGGCATATTTCAGGACTCAAGCTGTGAAAGAGTGATTCTGGGAGCACGAATAAACCTTAACTCTGTTGAAAGTCTTTGGGATGTCCTAGAGAAGACTTGCCTTTCCTGTCATCAGTAGAATAATGATTGTATATCCATTTTGATGGCGGCGCGGTGGTGTAGTGGTTAGCACTGTCGCCTTGCACCTCCAGGGTCTGGGTTCGATTCCCCGGCCAGGCTCGATTCCCGTCTCTGTGTGAGTGTGTGTATGTGTGTGTGCCCTGCGATGGATTGGCACCCTGTCCAGGGTGTACCCCGCCTCGTGCCCGAAGTCTCCTGGGATAGGCTCCAGGTCCCCCGCGACCCTGAACACAGGATTAAGCGGTATAGAAAATGAATGAATGAATGAATATCCATTTTGTGACGTTGCATAAGGTTGTTGAAACAATGACATTTTTTTCATGTTAGCAGTGCCAGCCCTTGTATGCAAGGTTTTACAAGCGTTCCAGTTGTGACTACTCCAAGCTCTCAACCTCTGTTGGAAAGAAATAAATGAGGTAGTTAAATAAATACACAAAAGCAAATAGACATTTATATGAAAATAATTATACGTTAAATAATAGAAGTACAGTATTTCATGCAAACAGAGAGGGGAATTGAACCTGACCGGGACTCAAACCCGGGCTCTTGAGGTGCTAGGCAACAGTGCTAACCACTACACCACCTTGCCACTGGAGCTAAATTTATTTTTAGGAGGAAAAAAAAAAAAGTCTGCATGTGTGTACTGGAGCGATGCTTTAATAGAGGAAGCAGAATCTAAGCACGGTAGTAGATGCAGTGTGTTTAAAATGCGCTGAACAAAATCGAGACACCGCACTGAACTGCGTACGGGTAGATGTTACGGCGTGGCATTTAGCTGTTTTCTTTTCAGTTGTAACGGCTTCGTCATGCGAACGAGTGTTTATGAGAAATTCTACGAGTGTTCTCTTTAACACGTACACACACAACCTGCTGGGCGTCTTGCCGGTTGACAGCGGGAAGGGTAAAAGTGTGTGTGTGTGTGTGTGTGTGTGTCTGTGTGTCTCCTGCTTATACAGACATAAGCACACATTACACACTCCTTATGTTGCTACACGTTCGTGTGGGGTCGATCAGCTGATTTCCCAGCTCTCGCGGGTTTGACGTGGATCGGACGAATTGCTTCACGTGACTTAGCATGCCTGTTTGAGCATGTGAGTGGAAATGCGAGTGCCTGTGTTTGTGTGTTTGCGGTTGTCCGTTGCCTGTGACTGAGTGGAGCTGTTTGACAGAAGGTGTCTCATCAGCCAGTCTGCATAAGCACATGCTCACAAGCTAAATCTATCCATTAGGGATTCAGCCACACCGAGGTCTGGCAGGAGGCTCCAGCACCTGTCGTGTGTTTGGTGTTTATGTGCGTGTGTACACACAGATGTGTCATTCGTCATTTATCAGGACCTCCTCGTGTGTTCTATGAAGGCTCGTGTGTCTAAGCGGACGGCTGTCCTACGCACTCCACTTCCCCGCCCCACTTTTCTTTTCTCTCTCTTTCTCTTTCTCCCTTCCTCAGCTGGCTTGTTTTGTTTTGTCCTGTTCGTTTTACTCAGTCAGCCTCGTTTTTTCCTGGAGAGGAACTGTAAATCTACACCGCAAGCCACAGCTTAAGAATTTAAGGCGTGTTGATTAATTGCATCCTCAGTCTGTAGTTCCTAGATCACAGACCGGTTGAGCACCTGTCGTTAACAATACGCAGCTTTCTAAGAAACTATATGAAGAGGATTATGGGAGAGAGTCCAACAGTATTCTGAAAATGCGTGCACGTGTTAAGCTCGGGCCCTGACAAGTTGCGTTGATGGCAAACTTTCTCCCGTCGCGTCCACGCCATGTGTGTGTCTGTGCGTCTGAGTGTGTGGTATCTGAAGTGCCCACGCTGCCTGGGACATCATGTTCTGTTAGGAGCTGCAGTAATTGTGACGATGTGGGCTTGTCTCCATGGTAACTTACTTAGTAATCCATCCTTGGGTAATGCTCCAAGGAAACAAGAGGTCACATGGTACGCTGCTGGTCAGTCCAAGTGTAGATGAAAAAAAGACTCCCGGACAGGTACGAGCGGCGTATGAGCTAAAAAAAAGCTTTTGACCTTGGTTACCTCGACGTAGCTCACGTGCTGTTTTGTTGTCTCGACCGAAGGATCCCCTCCGCTCTACATCCCGGCTCGTGTATATCCAGGCCAGAGCGTCTTTCTTCAGTGCGCCTCGATCCGGTTCCACGCCTGAGGGGATTCTTAAATCTGACACGAGGCTCATCAATATTAATGATGCGTGTGTGACGATAGCGCTCTCACTCATTCTGAGCTGGTTATGATTGCTTTTCAAGTCTGGTCTTACAGTATCACACTTCCAGCCTGTGCTAGGGGACACTGGGTTGGTGGTTATAGACGGGGAAGTTGTATGCATGTCTTGGAAACTCATCACAGCATGTCATTTAAAAAAAAATCTTTTTTATGAATTTGTGTGTGATTTTTGAAAATTGTGTTTTTAAGGAGAAAAAATTCCTAGAAATTTGTGGATAGTGTCATAATGTGATAATGTATTTCTATAGAATTATACAATATATATGCTCTAGCCATTACAGTTTGGCCCTTGTCAAATCACTCAAAACCTTATGCTTGTCTTTTTTTTTGCACTTTAGAAAAGAAAAAAAAAAGATTCACTTGCCGTCTAATTTATTAATATATTCCATCGAGTTCCAGCCTCCGTTGTTAAGGTTTCCGAACACACAGATCATTATTGTTTTGGTAGGAAGGGGGTGGAGTATGTATGTACAGTACTGTGTATAAAGATTTTTTTCTTTCTTAAATAAAATGAGTGTGCATACAGTTCTGTGCAAGTTGTTTATACACAATAGTTACTTGTAAACCATTATTATTGTAATTATATCATACCATTCTTTTATTTATTTTTTTTCCAGGTAATACATTTTTTGTCACAACTCATCATTTTCACCTGTGCCCCAGATCATTTAAATAAAAGAAAAAATGTTTTATTGTTATTTTCAAAAAATTCAGGTTTTATTGTTGCATTTTCGAAGAGTCAAAGAAGCAGAACGTGACTTTTTTTTTTTTTCCTTTTTCCTTTTTGCTTATAATGAAATTTATTATTAATACAATTGACAAGCATTGAGCATTGACGCTTGTTGCATAGAATTCCGTTTTCAGTTCCAACGTCTACAGTAAGTGTTACTGAATCCTGTATTTTCATGCTTGCTGCAGGATAACATCAACGTCGACGAGGCAGCCCGGTTCCTGGTGGAGCACATTCTCCAGAACGACAAAGGCATCCAGCACGAAGAAAGCAACGGCGACCGCATCAAGCTCGACGACGAGCCCATGCCTCACGCTGAGAGCAAGTCAGGGTGCTGCTAGCGTCGGGCGTCGCCTCGATCTGTCTGTTCACCTGACCCAAAGGAGGGGGATGTCGGCTACAGACTGACACGCAAAGACCCTCCGTTATATCCCGCACCTCCTTCCATTCATGTCCATAATCCAATTGTGCCAGCGGCACAAGAGCATAGCCATGAAGATTCAGCCTAGTTTAATGACACCCCCCCCCCTTTCTTTGGCTCAACATTATTCTTATAAGAAGTTTATCTTTGTAGCCTTCACTAGTGTCCGGTGTTTTGGCACATTTGTAATGACACTGAGAATAAATGCAACCCTATGGGTGTCATAAGAGGCTGTACCAAGTACATGTTTGTTGTATACCAATTTAGACTGAGTATTGCAAAAGAGAGAGAAATCAATTTTCCACAGGCGTCTTCTGAATCTGCAATATCGAGTTCTGTTTATTGATTTGTTTTAAAAAAAAAAAAAAAAAAGTGTACTATTATCAATCTGAATCTGTAGTTATACACTAAACAAAAACGACACATTTAGTTCAGTTGTTGTAAAGTTAATTTCCCTTGTGTTTTCATACTGTGCATCGGTTGTGTATCTGGAGATCACTCATCATACAGAAGATCTTTATTCACAGTGTCAAGAAAAGATGCAGAGGAACATAGTGTTTGTACGAGGTCCAGGTACTCAAAAAAAAAATAGAAATGTGTGGAATCTGTTGTGTGCATAAGCTTGTGTTACTGATGATGGTACGGAGGTGTTTGAGCGCTTATCCATACCTCAAGTTCCTTAGAGGGGCGTAGAGGAGTGCGACACTTTAAAGATATTTTAAATATGCTGAAGCAAAATAAAAGTTTTAAAATATAATCACTGTATTTTGGTCAGTTGTTTCACCTGTATGCGGTTCTTTCCCAAACAATGTTGGAAGCACACACTGCCTTGTTTGCTCTAATGTTACAATTTCACTTCTCTGGAACAAAGCGAAGCTCCATGAGACATGCCGTGTTAAGGATGTATTGAAGTCAAATATCATCATGGTTTTGCACAGCACCCTGACTGACCTCAACCCCCTTTAACTGCTTAGGGATAGACTGAAACTGGAGCTTCTTCGACATCTTGACATAACTGACCTCGCTACTCTTGGAGCTGAACTGAAAGAAAACTGATCCCAACAGGGAAAGTCTTCACAGAAGACACAAGTTTTATTTTAGTGCATTATTTTAAGGATGGGGACGGAATCTATGTTAATGCCATACCGTTCGTAACAGAATGTTCAACAAGCATGGTCAGGTATCCTTTTAGTCAGGTACATGCCAGTCACGAACGACACAGCATTCACGACACACCCTGTCATTACTCATCCTTTTGCTTACAGCACAAAACGTCTCCCTACAGATTCCTAATATTGTAACCTTGTGATTATGATTTCATGTCTCGGTATAGCATATAAACTCTCCTGCTTTTCTGTACTTGTCAAAAGATTGACAAATCGATTCAACACAATAAGTATAGTGCTCTAATCCTGTCTTTTTTGTTAGATTTGTTGTTAAAACAGTGTCATCATACGATGCCCGTGGGTGATGTTAGTTCCAATATTTAACTGTCAATAAATGTATGAGGGGTATTCCATGCAAACTGCGACTTCTGATGAAATTTCTTGTGAATGAAGGCATAAAACTGATTGACATTTATAGAAAACTTCAAGCACAGTCAAGTGATGAGACTATGCAGTAGAACATTTGTTTGGTGCTAATATTGAGAGAAGGTCATAAATCCATGAATGACGATCCTGGCCTAGGTGGCTTGGAGGCCACTCCAAGAACATTCGGTGAGTGGAACGCTTGATCCTTATAAACTGATTGATAACCTGTCCCCAATTTGCAGAAAATCTGTCCAAACCGTACACACAATCATTCACCAACACCACTTGCACATTACAGGAACTCAGTTTTGAGTTATTGCCACACCCCGAGTTCATTATTGACCTTGATCCAAGCCATTTCCATGTTTGTGCCATTAAATGAGTTCCTGGGAGAAAACGTTCTACCTTGATGGTATCCAAGCACTTGTGAAAAGTTGGGATAATATAGAGAAATAAAGGTTTTACTCTCATAACTGTATTCTGCACAATCAAAAATCCTGCATTGATTTGAACGAACCTCCAGACAGGTTGCATTGGCACATGAGTGACCGAATCGACTTCCTCAAATAACGCTGTTGTTACTGTTATTACTGCAAATCTCAAAGACTACATAACTAATGTAGCCCATTGTGTCTCATTCAGCATGCTTATCTTGCTGAAGGAACACCACGCGGGTTGCTCTGTGGAATTCCGGGTAAAGTTTTGGGAGTAGCACCTACTGCATGCTGACATGTTCATACCAGTTGAATAACATTATCAGTTATATACAGTACCAATAAACTGGTGACAGGATCATAGGCATCCAGGGCCCAGTGGAACAAAGGCCAGCTTGCGCGGGCTAATCCCACAGGAAAGCCAATGCTGGCAAAGAGAGAAAAGCACCAGAGCACAGCAGGCAAAGAGACTAAGGCCATTGATCCGGTTTCCAATCCCGCCAGATCCCAATCTGATTGAGCACTCATTGAATGCACAGCACAAACAAGCTTGATGCATTTAGGGCGACCCCACAACCCACTGTACCCAAAGGAACTGCCATCAATGTCCTGTTGCCTGGCACCACAGCATACCCGCAAAGGTCCTATGGAGCCACGCCCCTATGGCCCAGAACCACCCAGATGCACAAGGGGAACTAAATCCTACAGTAGGTGGTTTTAAAGTTATGGCTGATCGGTGTATATGCTGAGAACAGGAAATAACAAGTATTTTAAGTAGTCTGAGGAGGATGCCCTCTGCTGGCGTGGGGCAGTAAAGTGTGCTGGGCAGACATTAACGTTTTGTACAGTATCTAATGCTTTGAGGCTGTTGTGCAGCAAGTGGTTAAACAGCTGTGGGAACTGAAAAGCTAGTTATCCTCTTCTGGATTAAGTTATAACAGTTTGTATACACATCACCACCATGTGCTTTTTAGAAACACCTGCAATACGACTGGCATATGGTACTGTGCAGTTCATCTTTCCTGCATCACCTTCTGCCTGTCCTCCATACGTCTCCCCACAGGCCTGAGATAATGAAGCTAGTATTTATTTTAAAATGGCTTCGTGTTAATCTGGGTTGACTAATGTGTCCTTAAGGGAAGGGAAGGAGCTACTTACAAGAGCTTAATTGTCACCAACGTTCAGCGATCACCATAGCTGGGTCTTGCCATGGTGTTTCCCAGAACAACACTGGTGATAACTAAGCACAAGGGGATGGTTAAATCAGCATTTGAAGTAAGTAGTTATTCATTAGTTTTAAGTAAGTTATCATACATTGACGGTATCAGCATTTCAATAAAACTGCAAAGAAACACTAACTCAGGAAAGTATGTTAAGTACAGGACAAAGCCTTTTTCTACATACAGTGATTTACAACTGCATTTCGGATCTGTGGCGTTCTGTGGACATCTGTGGGTTATTTTTGCTGGTGTTGAAAGTCTATGTGGCTACACCAACTACCAAAACCATGGGACAGTGCTCAGAAAAGGTTTTGGCTTTCATGAGTAATTATATTGTATTTTTTAAATATGGATTATTGTCCACACATTGTATTGTAAAACCAAGGTCAGAAGTCCCGAGATTGTGGCAAAGACGGCAAATTTTTGGTCTGCATAAAAAAAGAAAGAAAAGAAAAAGAAGACTGCTCAAACTACTACAATTGGGTTAAGAACTGAAAAACACATGGTTAGAGCCTGGGAGGATTGTGGTGAACCATCACCTTCAAGGAAGAAATGCATTCATCATGCCTAGTGCCTAAAGTACACACTTGTTGGGGCAGTATTATGATCTGGGCTTGCTTCAGTTGTCAGCAACATTATTTGCCCAAAAATTCAGCTGACTACCTCCTTATACTGAAAGTTTTTTTTTTTTGTTTTTAATCATTTTTTTCTTCCTTGATGACATTTTTCATTTGTCAAGATGCCAATGCCAGGATTCATTGTTGCTTTTCAGGGTGTGAAAGTTATGAACGAGTGGTTCAGGGAGCATGAGACATCATTTTTACACATGGATTTGCCACCACAAAGTCCAGACCTCAACCCCTTTCAGTCTTTGGTATGTGCTAGAAATATATATATAATGCATACACACAAAATACAGAATGTGTGTGTAAGTATATACATGTGAGTGGCAGAAACTATATTGTCTTCAACACCTTTAACAAATCTGGCTTCCATGCATCGTCCGGTGTCTTAGAAACACCTGTGCGTTCATGATAATCAGTCACGTAGCAGCAATGCAATGACTTTTGATGATTTGTTTTTCACACCATTCTGTGCGACTCTTGAGATCATTCATTGTGTGTGCGGGTGTGTGTGTGTGTGTGTGTTTGTGAAGACACTTAGGAGATCTTTGGTTTCAAAACTACTTAAATCAGCCCATCTGGTACTACCAACCATGACATTTTTTTATTCATTACGATGATTGATGTGAACATTAACTTAAGTTCTTGACCTGGATCTGCTTCAGTCGGCCCAACACATGATACCTGTATAAATGGTTAGGTACACATGTGTTCCTGTTGTTTGTTCTCTATGTCATAGCCCTCTGTAGCCTATAATTCATTAAAGATACAGTAGTAAAATCTTTAGATGTGGTTATTTTAATATACATGTGTCCACCGATCAGCCATAACATTATGACCACCTGCCGAATATTCCTTAGATTACTTTTGGTATGTCCTGACCACTGCATTCTGGAAAATCTGATGAAAGCTGCAGTTTTGGAGTTGCTCTGACTCACTCCTTCGTGAAATCGTGAAGCTTGCCCATTTTTCTGCTTCCAAAACATCAACTTCAGGAAATAAATAGCTGCCGAATATATCTCAAGCACAAAAATTTTGTTACTGTGAGAAGGGCCAAACTGTAACGGCTAGACAACTGGGTCAAACAACTCCAAAACTGCAGCTCTTGTAGGATGTTCCCAGCCTGCAGTGATCAGGACATACCACAATTGATCCAAGAAAGGAAAACTGGTGAACTGGTCATAGGGGTGATAGGGACTGGGGATTCATGTCTCACTGATGTGATCCGATCCAATAAAAGTACTTTTGATCAAATTGTTGAAAATTTGAATGCTTGTTTAGATAGAAATGTGTCAGATCACAGTGCATCACATGTGTGTAATAATATACGTAACTGTGATGCACTGTATCTGTGATATATACTGTATTATATTATATTATATTATGTTATGTTATGTTATGTTATGTTATATTATATTATATTATATTATATTATATTATATTATATTATATTATATTATATTATATTATATTATATGCACTGGGACACAGTCATGTTGGAATAGAAATTGGTCTTCCCCAAACTGTCGCCACAAAGTTTGGAAGCATATCATTCTCCAAGGTGTTCTGGTATCCTGAAGTATTAAGATTACCCTTCATTGGGGATAAGGAGTCTGATTGAAACACCTGAATTCAATAATTAACAGGTTTAGCCAAATACAGTACCTGTATGTCACGCAAGAGAACCAAGGAAAACAAACAAGTGTAGTTTTATTAAAATTTAATTTGGGTTTATCGATTCACAGCGTAAACTTATGCAGGAAATCATAAAAAATGTATAAAAACAAAAAAGGCGGCAAAATCTTCCATTCATTTTGTGCGCGCGCGGCATACGCACTCCTGTAGCTTAGTTAAACAACAAAAAACACCTCTAATAACAGCATTGTAATTACACAGGCTATAATAATAATAATAATAATAATAATAATAATAATAATAATAGCCAGGGCCGGGTACAAATGATCATTTCAACTTTTTTCGCGCTGTTTTTCCTCACCAATCATCTGAGACTCGGGACTGAGGGGCGTGCTGCTGCAGCCTCAGAGGCCGGTGTGGCGTCGTTGCCTAGCAACAGAACAAACAGCTCCGATTCCTCCGTTTGGCGTTCTATGACGTCATTGTTTTATTACTGGAAAAATATCAAAGAAGAAAATATATATATAAAAAAAACTGTCATGTCGAAGCCCGCATTAAAGAAAAAAGACACTTCGTCCAGCCGCGAAGCTTTATCTAAAGATTCACCTACTAAAGAGTAAGTGCTGCTTCCCACTTCAGCTAACGTCTCAGAGCTGTGTAGCTCAGTGTGTTGTTATTTAGTGAGATTCCTGGCATGGAATAATAACTTGCTTGCCATTCTCTAAACTCCAGGGAATTGTTTCAGGTCAGTGCTTACTAATGATCTTTGAGTTTTGCATGTTGCATTGATTATAATAACTTATTATCCCATGCCATTATTGTTGACTTATACTGTAAAACTTTGTGGTCCAAGATTGTGCTTCGGTGGAACTCCTGCCCTGCAAATGTTCATGTTTTGTTGCTCTGTAATAATCACTTTTGCTGGTAATTCAGCAAAATTCCTAAAAAGGCTTTGAGTTGGAACCACCGACCTACATAAAGCACTGGTTGTATGCAGGGCCTCCTCTTGTGTCTCTGGGAGATCCTCAGACGAGCTTTGGAGAAGCAGTGTCTCAATCTGGCCCGAATGGAACGAGACCGAAGTCGGTGCTGAGAAATGGGACGCTGCCAAAGGAGGAAAGGATGCCAAGGCTAGAAAGAGCCCTCTTACTGTGAGTGCCACTCATATCTTGGAAGCCACTATATATACTAGTATATAGTTATTTGTGTAATTCACAGATGTCAAACTCAAGGACGCATATGTAGTATGAGGTGGTGGCTAAAACAGTTGAGGATCTGAGTTGTTGAATTGGGGGTTCAAGCCCCGCCACCACTTGGTGAGCCATAACCCGATACATCATACAACCCAACCACTGTGTTCAAGCCTGGTTAGAGAAAAAAAGGGAAGATTACGATGGAAAGGGAAACTTGTGTAAAAAGTAGGATCTTGAAAATATTCACATGAATTTGAATTTTCTTACTATTCTATACCCCGTTTTTACGGCGCAAAAAAGGGCTGAAATAGCAAGAGATTTTAAAAAGATTCGGCTGGGAGTACATCTAGCTTCAGGTGTGTAACATAATTAGCTATAATAGGGATGTCTTAGAGAGGCAGAGTCTCTCCAATCATTTAAAGAGTGCATAAAAAGATTGTGGAATACTTTAAAAACAGTGTTCAAAGTTCGAAGACCTTTGTTGGATGCACCTGTTATTCAGGCTCTCAGACGACACTGCATCACTCATCGGCATGATCGTGTCATTGACATTACTAAATGGGCCCAGGAATACTTCCAGAAACCACTGTCGGTAAACACAATCCACTGTGCCAGCTGCAGATGCTAACTAAAGTTCTATCATGTAAAAAAGAAAGACTTATGTGAACATGGTCCAGAAGCGCTGTGGGTCCTGTGGGTCAAGGATCATTTAAAATGAACTGTTTCCTCCATCGTGTCCTCCGGGCAAAAGAGGAGGGAGCTCTTTCAGTATGTTATCCGCGGTCAGTTCCAAAGCCAGCATCTCTGATGGTATGGGGGTGCATAAGTGCATACGGTATGGGATGCTTGCATGTTTTGGAAGGCACTATGAAGGCTGAAAGGTATATAAAGGTTTTACACAACATCAACCTCTCTTTCAGGGAAGGCCTTGTGTAGTTCAGCAGGACAATGCAAAACCACATGATGCAGCTACTACAACAGCATGGCTTCGTAGTAGAAGAGTCCAAGTGCTGAATTGGCCTGCCTGCAGTCCAGAGCCTTCACGTACAGTATAGAGAACATTTGGTGCATCATTAAACAAAAAACATGCCAAATATAACCACAAACTCTTTAGCAGCTGGAAACCTATATTAGGCAAAAATGGGACCAAATTCCAACACCAAATCTCTAGAAACTCATAACCTCAATGCCTAGAAGTATTCAAACTGTTTTGAACAGAAGAGATGGTATACCATGATGGTAAACATGCCCCCGTCACAAATTTTTGAGACCTATAACAGGAATGAAATTTGAAATTAGCTCATTTTGTGCATAAAATTTCTCAGTATAAATTTAAATGAAAATTTTGTGAATAAAATATTGGCTCGTGTGATTTGAAAATCTTATGGCAATAGGTATGTTCCAGTTACATAACAATGTTATTTTAATAACCACTTGAAAAATACTATATGCTAGCCATGGGTGTAAGTATGGTTCTCTGAACACTTGACACTCAGTGAGAAGTGTTTCATGCATTCATTTTCACTGCTGATTATCTAGTGTTACAGTGAAGAACCAAATTTACATCCATAATTATCACTCTATGTCGCCTCTCGTCACTGCCAAAGGTGGTGTTTAACACCTTTCACAATGGTCTTGAGGCTCCATCTGGGGAGGTGTTCAGAGATAATCACCTTGCCCACACTGTTGGGAGGGACCTCCTGGAGTATGTCACAGTAGGGGGGCTGCACATCCAAAACTTTGATTTTTAGGTTATGATAATGATAGATGTATGTTACTCAAAGGAATAAGTGGGTCTGCTTACACCAGAGAACATCTTCATGTCTTTGAAACAAGGCAGATAAAGTATGAATGAATGGCGAATGTTTTGTTGAACAATGATTGTAGTAGTAACTTCATTAAATTTGTTCATCTGGTGCACAAATTTGAATTAAATAACCTCTAGTGTTCAGGATAACTTCTTGGACTGCTAAGAGCACGTCAGCTGTGACTTGGAAGATAGGTGCCACTGGCATGAATGGCGGGTACCATATATTCACTGTCTCTCCAGCTGTTTCCTTGTGCTTTGATTGCTGAATTATGTGCAATTTGAACAAGATTAGCGAAACGGTTGCACCAAATAATTCATATACCGATGTTCTTAGCAGTTCTTTGAAGACCCAGATGGGAAGGTAAAGATCCCAACATCGTTGAATGTTCACTCCTGGAAACGGCCCTCAGAGCACATGGTGAACAAGGTAAGCACTTTTCAGCATCTTCCTAGGTTCCACTCTAGTACAGTTGATCATAATAAGAACAACAAGTTAAGGGTAAAATAATTTTTAGGATCTTATGCTTCTATATGTATTCCTCATGGAAACTGCACAGAAATTGCTGCTGCAAGCAATGCAAAACGGTATCGCAGTCTGGTGCAGCAAGGCCAATCAGCTCAACTTTATGCTACATGTGAGAGTCTAATTGGCGAAACAAAGCGAGGTCAGTCTCCGTTTTTATTTTCATGCTAACAATGTGCTGATTCGGCAGCACGAAGCCTTCTCCCTCGTAGTGTGCGATTCAGAGTTGATTAGGGAGTCTATTAGCGGATAATAATCAAGCATTCATAGAGCGTTGGTTCTTTACAACGCCAGGTCTGGAATGAGTCAGCATAATCAGTGAGAGCACTGAAACATAGAGAGAGAGACAATTAAAGCAATTGAATTTGAGATATAAATTTGTGCTTTGTTCAGATGAGCTAATTCCATATCATATTTTTTTTACACCAGGTTCCAGTTGTTGTTGAAAATGAATCGGCGTTTGATCTCACTTCAGCCAATGAGCATTTGTTCTCCAGTGAAGTAAGTATCAAGAGACCAGCAGCTTCTAGAACTCCACACGCAGCACATAACCAGCCTCCCAAAGTCCCAGAAGTACCATTCAGCACTCCAACAGAGTATATCTTCATCACAGT
The DNA here is from genome assembly GCA_030522415.1 of Channallabes apus. Taxonomy (NCBI): domain Eukaryota; kingdom Metazoa; phylum Chordata; class Actinopteri; order Siluriformes; family Clariidae; genus Channallabes; species Channallabes apus. The sequence goes on along the minus strand of CM060107.1, from coordinate 44,376,791 downwards.
GTAGGAATGATAGCCCAGTTTTCACCAGTATAAATGATTTGCTAGCCAGTTTGACCATGTCTTATGTCCCATTCTTTATATTATTATTATTATTATATTTCTCTATTTGAATATTCACATGTTTAATGGGTGTCTCACAGAGAAACCCCTTCTTGTCTTTAGCGCACAGGCAGTCGTATAAGCATTTCACTGCATATCATACTGTGTATATCTGTCTATGTGACAAATAGAATTTGCATTTGATTAGCAATTTAACATAAATCGTTCCGCACGGTTCTCCCTGTTCTTCATCTCATCGCTCAGCTCATGCGCTGGATCATCAGTGAGATCTGCATCGTGTGGCATGTGTGCAACAGACAGCCAGGCGAGGACAACCCACCCTCTGACGATGCCACCCCCAGCTCCTGGAGACCCTGGGAGCACATCTATTCACTTTGTAAAGTTTCCAAGGGTCATGTGCCGCTTTATAACGTCTACGGGAAATACGTGGTCCGGCTCTACTGGATGGTGAGATCTCGTCCCATTTGTGTTGGAAAACATTGACGTAATGGCATGGACATATTCCCATCCATTTACTTACAGTTGCACTACAAAGATGACTGATGTGCAAATACTCAATCTATAAAGCAGATACACACTATGATTAAAAAAATATGCACCCCTGACCATCACATCCATATGCGGAATTTACAATTTGTTTTCACTTGTTCACTTTGTTTGCACTTATCCATGACTACCAAATGCAGACCAACATATGCTAAAAAAGAAAAACGTTACCTAGTTACCTCTGTTGTGGTTCTGAGTTAGAGACAGCCCACAGTGACCTTGATGTTAGCTGTCAGGCAGCGATGCATGATTAATAGGTGAAACCTCCACACCTACTGCCATGTACATCTGTGCATTCCTCTATTAGGATGCTGTGAGATGTCCTGCAGGCAGTGATTAAGAGAGAACACGAGTCTTATCAGACAGCTGAATGTGTATTTGTGTGTGTTTGTGTGTTTATAATGGGTATATTAATGTGTCTCTAGTGAGCTGTAGCTGGTAGCCTTTGTATTGGTTAAAGATCATTTAAGAAATTCAAGAAATGTATGAAATTCAGACCTACTGTACTGTATACTGTAGGTGTCAGTGGGTTTAAGTTACATGTCCATTCCAAAAGCTTCTCTCTCTCTCTCTCTCTCGCTCTCTCTCGCTATTTAAATCAAGTACACTTCAGCCAAGGACACTATCCCTACTCTAATGGACCGTTGGTAAAAAAAAAAAAGAAAACTCTCGACACATTTAACTTTTCTCGAATAAAGTGAAATCAAATATGAGAGAGAATATTTGGTTTCTAGTGCAGGTAAAACAGTCCTTTATAGTAAATCAGAGTACTAGTGTTGAGGGCTTAGCTGTAGAAATCATCTTCTGGTTAAACATTAATGGTTTGTGTTAAATTAAACCATATTTACGTTGTAGCTATAATACTACATTTTAAAAATAGCTCCTGGGTCCAGTTCTCCCTTCCTTGATTTTGATCAAGATCCTGGTGTATCTGTCTCAGGGATCCTGGAGGAAGATCACTATAGATGATTCGTTGCCATTTGATGATAAAGACAATCTGCTGCTTCCAGCTACAACCAACCAGTTTGAGCTCTGGCCTATGCTGCTGGCGAAGGCCATACTTAAATTGGCCAGTACAGAGTAAGTACTTGATCAGGATTAAAACCTGTTTAAATAAATTTAAAATTAAGCAATAAAACAAAACGGTTGAGAATTTTATTCTGGAATCTGTTCTAGTGTTATAATTGTTAGGGTGATTGGTTGTCTCTGTTTATGAGGTGTTATACAGTAGGAGGCAGGACTTGAGTCCATGTCCAATGTCAGATATGTTACTGTTTCATTAACAAGTTAACACTGTTCTCAGAGCTCCCATAAAGTATGTGTGTTAATGTTCCATATGAAATAGCCCTCACATAATGCACTTTTGTACCTCAAACTCCCTTTATTTCACTCCTCGTCCAAATCCTCCATTTCAGTGTCCATGTACATGAGCCTACACTATACAAACCAAAGTATTTAGCCGAAACTGCAATGATATCTACTGTAAATACATATACTTCAATATGGTGTTGGTCCCCCTTTTGCAGCTTTAACAGCTTCGTTTTTTCTTGGACGACTGCCCACATGATTCTGGAGTGTATCTGTGGGAATTCATGCCCGTTCATTTTGTAGAGCGTTTATGAGGTCAGGCGCTGATGTTGGACTGGCTCACAATTTCAGTTCCAGTTCATCCCAAGGGTGCTTGATGGGGTTGAGGTCAGGGCTCTGTGTGGCAGGCCAGTCATGTTCTTCCACACCGAACTCATCAAACCATGTCTTTATAGTCCTTGCTTTGTGCATTGGGACACAGCCATGTTGGACTAGAAAAGGGCCTTTCCCTAACTCTTGCCACAAAGGTGGAAGCACAGCATCGTCCAAGATGTGTTGATATGCAGAAGCATAAAGATAGCTCTTCAGTGGAAATAAAGAGCGTGATTGAAACACCTGAAGTCAATAATTAACATGTTTTGCCAAATACTCTTGTTCATATAGCTTATATGAGAGGTATGTTCCTATATAAACCCCATATGTTATGGAAAATGGACATAAATCAGGGAATGTTTTTCCCTTCATCTTTATGTTTGTACATTCACTGCACACTCACTTCTCAGAATGTTGAATTAAATTCACTTCAATGTGAATTTTGCATGATAGAATGCTTTAAAGCAATGTTATTCATACACACACTTGCGGTAAATAAATACTATTATATAAATACTAGATGGTTCTCGGCTATCAGACAAGGATGCGTACTGTAGCTTGTTTCACAGCGAATGTGGCATGATAGCAGTTTGTCATTGTCCTTAAACTATAACTACAGACAGACATACATTACTGACCCTTGAAGCATTGGTGTGTCACTTGTGGTATATTATACCATTATACATGGTATAATAGATGGTGATGTCTGGAGGAATGCTACGTAAGTACACGTCACATTAACGCAGTCTTGCTGCTGATGGCGTGCAGTTTACGTGGAAGTCGAATCGATGTCAGCATGGGAAGAAGAGAAGCTGTGAAATGGTGCGCTTAATTAATAGCTGCTGGACTGCCTGAATGCAGCATCCCGTGAGGCGCAATTAGAGCTTCAGCCATCTGGATTCTTCGAGAAGGAGAAGGGGAGCAATAGGCCACACACATGCACCCAGATTCCATGAAACTGTCACATAATGAAGTTATGCGTAGCCACTAAATTTGCTTGCTCTTGGTCGTATCGCACCCAGGGGAGTGGTTTAATTTCCCTGTGTGTCTCATTTCAGTCAGTTCACCATTTTAATCTTAACACAGTACCTTCTTGGTCTCAGTGTATATTTATTTTTCCCTTGCTTTCAGATAAGCCTAGCAACTGAGTGTGTGCATCGAATGTGGTACTCAGGACATATACAGTAGATAAAAAGCTCATTTAGGCAAAGTGGCCTAACAGAAGCTTTTATAGGTGGAATTAACATTTGTGAATCTCTTTACTTTAGAATGGTGCAAAATACCATCAGAGAGCTAGAAGAGTTCAGCATTGTCCACTGTCTGACCAGCTGGATCCCGGAGCGTCTTCCCCTTAAGTAAGACTCTGTTATAGCTCCCATACTGCTAAACTGTTATTTACACTGTTGTTTTCCTTATGGGACTCTGAATGTACCATGGCTATTGATTGTATTTCTGCTGACATTTATTACCCAAACATTCTTCTATATAGTGAACCACTTCACTACTATGGCCACTGGTGGTGCATTGCCTGATATTGTTCACATATACTCTATATATGAACATTTTTCATACACTCATGCAACCTATGCTATTCCTGTCACTTTTTCAGATTTTTGCACAGGGCCAATAATTTTTTGACAGCTGAACTTAAAATGTTCTCAGATTTTCTCGCACTGGCCAAAAACAAACCAGTGCATGGCCTGGCTTTGCTCGATTGCCTGTATGTGTAAATGAGATGCTGGCCTGTGATAGACTTGGGTCTCATCCAGTATGTATTGCTCCTGGGAGAGGCTCCTGATCAGGGTAAAGCATTTCGCTTACAGTAGCTGAGTGAATCAATATATACAGGATAAGGTAGATGTTAGAGACAAAGAAACTAAAATGAAGCCTGAATTAATGGCTTTTGGTATTGATCAGACCTATATGTTTCTTGGGACCCAAAAAAAAAACAACCTTTCCAACAGTGTTTGTACTGTACATGACAGAAACTTAAGAGCACTTTTGTAAGTCACTCTGGATAAGGGCGTCTTCCAAATACTTAAATGTAAATGTAAATGTAGATTCTTTTGGGTTTTGTCAGGAACTTACTTGCACAGCAGGATACAGTAGAATACTAAGCCTGGTGGATACACATGGTGAGGGTGAAGGACAGGAGATATTATTCTATTATTAAAATATGTCTAGGCTCATTTACTACATGCATAGACTATGATTTATTTAGATTTTATCGAGCATATGGATGTCTTTTAGAATTTAGAATGTAGAATTACTCCCCACCATGCATATGAAGAAGTTTCTACTGGTAGAAAAGTGTAACTGCAGGTAAACTCATTATCATAATCATCATTCATTCATTCATTCATTTTCTATACCGCTTAATCCTGTGTTCAGGGTCGCGGGGGACCTGGAGCCTATCCCAGGAGACTTCGGGCACTAGGCGGGGTACACCCTGGACAGGGTGCCAATCCATCGCAGGGCACACACACACATACACACACTCACACACCCAATCACACACTACGGGCAATTTAGGAACGCCAATTAGCCTAACCTGCATATCTTTGGACTGTGGGAGGAAACCGGAGTACCTGGAGGAAACCCACCAAGCACGGGGAGAACATGCAAACTCCATGCACACAGAGACGGGAATCCCTGGAGGTGCAAGGCGACAGTGCTAACCACTACACCACTGCTATCATAATCATATTATAATAAATATTATATTTCTTCATATTATTATATTAAATAGGTAAACTCCTATTATCTATAAATTACTGCAGTGAATATTATGTTTCAGCTGGCAACAAGTTCTTTAACCCTAACTAATGCAGTAAAACTAATTTCCTAAGAATTGTGTAAAGCGTCTTTGCGACAATGATGGTTGTTAAAAGCGCTATAAAAATTTAATTGAATTTAATTGAATTAAAACCGCCCTATCAGAAGACATATATACTGTGATCATGGCAAAGATTTTTCCTCACATTATTACAAGCTGGAAAAATAGTGGTGAACCAACATCTTCAAGGAAGAAATGTGGTCAGAAAACAATTTGGAATGATAGTGATTGGAGATTATTTAAAAGTTTGGTAAAATCAACTCATGGCCATGTTCAGTAGTGAACATAAGAGCATTTCCTTTACACTTCACAATGTGAGGAGAACTTAAGGGATTGGGACTACAAAGCTGTGTAGTCTTAAGAAAAACACTTATCAGTGAGGCTAATTGGGATAAAATGGCTTCAATTTGCTAGGGGATATAAAGAGTGGAGTCTGGAGCATTCAAAACATGTCATGTAGTCTGATGAGTCCAGATTTACCCTGTTCTAGAGGGATGGGCATATTAGGATAAGATGAAAGGTGGATGAAGTAATGCACCCATCATGCCTAGTGCTTAAATACAAGCTTGTGGCGGCAGTGTTATGATGTGACAGTGATTTAAATTGATCAACATCCACTGTTTACAGCTGTGCATACTGTACATAAAACCAGTGCCAAATTGTTGTGTGGATCAGTTGGTCTGCTGTGGCATGCCCTCAATGGGAGCAGCAGACAGACTAACAGCATACGCATGTGTGAAAAAAGTATATTTGTGGTTCTTACACATAGAATTAGAAATTCTTGTACACAGGCTTTTGATAAATGGTAGGTTAGCACTGAAGGCCAGTAATTTGGAGCAGTGTAGCTGGCAGAGCTGTAAATCCATTACTAGGAATAAAGGTCTTTTTTGTGACAGCTCTCTGTTTGCTATGTATTAGTGAACTGTGTAAATGTGTTACTCTCCCTTTGGGACTGAAACAATGCCTAGTTTTTCACCAGGCTAGGCAGACACAGTCCTGTGCAGGCATTTTCTCTGCCACAGTGGTTAAGCAGTAATGGCTGCAAATATCATCCTCTTTTAGAACTCATATACAGTGGAACCTTGGATTACGAGCATAATTTGTTCCAGAAGCAGGCTCGTATTTCAAAACACTCGTAAACCAAAGCGACTTTCACCATAAGAAATAATGGAAACTCAAATTATTCATTCCACAGTCCAAAAAAATAAATAATACAGGCTAATACAGAGAGGAAGAAAATGGATCTTTAACCTCTCTAATGAGACTTTTCTTTTGCTTTACGCGCGTTATAATAAACAGCACACACGCTGTACACACGCATACAAACACAAAATAAAATGTTTTACGCGCACACACGTGGTCACAGAATTATAGTACACAGTACATGCGTGCACGGATGTTGATTATACCAATAAGAGACGCGCACTAAGACCCAGCAGTGGAGACGATTACCCACAATTCTGCACTGCAAGAGATAGAAAAACCATTGGCTCAGTTGTGATCACGTGACGCTTGGCGTGAGAACAAGAAGCGCATGCGTGATACATGATACTCTGTACTCGTAAACCAAGACTTATTCGGTTTCCATGTCAAGATCTTTACAAATTTTTTGCTCGTCTTTTGCGTTACTCGAAATCCGAGGTTCCACTGTATATTAATTTCTCTATCTATTCCCTGCGACCTCAACCACTTCGCCCATCTATCCAATCCCACAACCCTACCCTTTCACCAAGCTGAACCACTCATGCAACCAACCCGGACAGCTAACCAAAGTCTACTCAGCTGTCCACCCATGTGCACATGCCAACCAACTAATCACCCAACCAATTCACCAAACCAACTGAACAGCTCATCAAACCATACAGCCCTCATACAAACATCTAATTACTCACCCATGCTCTCAGCCAACCAACCAGCCACTCACCTAACAAATTAACCAAACCAGCAAAACACCTCATCAATATGCCCTGTTGGTTGTACAGGACAGTGCCCTCTGTCAAAGGAACCTTGTCAAAGAATAAAAGTGTATGTATTCACATCAAGTTTAGACATGGTTTCACCTCACCATCACAAGCATGTATGATTGCATACAGTATACAGGTCTCTGTGCGTTTGATCATAGCCAAGTGTCTGTAACTTTTTTCAAAGTATTTAAATGAAGTGTGTGGTCTTCTTTTTGAAATGTTGTAGACCTCCCAGGTGTGCTAAACTTTCCGGACTGCTTCCTGCTGGTTTTTAGGCAGTGTAGCAAGTTTTTGTAATCTCCCAGGTAGAATAATGGAATGAAGGGTAAAAAAAAAAAGTCATCAGAAGACGAAGAAGATTAAATTGGTTATTTATTTGTCTGTGCCTCTGAAAAGTGCATGGTCATAAATTTGAAGCAATCGTGTACAGTATATTGATTTCAGGAGCACAATATTTTCCTCTAATTGCTGTTTATTGATTAGTGCAGCTTGATATGCTCCCTGTTCATTCAGCTGCTTAACTTTAGCCATTGATCCCCTTAGCTGGACATTAAGCGGACACAAAGCATGGACTGTTTAGCTAGACTTCAACTGGAACCAATAGGTCAGGTTGATTAAACACTGCAGTTCTGCTGGTCATAAAGATTTCAGGAATCATTAATAAATATGGGTTGTTTGTTTGGTTGGCAGTCCCAGACTGAAATATGTAGAAGAAACATGGGAATACCTGAAAAACACTATTCCCAAATTTCAGCTGATGGACGAGAGCTCAGATGAGAGAACTCCATCAGTCAACATTACTGTCACCAGAGACTCAGCAAGCGAGCCACTTTCACCAAACAAAGGTAATGGAGTATGTCCAATAGCATACAAACACACAACACCCAACTATTTCATTTATTATAGCCCATGTATGTTCTTGACAGAATATAGAACATTTAAAGCAAGACAGGGAAGAGTGAGTATCATGGAGTAATGGAGTATGTGGAATATTCTCTGAAAAATGTGGACACCGTCACACTTGAACATCTCAAATTGAATATGCAATTCAGATTTATTCATTTTTGCTCAATTCCTTGGGGAAGTCTTTTTATCGCTGTGAGGATTTGTGTTTATTAAGTTCAGATCCAAGATCATTATTGAGCTCAGGTACGCAGATATTGTGCGCAGGTGCATTTTAATTGGTTTGTAATAGGTTTGAACCTCTAATTTCCAGGGAAGGGACATTGTAATGCTACAGCAAACAAAGACATTCCATACAATGTTATAATGTTGTGGCATCAGTTTAAGGAAGGTGTGATGGTCAGTCAAACACACTCTCAGTCAAAAGTTGAAGCTGTCTAAAATATGTAATGATCTCCTTTGAACAGTTGATATTGAGATGTGTTTGCTACTTATGCTCTGTTAAGCCTCATAAGGTGCTGTTTGTTATTTGGTGATTTCTGATGCTGGGAACTTTAAATGAACCTCTCCTCTGCAGCAGTGGTACATTTTGGTCTCTCTTTCCTGGGATGGTTGTCATGTTTCATTATGTTGCTTGATGGGTTTTCAAATGCACTTGGCAATACTGTTCCTGCAAGAGCAATTCTAGAACTGCTAACCTTTCATATTTTAAAATAACAACAGACTGTTGTTGTTACTTAATTATCTATTGCCAAACTTTTGATTGGTACTGTACCTTTGGCCATAGTGTATAAAACTTCAAGACTCACTCATCGTCTGTACCGCTTTATCCTGAATTCAGGGTCGCAAGGGGCCTGGAGCCCAGTACGGGGCGAGGTACATCCTAGACCGAGTGCCAATCCATCGTAGGGCACACACAGACATTCACTCACTAAGGGCAATTTGGGAAAGTCAATTAGACTAAATCTGCAAGTCTTTGGACTATGGAAACCGGAGTACCCGGAGAAAACCCATCAAGCACGGAGAGAACATGAACACAGATGGGGACAGGAATCGAACCTGGACCCTGGAGGTGCAAGGCGACAGTGATAACCACTACTCCACCGTGCCGCCTAACTTCAAGACTAAATTGAAATATTTTATTCATTCATTCATTCATCTTCTATACCGCTTTATCCTGTATTTAGGGTCGCGGGGACCTGGAGCCTATCCCAGGAGACTCAGGGCACGAGGCAGTGTACACCCTGGACAGCGTGCCAATCCATCGCAGAGCACACACACACACACACACACACACACACACATGGTCAATTTGGAAATGCCAATTAGCCTAATCTGCTAGTCCAATCTGTCTGGACTGTGGGAGGAAACCGGAGTACCCGGAGGAAACCCACCAAGCACGGGGAGAACATGCAAACTCCATGCACACAGAGACGGGAATCGAGCCCAGACCCTGGAGGTGCAAGGCGACAGTGCTAACCACTACACCACCGCGCCGCCATATTTTATTCAATAAAAGGGCTAACCCTTCAATAGAGCAAAGACATTTTATGAATTATGGCCTTAGAAAGATAGAGAGAGAGAAAGAGAGAGAGGTGTTGGTTAAAACCTGATTTGATCATGTGCCTTTTCTTGCAAAATGTTGTAGTAAATAAATAATTTCTATTTTAAAGGCTTGCTTAAATTACAGTTTTAAATTAAGTTATTTAAATCAGCTTGGGGTTTGTCATCAGATTATTATCAGCCATTCCGAAAATACCATTCATCCATACAAGCCATTACTCATATAAAACTGCCTCAAGCTGAGGTATTTTTCTAGTTTCTGAAAAAGAAAAAACATTTCCTCCTAGTTAATTTGTCTTTATAGAGAATTTACATGTTAGCCATATTTTAGATTTTTCATTCTTTCATATTTTCCATTTTTTGACTATAGAATTGTTACGTTAAGCTCTGGAGAACAAAAACACATTCACGGAGGGTTTATCACAAACACGAGAAAAAAAGGACAAAATAATGAAAAAAAAAACTTTCTGTCTTTTGAACTTGTTATTTCGTGTAACATGCATTATTCACTCTAAAAATGCTGCTGGGACATAAAAAATTCATTGCTGTGCTGAATTCCTTTATATTCTCTCTGGAAAAAAAAAATGTGTATCAATAATTCCTTACCAGTGCTACTTGCAACTCCACGTATACCATAAGCTAGCATCAATCTGTCTTGCATTCTAATAGGGAATAAACTATAAGATAAACCACAAACGTTGAAAATTTGACAGTGATATAAGAGAACGTGAAGGACGTATCACTATGTCGTCGCCAGTCTCCTGTTGCGAAAGAAGAATTAGCGATTCGCCATATGGCTCATCTGGGTCATTAGCCTCAGTAGGTTAATGACTGAATTACAGCACGATAAAGCTGGAAGGCCTGCTCCTGAAATCCTATTCTCACGCTCTGTCTTTTCCTCTTACCAGCTAATCAGGGGAAGTTGGTAACATGCTGTGGCATACATAACTTGGCACCGAGCCCTAGATCCTCCGTGCCTCAAGGAATATCTCCTGCACGCACTTGCGTACACATATAGCTCGTCCTATTAATACTGCAGGAACATTTACAGTGCGTTTTCCCTGAGAACTTGAAGAATAGGTCATCTCATTAACCCTAGAACCCTGTTCCATATATTCAATTCTGTAAGGATAGGATATTATCTCTCTCTCTCTCTCTCTCTCTCTCTCAGTGCCATATTTGCGTACCTTGTCTCGTACCTGACGTAACAGATTTATCGCCATAATGGATTCCATTCAAAATGTCTCTCTTATTCTAACACTCCTTTTCTCTCCCACTTCCTGCCATTCTCTCTGATCCCTCTCTGTCAGATGTTATCTTATGTTTTGCTCTCCTCCCAAATCTCAAAAATGCTAGATTATTATACAACGTTAGCTATGATCATGCAACAACACATATTTACAGCATATGCTTCTTTGTTCTGTTGGTGTGATAAGTCTCTCTCTCTCTCTCTCTCTCTCTCTCTCTCTCTCTCTCTCTCTCTCTCCCGTCGGTCTAGGCAGTGGACCCCCTCCTCCTCCTCCTCCTCCACCTCCTCCTCCTCCTCTTTCTCCTGCTCTTCAGATAGTTATGTGTGCCAGTTTCCAGCCATTCAACCTGCAGGAGGAGAAGACCTCCATGCTGGGCCAGATGGTACGTTCGAAAGCTCTCTCGCCTAATTCCACAAATATTGAAATACATTCAGTCCACAATAACAGACAGCTCACAGTACGCCAGCACTGAGACTGAAATTTCCCATGTTACAGGAAAACGGTGTCACTGTTTTAGGCTCAGATTCTGAATCACCGCTCAATGCCTAAGCATTAAAAAGAAAGGTGATGATATTATAGTATTAATCAGGTTCTTGCAATGGTTTGTTTATAAAAAAAAAAAAACACTTACAGAAGTACTAAATATTCATGGAATTTTACATACATTTCCATTGTAATGAAGTTTTGTCTTCTCATGACCTCAAATGAATTATTAGAAGATAACCGAGCTTAGCGAGTGACACCAATTCAACATGGCTGCACACATCATGTACAGTCAACACAGGAGCACTTCTTACTTCTCACGTTCAATCAACATGCAGACATATTCACTTTATAAATCTATACGTTTGACTATAAAATTCACTGTATTGATGATATACATACCCTGCTAGCCTGCATCATAACTGCATATACTCATTAGCCAGCTTCATGCATAGTTGGCTAGCATATTGCTAGCAAAAGTGTAACATGCAGGTGTTTTTAATCCCACACACACACACACACAATTTTTGAGCACATCATGAGCCCTGTGTGTCATTACCTATTGGTCTTATACATTTTTTTTCGTCTGTTCCCGTCGATGGGACGATGGGACGCCACAACGTACCACAGGTTACATGCAATTTTCTTGCTGGGCCTGTTAGCGCCACTGCATGCAGTGGCTGGATGGTATGGGGGGTAGCAACCCACTGACAGTGCGGCACAAACCCGGATCCTCAGATCCTCAGATCCTCAAATCAACAACCTGGAGCCTTAATAACTACTACTATTCTACTGAACATTATACACTATATAATACTAAATGTTTTATGGCGGCACATTGGCAGTACAGTTACACTGTCACCATACACCCGCAGGATCCTCAGGTCTGTGTGCATGGAGTTTGCATGTTCTTCCCATGCTTGATGGGTTTCCTCCCACAGTCTAAAGACATGCAGATTAGGCTAATTATTGTTCCCAAATTGCCCAGACTGTATGAGTCTGTGTATGTGTGTGCCCTGCAACGGATTGCTACCCCATCCAAGGTGTATCCCGCCTCATGCCCTAAGTCTCCTGACTCCTCGCGACCCTGTCTACAGGATAAAGGGGTGGGTGAGAGAGTTAATGTTTTATTTCAGCTTGTTTTTTGTAGATTTAGATCTATTAAGCACATGAATAATCATTCATTCATTCATCTTCTATACCGCTTTATCCTCTATTCAGGGTCGCGGGGGACCTGGAGCCTATCCCAGGAGACTTAGGGCACAAGGCAGGGTACACCCTGGACAGCGTGCCAATCCATCGCAGGGCACACACTCATACGCACATTCACACACTACGGGCAATTTGGGAATACCAATTAGCCTAACCTGCATGTCTTTGGACTGTGGGAGGAAACCGGAGTACCCGGAGGAAACCCACCAAGCACGGGGAGAACCTGCAAACTCCATGCACACAGAGACGGGAATCGAACCCAGACCCTGGAGGTGCAAGGCGACAGTGCTAACCACTACACCACCGTGCCGCCTATGAATAATCATAGTGGAAAAAAATAAGATATTGACATTTAGGTAAAAATGATTTGATGTATCTAGGAGAAAAACAGTAATTTGTTGTAATTCTCTGTGGCAGGATAATATTGTGCATTTATTTAAATTATAAATATAGCATAAAGAATATCATGGTATTGGAAGTGCACATACGATGTTGACTCTTGCGATTACTGACTGCTACAGTATATTCTGTTCTGTATCTGGAGAAATAGTTTTGTGAGGCATCCAAGCGCTCGTGTTTTTCTCTAGTCGTTCAGACGTCATGTGTTTAACTCATTATTACTGTAGCTTTCTACGCTGCAAGCCATATGAATAGTTCTATACATACATATGCACAGTGTGTTTATCCGTGTGTGTGTGTGTGTGTGTGTGTTTGTGTATTGTTCAGGCAGATGCGTCTCAGATACTGCGACAGTACGGGCTCTGTCAGCTCTACAGCCACTCTGTATTGCTGACGCGTACAAGGGACTGCCCCCTGGTGGCTGCTCTGAAACCACCCCCGCTAGCTCATTCCAAACTCCTCATCCCTACGCCCAAGGAAATCGATAATATGGATGAACCCAGAAGTGAGTTTGTGTGTCTGTATTCTCAATTCTACTTGAAGTACAGTTTAATGTGTTTTTGTTTCACACAGAGGTCCCCGTGGAGAGGCCTGAGCAGTACATAGGGGTGGCTAGTCCTTTCATCAACTTCAAGCTTGCACCAGTTAAAATGTAAGCCGTACTGTATGTGCGTGTGTGTGTGTGTGTGTGTGTGAGAGAGAGAGAGAGCAGAGATAGTGTGTCAGTCTTACTTACTGAAAAACTGTCATACTGTTTCCCTAATTGCTGCAGGGTCTGGCTGTGTGTGTGTGTGTGTGTGTGTGTGCACACTGAATAGCCAGGTGTTTTGTGTGTGTATGTGTGTTTGAGGATGTGTAATTGAGTTAAGTACACTCTTGTGTGTGGGAGGGAGGGTGCTTTGAGATATCTAGACAACTATCAGGCCTCAGGATTGATTTGTGTGGCTGTGCTGCGAAACTCTCTCCATGTTCCTGATTACGAGTCAGTACACACTTTCACACTGCACACTCCGTCCCTGCTGCTTACTTTAGTGTCCTGAGTGGAGAGAATAACTGCTGGAGTGTTTAAGCAGCTTTATATGTAAGCCTTTGTGTCTGCATGTTTATTTAGCACCTCTGTGGCCACCTGGCCGTGTCTGTCTGTTTTGTTCTACTGCAGTAATTCGAACATGGTTTCAAAGCCAGTTGGCCAACGACGCCAAGTCTATACGTCTAACCTTGCCTCGTTCTCGGAGTCAGAAGAGAACGAGGATCCCAACCTCGCTCAGCAGGACATCGCTCACAACAGCTCGCTGGGTGCTGTGAATACAGAGGTAAGCATCCAGCTATATGTGACCAAAAGTATCTGCACACCCTTTTAGAAGCATCCACTTCTCCAGAATATAATTCCCTCAGTAGAACTGGGGACATGGCTGTCAAGGTAGTTTCGTGCAAAAAACTCTGTTGCCCTGAACTCAAAACCTTTGGGATGAAGTAGAACATGAAGGTATGTCCTGAACATAATCAGAAATCCCCATAGATACAGAAAATACATACAGAGATCCTCCTCATTCTACACTTTCACTCATCATGTATATCGCTTTATCCTGTATTCAGGGTCGCGGGGACCTGGAGCCTGGACAGGGTGCCAAGCCGTCGCAGGGCACACACACACTACGGGCAATTTTTGTGAACGCCAATTAGCCTAACCTGTATATCTTTGGACTGTGGGAGAAAACAGGAGTTCTAAGCACAGGGAGAACATGCACACATGCACACAGACGGGAATCGAACCCAGACCCTGGAGGTGCAAGGCGACAGTGCTAACCACTACACTACTGTGCCACCCTCCTCATTCTACATTTCAAAAGCTTCACTGAAGACTGGACACCGTTCCAGAAGGGAGTTGGGTGTCCAAATACTTTTGGCCACTGTGCAAGCAACACAACACTTCCTACCTGATTAGAAAATAATCATGGAACAAAATATACAGTAATAAAGTAATATTGTTTCTTTATAATATTGTTTCAAAATATTCTTTTGCCTTTGAGAAAGAATGAAAACAATACATTATAATATATATTCTATATATATTATACAATATATAAAATCCCGCCCTGTGGTGGATTGGCACCGTGTCCAGGGTGTACCCCACCTCATGCCCTAAGTCTCCTGAGGTCCCCACGACCCTGAATACAGGATAAGGCGGTATATACGATGAGTGAGTATAGTGTAGTGGCAGCTTGAGGCTGATGAGGCTTGAACCCTGAACTTTCTGATCACTAACCCAAAGCCTTAACCCAGGTTTTAAACCCACCCACTGTGATTTAGTTGTAGTTTGGTTCCCGGTCGTGGACAGGCTGGAATTATTCTCTGTCTGCAGCATGTGTGTAAGCGTGCTTGTGACACGAGGCTGAAGTGATCCCTGCCTGTCCCTGCGACTCCACTGTCCAGCTCCAATGTCACTACCACCAGCACGTGCACAGTGAAAGGCGGTAGAACGAGAAAACTGGTGCTGTTATGTAAAAAAAAAAAAAAATAATTAAAGCACTGGTACAATCTCATCCTCCATGGTATAAAAATCAGGGCAATTATCTTGTCAGTCATTAGTGCAGATGTCTCACTGGGAGTTCAGGAAGGACTGGTTGAAGCTAAATGTATTGTGTGTGTAATGTGCATGGCTTCACTGAGCATGCATTAATGCAAATGGAATCAAATGTGGTTTCTAGGAATTCTCTTATTCTCTCTTCTCTCCTCTCCTCATCCCGCCATTCCTCTTTTTCAGCCACGGGCTGACTCACGGCCTGTTTCTGACTCACTGGTGCTGTCGTTCGTTAGATGTGGCACGGAGAGAACCCCTAATTGTCCTCCACATCTAAACGGCACAGTGGGATGACTCTTCGGGCTTTATAACTGACACAAGGTTGAGAGCGAGTGAAAGAGAGAGAGAGAGAGAGAGAGAGAGAGAGTGTAAAAAAAAAAAAAAAAAAAGGTTCCAGTAAGACTGTTGCCATGGTGCCACCCACTTTCCTTGCGGTTTTAACAAGTTGCCTTAAGACCCGGTGAAGGAGCGCTTGCTTGATGCCGCACTTAATTAGTGGTTAAATCCTGCCATGCTAATCAGACAGGGTGGCTAATCCTTACACCCATGTTTGTAATCTTTCCAGGGTTTATCGCTTAGTCTCCAGTTTGAAGCTTGCTTATGAGACATAATTAACACAACGAGGTGACTTTTGCATTGAAAATACACACGCTCATGACCTCCTTTGTTTTCCCACCAGCCTATTGAAGTAGTATAATGTATTATTTCTTGAAAGGAGAGAGGCCAGGGTTAAGATGAATGCATTTATCTGACTGTTTAACAGCGTCTTTGCTTTTTCCTGTCCTCCCAGGTAGCAGCAGCCGACAGGAGGAAGGAAGACAGTGTTGCTAACGGTAATGCGCGATCACGTTCCCGCTACATGCTCACCCATGTAAGCTTCAACTTTTTTTAGCAGCGGGTTATCCCGGCTCCTTAACGATGGAGGCATGCTAAGTCATGATGATCTAATTAGAATGAAAATGAAATTGAGAGGCAGCTGGTAAATGCTGCCTGAAATACCATCAGTCGTTCTTTTCATAAACCCAGTGCACATTTTTTGAACGTCTGCCTCTTTGTCTGGGGCTCCTTTGTAACATGTGGAAAGGAAGCGGATGCGAATGAGCAGGAAGACGTATGATCGTTCAACACGAGGCTTTCTATCACCCTCGAGTCATTGTCGAGCCGTCAGTGTGCTGATGCTAATAGCTGCTTTAATGGGATATGATGGCTGGCTGAGTGCTCTCCTATCACCATTACGCTTCTTCCACTATCTCTCTCTCTCTCTGTCTTTCCCTTTTTCCTGGACTTCTAGGCTTTCTCCTTTTAAATAGCACTGCACAAACAGACAGATACCCACCCACACACACACACACACATTATCGTTTCCATCTCTCTGATCGTGACTCTGCACTGGCCCCTCATCACGACAGGCCAATTACATGCTTTCCTACGGAGCCTAGTGTGTTGCTTAGTAACACCTGGAGTGAGCTAAATGAAGCGGCCTCTGCAGCGGAACATCTAAATTACTGCCGCTTCCTTCATCTTAGCACGCCTGGCATTACTTTGTAATTGAGACTAAGTTTGCAATGTGCATCATCTGGAAGAACTAAGGTACTCATATCATGTATGCCGCTGAGGATGTCCTTTTTTTTTAACCCCAAATCTCAGATCAGTTAAGCATTCGTACCCTAGGAATGTAACAGTTTCAAAAAACCCACACTAGTATAGTGCTTTTTAAAGATAAAATAAGACGAGACCGTTTCCATTGGCACATTTTTAAAACGGTCCATACAGGAATCGATGTATCTTGTCGACGAAATCAAAATAAAGTTGTAACAATTTAATAGGACAGGAATATACAGTATAACAGCATAGCATGTCCAAATACAAATCAAGACAACGTGATGTGGCACAGCACAAAGCCGAGTAAAGAATTAGATGGAATTGTGTCGAAAGAAAAAAATAAATAACTGAAAATGTTAAAAAAAAAAGAAAAAAACATTAAATGCATTAAAATAATTTTTCAAGTTTCACTTCTCAGATTTTTTGTTTCTACTCCTGAGACAAACATGCAGCATGGGCAGATGTCAGAGCTGCTTCATCACTGGCCAGTTGCTGGTATGCAAGTGTTCTTGGTTTAGGACTTTATTGATTTAGTTAGAGTGTTCTTTATTAGCCAGGGGCTTTTAGGCCGGAGTTACAGGACATTTTCTGTACATTAAGTTATGTTAGGTTATACACTGCGTTCCAAATTATTATGCAAATGATATCTTTCTCTGATTTTCATAATTAGTAAATGCAAATGACAGTCAGTATAATTTTCTAGTCATCAACTATTAGGGTATAATTTGAATTGTATTGAACAAACCTCCTAATGATAATATTTATTTTAAAAATAAGAAAAAATGAAAATGCATTGTTCCAAATTATTATGCACAACAGAGTTAAAACATTTTATAGGTTGTAAAGAACTGAAAATAGGCTTTTGTTGAATTTGCAGCATTAGGACGTCATATTTACTGAAATCTAAAACTATTTCAGTCAAAAACATCCTAACAGGGCATGTTCAATCTTAACATAGGACCCCTTCTTTATATCACCTTCACAATTCTTGCATCCATTGAACTTGTGAGTTTTTGGACAGTTTCTGCTTGAATTTCTTAGCAGGATGTCAGAATCGCCTCCCAGAGCTGCCGTTTTGAGTCAAACTGCCTCCCTCCCTCATCCTGTAGATTCTCAATGGGGTTGAGGTCAGGGGAGGATGGTGGCCACACCATGAGTTTCTCACCTTTTATTCCAAAAGCAGCCAATGACACAGAGGTATTCTTTGCAGCATGAGATGGTGCATTGTCGTGCATGAAGATGATTTTGTTACGGAAGGCACAGTTCTTCTTTTTGTACCATGGAAGAAAGTGATCAGTCAATATACTTTGCAGAGGTAATTTTCACACCTTCAGGGACCCTACAGGGGCCTACCAGCTCTCTCCCCATGATTCTGGCCCAAAACATGACTCCGGCACCTCCTTGATGACGCCGCAGCCTTGTTGGGACATGGTGGCCATCCACCAACCATCCACTACTCCATCCATCTGGACCATCCAGGGTTGCACGACACTCATCAGTAAACAAGTCTGTTTAAAAACTAGTCTTCATGTATGCCTGGGCCCACTGTAACCATTTCTGCTTGTGAGCATTGGTTAGGGGTGGCCGAATAGTAGGTTTATGCACAACTGCAAGCCTTTAAAAGATCCTACACCTTGAGGTTCGTGAGACTCCAGAGGCACCAGCAGCTTCAAATACCTGTTTGCTGCTTTGTAATGGCATTTCAGCAGCTGCTCTCTTAATCTGATGAATTTGTCTTGCAGAAACCTTCCTCATTCTGCCTTCATCTGCACGAACCTGTCTGTGCTCTCAGTCAGCCACAAATGTCTTCACAGTACGATGATCACGCTTAAGTTTTCATGAAATATCTAATGTTTTTATACCTTGTCCAAGGCATTGCAATATTTGACACTTTTTTCGGCAGCAGAGAGATCCTTTTTCTTTCCCATATTGCTTGAAACCTGTGGCCTGCTTAATAATGTGGAACAACCTTCTTCAGTACTTTTCCTTTAATTGGGCTCATCTGGCAAACTAATTATCACAGGTGTCTGAGATTCATTTCAGTGACCCAAAGAGCCCTGAGACACAATTACCATCCATGAGTTTAATTTAAAAACTAAACATTTAATGTTTATGACACTTATTTCAAGTTGCATAATAATTTGGAACGCGGTGTATAAGTATGTCTCCACAAGTATTAACCAAGAAAAATAAGCCAAATGCATGCTCATTAAACATACGTGTATATTTTTTAAATAACTCATTAATTAAAAATTTTGAAAAAGGGTCTGGGTTTGATTCCCGGCCAGGTTCAATTCCTGCCTCTGTGTGCATGGAGTTTGCATGTTCTCCTCGTGCTTGGGCTTCCTCTGGGTAATCTGGTTTCCTTCCACAGTTCAAAGACATGCAGATTAGGCTAATTGGCATTCTCAAATTGCCTGCAGTGTGTGTATACAGTATGTGTGCCCTGGGATGGATTGATAAGAAGTGGTATTAGACAATCAGTGAGTGAGTGAGTGAGTGTGAGTGTGTGTTCTACATGTAGCTTATAAACCCTGGAAGTGCTGGAGTATATCCTGTCTATTATTATTATTATTATTATTATTATTATTATTATTATTATTATTATTATGTCTTTCTCCCATTATTCAGTTAATCGAGGAATAATGGGAGAAAGACATAGACAGGCAGTTCTAGTTTTTTTTCTCAAGCAGTCCTGGTTTTGGTGTTTTTAGACAATATACCTAAAAAAATAAGACCGTATACCTGAAATCACATGGAAAGGAAAGGAAAAATTGGGAACCAACTTGGATTAAAAATTTGCTAAAAGGAGCTGTAGGGAGCCCATACTCTAAGGACAGACCTAGCAAAACCTTTAAAGACTCCATCTTCATACAAATGTTTGATGCCTTCATCACATAATAAACATGTTGAACCTAGAAGTGACAGGGAAACAAAAGATTTTGATGCAAAGGACAAAGTGCTGACGCAGTTACAAATGTAAACAGCAGCGAGCAACTGTACAAGTCTGTGCGAATGAGCCGTAACTATAGCAACAATAATATATTAGAATAGGCATATAATCTATTATTATTATTATTATTAGCGGCGCAGTGGTGTAGTGGTTAGCACTGTCGCCTTGCACCTCCAGGGTCTGGGTTCGATTCCCCGGCCAGGCTCAATTCCCGTCTCTGTGTGCATGGAGTTTGCATGTTCTCCCTGTGCTTGGTGGGTTTCCTCCAGGTACTCCGGTTTCCTCCCACAGTCCAAAGATATGCAGGTTAGGCTAATTGGCGTTCCTAAATTGCCCGTACTGTGTGGGTGTGTGTGTGTGCCCTGCGATGGATTGGCACCCTGTCCAGGGTGTACCCCGCCTAGTGCCCGAAGTCTCCTGGGATAGGCTCCAGGTCCCCCGCGACCCTGAACACAGGATTAAGCGGTATAGAAAATGAATGAATTATTATTATTATTATTATTATTAATAGCCTTTATCTATCGTTCATGTTATACAGGTATCTGAAACTCTCTGAGCTGTGCCGTTATACAAAAATAATCCACGCCTTCTGACCAATCAGGTTCAAGAATTCAACAATTAGTGCTGTGTACTGAAAACCTTACCAAAATTGTTTGTGCAGTGTCTGCTCTATAAAAACGTGAACATTTTGTTCAATTGTAGCAGATTATTCTGTCCATTTTTGTTGAACATACTGCTAAATCAATGCAAAGTACAGTCAGTCACACTAACAGATGGGAAAAATTTGAAAGTGGATTAATATTCTTTAAAAACGCCTAGCGGTATCGTCAAGTACTAAAAGGTTGTTCTAGTTTGTGAGCTCGAAAAACAAATTCCAAACAGTGTTAGATCTGTTAAAACACTGTTAAAAGTAACTCCAGGTTGTTAAGTTGATCCACATCGCAGCATTATGATTCACACATTAATGTTGTCACGCACCTGATTCCACTCTAAGCACCTAGGAACAAACTGATCAGTTGAGCCATGTTTGTTCCAGTTCTTTTACGTTCATTACTCCAGGGTTGGCGTATGACGGGACAATTGTACTGTATGTGCGAATAATTTGATTTAAGGATTGAGAGTGCTGGATCCTGGAAAATCACTAATGTAAACAACAAGGATACAAAATAATAACCCTTTTTTTTTTTTAATCAGATGCCAATTTGGTTCCTGAGAAGGAACCCACATCAGTCCAGGGAACGATGCTTCAAGAAACTTGGATCCACATGCAAGACTTCACCAAGTGCTTCCAGTAAAAGCCTTCACCCATATCAACATTCATTGCTCAGTCATGCTAAATGATAAGCCAGTCTCTTTTCTGAACATGTGATGCTTTTATTTGTCCTGTGTCTGTTTAAAGGACCTTGGTGGTTTTTCACTGTGAAAGCAGCTACCAATACCA
The DNA here is from genome assembly GCA_030522415.1 of Channallabes apus. Taxonomy (NCBI): domain Eukaryota; kingdom Metazoa; phylum Chordata; class Actinopteri; order Siluriformes; family Clariidae; genus Channallabes; species Channallabes apus. The sequence goes on along the minus strand of CM060107.1, from coordinate 44,355,318 downwards.
ATTTCAGAAATCACACTTTAAGGTAAAGTACTTACCCTTGAATCAAAGCTACCTAGATTAGCTTAAATTACTTACGCTAGCCTTACGGTCGTGACTGTATTTCTTTCCCACTACTCTAAGGCACAAGATGATAAGTGGCATCAGTTCCTGACTGTAGATAGTCTGCAGCCTACAGAGATTCTCGTCTGTTTCTCAGCACTGGTTCGCTGGGGAGAGCGTAAGATATGCATATATACACTACTGGTAGCATCTATGCATTATACTACTGTGTATTTACGGATATTTACATAATACATGCTTTATGTGTTGTAGAAACGGATTGTGCAACCCGGCCTGGTCATCTCATTGTTGAACCGTTTTGCTGGAAGAGCATCCAGGCTCAGTATCCCCTGCTGACCGTCATCACCTCATCTTGTAAAGCATCTGTTCTTTCCCTGCCACCAGGGTAATGTAGATCACAACCATGAACACAACTTTTGGCCAGCCTTATAATAAATGAGTCACATTTGCTGATGATGATCGTTTTCGAATCTGACCATGTTAAGAATTCCTCATAAGTATTAGGAGTAGACCTAATCTCACAACATATACAGTAGCAATAGCATATTGTCTTTAGAATTATGCATGTATTATCACCATCAATATTATCACCTACATTCAGTACATCACATCAGTGCTGTAATTGTTCAGAGCTGTGTTCATTTGTATAGTTGTATAAGAATTCATAAAATTTGGGACATTTAAGTAAATGAAGAAAGATGTCTTAGAGAGGAAAAAAGAGAGTCTGCTATTTCTGGTGCCATAGTGACCTAAAACGTGGATTTATCAGCCAGTGTAAAGCGAGAACAAGATTAAATAAAGGTCAAATACTTGTCTAGCAGTATGTCCTTTAGTGGCCCTCTACGTAAAAATAAAATAATCCAGGGGTCTCTACTTTAACTGCTATATTATCTATCCTTCATAACCTTCTTATGAGACATTTGTGGCGATTGGGATTGGAGAAATCATATAACTGATCAGCCATAACATCAACCTGACCGGCAGGTGAACTGAACAAAAATGATCAACAACTATACCCAGGATCATGGGCACTCAAGGCCTCACCCATGCCTTCCGGGAACCAAAAGCAGGTCCATTTGCACCGATCCCACAGAAAAGCCAAGGCAGCTGAAATTTTCCCAAAAAAAAGCAATACTGGCCAATGACACAAAGACATCAGAACACCTAGTCCACCGCAGACCGCTTCTTATGGGGCATAGCAGGCAAAGATTCCTGAGGCTCCGACCTGGTCTCCAGATTACTCAAATCCCAATCCGTGGGATGCATCAGACAAAAAGTCCGAGCTGCGGATGCCCCACCCCACAACCAACACCACCTAAAAAAGTGCCTTAAACTTCCTTGTTCCAGACACCACAGCACACACTCAGATGTTTGGCAGAGCCACATCCCGAGGAGCCAGAGATACCCCGACGGCACATGAGAAACCCAAAACCTAGTTGGTTTTAGTCTTAAAGGTTTTACTGTTACTGCATATCTGATTGATAGCCTTGACTCATGTACACCATGTACAACACATTGTCCACTCTCCAGCTGCCTTCTCATGTTTTGTGTGGTTGAGATGGTTCATTTGTGTTTTGTGCTTTTTCTAGGCGTCACATTCTCCACATCCACACGCAGGCGTACTTCGGTGTCCATGTGCAGCTCTACAGCGAGACAGCTTTCGTATTCGGAGACGAAGACACAGTGATGCCACACCTAGAAAATGTATTCAGTTCCTGCCTTGTTTTAGCCTCAGACTTTGTTTACTCTTTAACTTTTTAATATTTTATGGTAAAGGAAAAATGTGCAATGCTTTACATTTGAGGCATACACTAACACATGTTATAGTTTAACCCTTAAAATAATCTGATGACAACTAAAGTGAAATTCCTATAATGCTCAGGTCAGGTAGCCAACTTTGGTTCACGTCCTGGATTGATCTTTATACAAGCATGATTTTTGTACATTGTGACATGCGATAAATATAAACCCACGTTACGTATGATGTGTGATGCCTGGAGGACAGTCTGCATGCTGCTCTTTCACTATCATACTCTAGGAGAGCCTGAGGTTCTGTGAGCAGGCACAGACGATTCTTGGCGCTCTGGGTGGAATGCTCAGATCCTTCTCGAACCCAGACGAACTGTCCTCAGCCACGAGGACGCTGGAAGATGCTGTCTGTCCTTCGTCACTTAGCAAAACAGCATTTGGAGTGCACTGGAGGGTAGGTGTGTGACACGTGTGCATTACCTGTGCATTACCACTTGCGTAATCTTGACTCAAGTCAGTGTTTGTTGTGCTTCAGGTCTTCAGTCATGCAGTACATCACATGTTTAGCTGTGCACTGGGAAGAAAGCTGACATCTGAGGAACTGTTTGCAGTCCAGACCCTGACTAAAGACTCCACGCCTCACTTCAGCGACACAAGTGTGTGCATTTAACAAAGCGCATCCTGGGAACTGGGAATATGAACAGTACGTAGTGCTATATTGTCTATTACGTTTGTTTTTGTTGTCGTGTGTAGCAGCTGGAGATCCAGAGCGCTGGAGAGATAGTGAGCTCACAGAAGAAGAAAACCAGGCAGCAACTGTTTTGCAGGATGGCTTTAAGGGCAACCTGGAGAGTGAAATTCTCAATGCTGCAACACCAGGTAACATCCCCTTGCTTATTATTATTATTATTATTATTATTATTATTATATCAGGGTTAAAGGATAATCTGATTAAAGACTGCAGAATATGTGTGAGTGTGTACGCATATAGGCAGACATGCACTCAAGCCCTTCAGCTCACACTTATCAATTAAGCTGCCAATCACTCTGAGTAAGAACGACATCCCGGAGAACAACACTCCATCGTCATCTCCTCATCCATCTGGATTTATCCCTTCAAGCATCTAGTCCTTCCTCTCTCTGACACGCTGATGGATGTATGGAGAGACAGAGCATCAAAGCAGATACATAGGACAGATAAGGAAACTACACAAAAATAGGAATGCATTAAAGAAAAGTAACAGAGAAAGAAAGTGAAAGAGGAATAACCTTATATGGATGATTTTAGCACCTGGGCAGAACCACAACTTAAAAAAAAAAAAAAAAAAAATTCAGGCTTTGTAAGACAATTCACAACCCCTCACTCACACATTCTCGTGTAGCGCTTATCCTAAGCCAGTCCTGACTGCACAATTCTGTGAAGGGCCCTATGAGTCTATTTGCGTGCTCCCACTATATTGTAAATTTACTATTTACCTGTGAATTAGAGATAACAATATTATCATTCCTTTTATCGGCTCAAACTGATTTTCTTTCATATTTTGTAAATGTAAATTACTGCACTGAATACTTAATGCCTATTATTTACTGAGAGTCCATACTGCCATGCATTCCTATGTTATAAAAATTTTCAAAATTGATTTAACACATTTAGAACTTTCAGGTGGCAGCAAGGCCCCCTCAGTGGTTAGCACTGTCGCCTTGAACCTCCAGGGCCCGGATTTGCTTCCGCCTTGGGGTCTGTGTGCATGGAATTTGCACGTTGTACTTGTGCTAACTGGCAGTCCCACATTGCCCATAGTGTGTGAATGAGCGAGTGATTGTGTGTGTGTGCCCTGCGATGGATTGGTACCCTGTCCTCGTCCCCTAAGTTTCCTATGATAGGCTGCGGGCCCCCCATGTCCCCGTGTACAGCATGAAGCGGAATAGACTATGAGTGAGTGAGTGAATCCAACTGGACTTGCTGTATGCAGAGGTAGGTACTGTAGAGTAGCCAAAGATTTTACTCAAGTAAAAGTAGCTGTACTTTAATTATAATATTACTCAAGTAGAAGTAAAAAGTAGTCTTCCTTCCAAAATGATCAAATAATGTACAAATTCTGACATTTCCAAATGATAAAATTAATGAAATAAATAAAAGAAAAAGGATGAATAAAACTAAATATCTTTACAAGATAGCAAATTAAGAAACAAGAAACTCACAACTTAAAGTTTTTAAAACAGATACCTACTGTAGATAACGTATGTATGTTTGAACAATGTAAACTATTTCCTGTGTAAGATATGCTGTATATTCAGTTGCCCTCCAAATGGATCAGCAGATAGAAAATAACATCTCACTTTACCATAAACTGTGTCCAGTAGAGCAAATGTAAAAAACTTTTTTAGCCTTTAGCTTATTTGCTAATTATATATTTTAACATCGCAACATTAAATAAAACTAAAGCGAAACTAACCACGAAATGTTTCCTTCGCTGTCTACCACGGCTAAAGATTTCTTTCCCGCTATACAGACAGTTTGTGTGTGGTCATACTATATGTGGTTAAAGTTATTGCTGCTGATTGGTCAAACGGAGTCATGTGACTATTGTTGCTACAGTACTGTACGTCTGACTGGTGCAACACAATGTGTAGAATACAGTAACATGGGTAGAAAAGTAACAAGTCGCGTGTACCCGAATGAGGCAGATCTTCGCAAATCTACTAAAGTAAAAGTAAAATGTATGGTGCAGTACAACTACTCATCAGAGGTGGAAAGTTTTTTCATTTACTCGCGTTACTGTAATTGAGTAGCTTTTTTGTGTATTTCTACTTTTTAAAGTAGTTTTAAAAATCTGTAATTTTACTTTTACTTAAGTACGTTTTGTTTGAAGTATTGTAATTCGCTACATTTTAAATCATATTCGCTACTGAGTAAAAAATAAATGAATGAAAATGATAAAATAATAAAAATATTATGCTGTATAAATGCTCCGTTGCGCCGCGTGTGTGTATCATGATCTGGTCGTGCGACGCGCCAGACTCCACTCCAGGCATCTACCTGACCTTCCACACGGTCGCTTCCGCCTTGCGAATGACGTCATCGACTAACGCGAACATATATAAAGATGGAGAGAGACGCGGGAAAGATGAAAGAGGTTGTGATTTTGGCGTTTTGACATTTGGTTGTGTATTCTAGTTTGACTTTTTGCCTCCAATTTACTTTGATTATTGCTTTGTCCCTTTGGTTTGGTTGGTCTTTGTATATATTTGTAGATAATTTCACTGTATGTTTGTGCACTCACTAGTAGCAGGGGCGTGGCTGCCATTTATTTTTGGAAGAGGGAATTTATTCACTGTTTTTGGTTTAGGGAGTCCGGGAAGGTACCTGTATTTTTGTTTGTGTTTTTTTTTTTTTTTTTGCAGGTAATCTAGCTACTAAATATAAATGCCATTTTGTTTATTATTTTGGCCTGGGTCCACCCTGAATCTGATCCTCCTCCTCCTCTTGTTAAAAAACAACTACGTAGTTTGAGATTTTATATCTGCTCTTTTTTGAACTATGCTAGAATGCCTCATCCCACCCCAGCTGTTAAAAAAATAAAAATAAAGAAGTAACTCGGTAACTTTTACTCTGAGTAAATTTTTTAATTAGCTACTTTTTACTTTTACTTGAGTAGATTTTTATAATGGTAACTTTACTTGTACTTAAGTAAAATTTCACTGAAGTAACAGTACTTGTACTTGAGTACAAAATTTTATTACTCTTTCCACCTCTGCTACTCATAGAAGTATTTCATTTAAAAAGTTACTTAAGTTAATGTAACGGAGTAAATATAACTTATTACTACCCACCTCTGGCTTTGTGGTGTTAATTCAACCTGGTAATTTTGCTGTGTAGTTAAACAACATTTCTACTTCAATATTTAATCAATAGCCAATGTCAATTCATTGCCTTCCACCTTGGATTGATAGAGTTGTAATTATTCCAAGTGGCAGATACATAATTACTGTTTAGTTTTTAATATTAAATGTGTTGATAAGGTGTGCCATCCATATATTGTCTGGACTGATCTCCAGAGAGTTTACTGCTGGAAAGCGTGACTTTTATTTCAGACATGCTGATATGAACTTGTGTGCACATGAAAAGAGCTCCAAGTTATACTACTGTATACAGTATAAACACAGTTACCTGTTTGCTGATTTAAAACATAATAAGTCCTCGAAGGGCCTTGGATGAACCTTTATCCTGGTATCCTGGAAACCACACATTCATGCTAATGCATAATTAGCAGTGTCTACTTATCTGAAACTTGGCAACCCAGAAGAAAGCCATTGGGTTTATGATGGGAACCTCCACCCAAAGCTTTAAGGAATGATCTTTACGTCTGTCTTACCTCTAACAGCATGTATCAAAAATACATGGTATGTCTTTTAGCAACTTGAATAAGTCTGAATATGTCTTGGGGTGGTGTTCAGGCACTGAGGAGAATGAGAAAGTCAGCAAGACTCTGATGGAGATGTGGGCTTTTGTGGAACAAGACATAGAGAAGCATGCTGTGTCCTTACTCAGGTGAAGTACTCATTTCTCCAGCTGCTTGTGTAAATCTGTCTACATCTGGCTTAGTCTTGTTTTTCTTTGAGGGTGGTCAAGTTTAGATAAATGTTACTGTGTGTTTTTCCTTGGTAGGTACATGCTTATGAACAACGAGCAGCTAGTGACGCAGTACCCATGCAGTGGGGACGAGTGGACGAAAATGACCTTCACTGATTACTCTGTTCCTGTCCGTGAGACAACTAGCAACTGGGTTCTTCTTTTTAGGTAAAATTGAAAAACCAACATTTGTTTAAAGCTGAATAGGTGACATCAGTGCATTGCATTAGCCATAATAGCCATGATGACAAGGTCTTATGTGTGTGCACAGGGAGGTGTTCCATGTTCAGAAAGCCATTCTTCTTGCACCTAAGATCTACTCTCCATTACAGTGTAACCTTCACGTCATCAACAATGACACTGGGGAGGAAGTGCCTAAATTCTTCAACAGTGTATTGCCATTTACATATACACCAAATAAGGTGGGTATATATTATATTATGAGTGTATGTAGATCTCTAAGGGGAAGGATCTGCTGCTAACGTACTGATGGAAGATAACCCAGGGCACCTTATATACTGTATACATGATGCTCGATTAGATAAAACATTTTGTCGTGTTCTTTAAAACAATTCCCGAACAATTTGTGCAGTCTAGCTGGGTACATTATCCTCTTAAACGAGGCCACTGTCATTAAGGTATACTGTTGCCATGAAGGGGTGTACAATGATGTCTTTAATGATGTTAAGGTGCCAACCTTCACTGATGTCCACATGAAAGGCAAGGTTTCCCAGCAGACCACTGCCCAGAGTATCACACTGCCTCCACCGGCTTGTCTTCTTCCCATCGTGAATCCTAGTGCCATCTCTTCTCCCAGAGATATGGCCACCTGGCTGTCAATGTATGAGCAAAATGGGACTTATTGGACAAGGCAGCCTTTTTCTGCTGCACCAAGGTTCAGGTTCCATGCTTGTGTGCCCATTGTACAGTAGAAGCTTTTGAGGGTCTACATGGGCACTCTGACTAGTCTGTGACTAGATTCTTCCACACTGTTATCCTGGCCTTTGACAAGTTCCTCTGGATTTTATGCATTTCACTTTGACTACGAGAACCAACTGTTTGCTTACCATCTAATGTATCCCAAACCTTGACGTTATGAGATACTATTTGCGTCAATTGTGAATGGCTATAATGTTTTGGCTCAACTATGTATCTGTAGTAGGCAGGTAACAGATTAAACCAATGTCAAGTATCTTCTTGAGTTGTTCAACCACCATGAGCTCCCAGAATTGGAGCACACACTTGATACCAAAGGCAGGTTAATTGTGATCAGTGAAGACACAAACGTTCCAGACTCAGAAACCGTGCCCAGTGCTATCGAACCTGAGCAGGGTACCAATCCATCGCAGGGCACACACACACACACACACACACACACACACTCATTCACACACTATGGGAAATTTGGGAATGCCAATTAACCTAACCTACATATCTTTGGACTGTGGGAGGAAACTGGACTACCCGGAGGAAACCAATGAATATGCAAGTGTACACGAGAACGGAGAGCAAAAAAATGTGAAGGGGGAGAAATTGTACTTGCTCATGGTACCAATCAATCAGGTAGAATGTGAAAAATACTCTTTGATTGTGCTTTGCCATTCATTTTGTGGAGCTGGGTAGGTGGATCACCAGATGTTCCTTCAACAGATATCCTTTCAGTTATTGTTTTGATGATGGTGGTAGTGAGGGATATCACTTGTTGCTCCAATAGTTTCACACCACTCAGTGTAAAAATGACAGCATTTGCAGTGATGAAAAATAAATGCACCCCACAGACAAAGAGAGCCACTAAATGTGACTATGGCTTGTGTATAGTCTGTGCGTTATGTGTACTGTATCGTTTCTAGGCTGGCTACACGTTTGTGGCGTACTCAGGAAAAACATCTGTAGTTGGAGGAACGTGGCGGCTGCGTCTGATCAGTTCCCAAGAGCAAGCGGCAAAGCCGGCTAGAGAGGAACCTGCTAGCAACTTCTTAGAGAAGGAGTTTAAAGATTACTACTTACCTAACAGGAAGAACATTATCTGCAGGTACAGTATGAGCATATTCCAACATACTTCTGTTTCTGATGATCGTGTGCGAGAAACCTAACGCTAATCCACTGTCTGTCTCTCAGGTACGAGGTGAAAGTCTCATGTGATCACGTAGCCACAGTGCAGTTCCAGGCTTCAAAAGAGGATGTCTTTGTTAAACTCAGCATCCTGGACGATGAGACAGAAGTGACCAGCAAGACAGGCCAAGGAGACGTCGTTATCCCTGTGTACTGCTTTTCAGTCAGTGATGGTGGGTTAAGTAGACATTGGAGACTGTGCTGTTCTTTTTCTTTCATACATAAACTACATGGCCAAAAGTATGTGCACCCCTAACCATAACACCCACATGACCTGGTTGAACATCCCAATACGGAACCTTGATGCTGTTATACAGTACACTCTTCTCTACTGAGACATCTTCTGGGAGGACTTGTCTTGATTGTGGAGTTCGGCTGTGGGGATTTGTGTTGATTCTGTTCAGTTACAAGAGCATTAGTGAGGTCAGGAATTGGTGTCAGGATGTTGAGGAGGCTACAATTCCAGGTCATAAGAAAGCTGGGGTTCAGTTCACTCACGCAAGGTCTTCCTCTCCAGTATGTCCTTAACACACCATGGTGCTTGATATGTGCACAAGGGCATTGTCGTGATGGAACTGTTCACATTTTATACAGTTGAGGAAAAACACATTCTGATGGTCAGGGTGCTCATACTTTTGGCCATATAGTATGTACTTTTGCTGTCTCCATTGGGTCCACTTTGTGTTCCTCATCAATAAGAGCTTCAGAAAGTGGTGGCATCAAAAAATATATCTATGTGTGTCTGTGTTCCTTCCTGCTTTCCCCTCAGTCTCAGGGTCATAGGCTCAGGATCCACTGCAAACCTGACCCCGATTCATTCATCTTAGTGACACATGAAATGAATCGATGAATAAAATTAAAGACAACTTGTAGGCTTCCTTAATACACTGTTTTATTTTCTATTTTCATAACTTTCTCTCAGTTGACATCTTACCCAAACTGACAACCACTCTCTTAGTTTCTTAGCGACCGCCTGACACTGGCAGTTCCTGTGTATTTATAGAGTGTTTATCCATCCGTGTGTGTGTTCGCGCATGTGTGTGTGTGTGTGCGCGCATCAGGTTCCTGCGGCAGTGCTGTGGAGAAGGCGGGGGTGACTCAGTCTCAGGACGGCCCTGGCGGGGGTCACGGAGGAGCCCCTGAGTGTGAGCCTGCCCAAACGGTATCCATCAGTTCAGACAAATCATGTTCATCACTGTGGCTGATGGAGTGTCTTATGTGTGTGTGTGTGTGTGTGTGTGTGTGGAGTACTGAATTCAGATGGAATGAGTATGTTGTCTCTTTTTGTTTATCTGTGACAGTACATCTATGGTTGTATTTTTTTTTTTATTCCTGTCTCAAATTTTGTGTGTGTTTTAGCATAAATACATTCTTCAAGCAGAGGTGCTTCACAACAGCTGGCCTTTGGATGACTCCTTGTCAGACTTCATCCAAACTCTAAGAGACAGGGAGAGCAACGAGATGAGAGGTGAGCACACCAAGCGATCACATGTCCGCCAATCAACCATCGGTTTAACACAATTAGGGAAGGAACCAATCACAAGATGACGGCAGGGCCAGAGCCAGCTCCAAAGGTTGAGGAAAGTAATGAGAAGTGCCTCGTAAAAACACATCTAAAGCCTGTTGAAAGAAGAGCTACAGAACCACATTTATCTACTGATTGATGGCTCTGTGCCCCACCCTTGAGTCTAGCCGTTCTTGATTGGTTAAAAGGGTGAGCCTCACACAAATACATTTAAAAGAGAAAGATCTCTGTACTGATGTCATGCTGTTTGATGGGAATGTGTCACAGGCGCCTTTGATAGCACCTCTTTATATTAAGATCTGTTTTGGGGATATTTATACAAAAACTCGAATTCAAAAATTCAATTAAAAAAATTCAAAAAGTTGCATGAGGTAGTTTTAAATGTTATCAAGAATTCTGTGGTTGCTCTAGCTGTCATTTTGGTGACACCAAAGTCATTGCATAAGACATCACATAACCAAAGTGCTGTGTATTGATGTAAAAAAAGGAAGCAAAAAATGTACACACAGTACAGTGTTGTGTCCCTGATTTGTGTGCTCACATTACTTTTTTAATGAAAAAAAATTATTAATGTGTTCTCATACAATAACTAATGTTTTAATTTCATGGAATCTGTTTATTTTCATGTTTGTTATTACACTCATCTCTGGGTTTCGGTGTGACCCATGCCAGGTGAGATAAGGAATAATCGGCCCGCCGCTTTGCAAAAGTCATACTCCGATTTATACTGTAGTGCTAAATAGGAAAGGCTTATTAAAATGAAAATAGATAAATAAGTAAATGAATAAATATAGTGGGAGGAATTATTGCGTTCTTGGCCTGAGGTCGATGTTCAAGGTGAAAAGGATGAAAGGTTTTAGATTTACATAACTGTACAAACATCACAGGGGAAAGCTCATTAGAATGCATTTGTTTCCTGGGCTTGTGCTCCTCATTGTTCTGCTGCTGCTGTCCCACCTGATACAAGATCAATGATGAAAGATCATGAAAGCGCTGGTTAGGCAGGTGTTAATTCCATTTCTATTACAGCAGCACTGAGTTCTAACAGTTTCAGCTCCATACTGTGTATATATATATATATATAAACCGGATTCCAAAAAAGTTGGGACACTAAACAAATTATGAATAAAAACTGAATGCAATGACGTGGAGATGGCAAATGTCAATATTTTATTCAGAATAGAACATAGATGACAGATCAAAAGTTTAATCCGAGAAAATTTATAATTTTAAAGGAAAAATATGTTGATTCCAAATTTCACGATGTTAACAAATCACAAAAAAGTTGGGACAAGTAGCAATAAGAAGCTGGAAAAAGTAAATTTGAGCATAACGAAGAGCTAGAAGACCAATTAACAGTAATTAGGTTAATTGGCAACATGATTGGGTATAAAAAGAGCTTCTCAGAGTGGCAGTGTCTCTCAGAAGCCAAGATGGGTAGAGGATCGCCAATTCCCACAATGTTGCGCAGAAAGATAGTGGAGCAATATCAGAAAGGCGAAAAATTGCAAAGACTTTGCAGTTATCATCATCAACTGTGCATAATATCATCCGAAGATTCAGAGAATCTGGAACAATCTCTGTGCGTAAGGGTCAAGGGTGTAAAACCATACTGGATGCCTGTGATCTCCGGGCCCTTAAACGACACTGCACCACAAACAGTTTGAATGCTGCTGTAAAGGAAATCACAGAATGGGCTCAGGAATACTTCCAGAAACCATCGTCAGTGAACACAATCCACCGTGCCATCCGCCGTTGCCAGCTGAAACTCAGTTGGCCTTGTCCCAACTTTTTTGGGATTTGTTGACATCATGACATTTTGATTCACCATACAGTATTCTTCCCTTAAAATGATACATTTAAACTTTTGTTCCGTGATTTATGTTCTATTCTGAATAAAATATTGACATTTGCCATCTCCACATCATTGCATTCAGTTTTTATTCACAATTTGTTTAGTGTTCCAACTTTTTTGGAATCCGGTTTGTATATATATATATATATATATATATATATATATATATATATATATATATATATATATATATAATGTATATATATATATATATATATATATATATATATATATATAATTATATTATTATATATACATATATATATACAGAATAAAGAAGGACACAGCAATAAAACCCTATATATATATATATATATATATATATAGGGTTTTATATATATATATATATATATATATATAGGGTTTTATTGCTGTGTCCTTCTTTAATCTGTATTTGCAAGAGATAAAAGAGTACATTAATACCAAGTTGATTTTATGTACTGTAAATTAGACCAAAGAGAAAACTCCGCTGATTAAACTGTGCATGTATTTCAAGTTAACACAAGTCTCAGCTCTCCCCTAAAGTGTGTTAGTGCCCCAGCTGAAAAATCCCTCAGATAAGGCAATTTCTTATTCCATAAAATCCCTTTATTTCACTCCTCCTCCTCCAAACATGCTGTTTCAGTTTCTAATCAAATTGTGATTTTTTTTTTTACTTGTATATTTTTAGAGAAAGTAAAAAAAAAAAAGGATGGTATGGAGAAAAAAAGTTTAGATAGGTTTGTGGACGTTTTATGTCAAAGTACAAGTCAAAGCTGGAGTGAATGAAGGTGTAAAGCTGACTGACATTTACAGAAGACTTCAATCACAGTAAGGTTATGAGACTCTTAAAACATTTGAATGGTGCAAATGTTTTAAAGCAGGTCATATTTCTGGGAATGACAATCCCGGCTGAGGTGGCTAAGAGGCCACTTCATTCATTCGATTCGGTTATTGCCCCATGCCATTATGTTTGGGATTTCCTGGGAGGCCAGCGTTTCAGATATAAACATCTTCGATCATGGTTCTGGTGTACTGAGAAAACTTTCTATGAGAGACTAAGATAACTTTCCATGATGGTATCCAAGCACTAGAGTATCCGGTGTTTATTTAGTGAAATAAAGGGAGGTTTCACTCTCATAACTGTGTTCTGTTATTCTGCACAATCAACAGTCCTGGTTTGACTTGAATGCCTATCATGTTATTAAAGTACAATGTAGCGTTTTTGAATTAAATGAATATGTCATAAATGAGAGGAATGAAAGACATCAGGACATGCTGGTATAGATAAGAGGTTTCCAGGAAGTCTGTGGAAATGGGTCAATGGGAAGTCAAATGGAGTTGATTTTTTGGCCTCCGGTGCGGTGAGAGGTATTTCAGGAGGAGACAGAATTGAATTAACCCACTTTAAGCGTGTCCCATCAAAGCAGGAGCAGTCAGCCCTACAGACTTACGTAAAACACACCCCAATCAGTGTATCCATGGCCTAAGGACAAATCTGCTTGGTTTAGTTTAATTCATTACAGGCATCTCTAGCCTCGCTTACCTTTCTCATCTATGCACACATTTACCCTTGTTTATTAATTACCCTTGTTTTCTTCTTATCAAATTTGACTTGCTTTATGTAATAACTCGAAGTTTAAGGGATGCCACATACTGTAACACTTTTGCATTCACACTACTTTAAATCAGTCTTTTACTAGTAAAAACTTTACATTTAATTAGATTGGTTTGGATCAGATTCACCCTTATTGCTAATGAAATGCAGTCATCTAACCAGAACTTCATACAGTAAGTGGCATCTTTACAAATGTAGATATAAATCTATTGGGGACATATGCACAGATTATTGATATCTTATAAACAGCATGTGCAGTATGTATTATAAATAAGACATACAGTAATTACAACCCGATTAGTGATGATTGCTTATAAATAAGCAATCAGCATCATATAATGTCCAGTTTTGTTTGTTGTACCATGTCTACACCATGGATGCTTGAAACGTCTTGGAATATCCATGTTTCAAATTCTAGCACTTAGCAGTTTCTTCAATGTTAAGAATTAAATTCTAGGGTTATCGTTAAAAGTAAACTTATTTTTGTATGCGTTTTTGGTGTTAACATCTTTTTTGTGGTTTAATGTTTTGCGTTTTCTCAGTTTCTTCAGTTCTATTACGTTGTCTGTGTACTTAGCGTACGCACAGCACTGGGTGATGTAACTTCTCACACCTTTTTTCACCCACTTGTTGGAAGCGAAGGCGAGAAGAAAATGGAGAAGTGCAAATTCAACAACCACAAAAAAAAAAAAAAAAAAAAAGCAGAGAGTACTGTAGTTGGAATCAATCACTGTTTTGAGGTTCGATACAGAAAAGTGTTAAGTGTTTGAGCTTGGAGATTAAGCAGAGATGATTCTCACATGAAAATAGGAGAAGCTCCAGCATTATGCAAGTGGTCAAGCCTGATAGGAACTCAGTAAGCAGTATCAGAGGTGCTAAATACTGTACATTTCAATGATTTTCTTGCATATAATAAAGAAAATGCGAACGTATATGCAATATGTGAGGCGGTCCAGAATGTCACTAGGGCGAAACACACTAAAGGGAGATCTTTGTATGGTTAAATGTGGAATGAAAATGATCTTTAACGCACATGATTATAGTAGCAATTACTGTACAGAGAAAACAGTTTTGAACTGGATTTAGCACCTAATTATGTTTAGAAACAGTGTATATGTTTAATTATGTAGCTGCGCTGTGTGTATGCGTGTGTGACATGTTAACCATCCAGGAATACCATTTGAAATTAGTAAACGTAGAAAATGTAAATTGTTTTGATACACTAAACAATATAAGTAAAACCTGATCCACCCCTCCTTTGATCCACCTCATCTACACTGAATCAGTTTTAGCTACACCTCATCCCACCACTCTTAGCTTCACCTAATCCACCACGCTTAGCTACACTTGATCCACCACTCTTAGCTACAGTATAACAGATCCACCATTCATAGCTACACCTGACTCGCCACTCTTAGCTATACTTCTAGCTACACCTAACCTACCTCTTCATGGTACACCTGACCCACCACTCTCAGCTAAACCTGACCCACCACTCTTAGCTACACTTGATCCACCACTCTTAGCTAAACCTGACCCACCACTTTTAGCTTCACCTAATCCACCACTCTTAGCTACACTTGATCCACCACTCTTAGCTAAACCTGACCCACCACTTTTAGCTTCACCTAATCCACCACTCTTAGCTACACTTGATCCACCACTCTTAGCTAAACCTGACCCACCACTTTTAGCTTCACCTAATCCACCACTCTTAGCTACACTTGATCCACCACTCTTAGCTAAACCTGACCCACCACTCTTAGCTAAACCTGACCCTCCACTCTTAGCTACACTTGATCCACCACTCTTAGCTATGTAAACCTGACCCACCACTTTTAGCTTCACCTAATCCACCACTCTTAGCTTCACCTAATCCACCACTCTTAGCTAAACCTGACCCACCACTCTTAGCTTCACCTAATCCACCACTCTTAGCTTCACCTAATCCACCACTCTTAGGTACACTTGATCCACCACTCTTAGCTACAGTATAACCGATCCACCACTCATAACTACACCTGACTCGCCACTCTTAGCTACACTTCTAACTACAGTACACCTAACCCACCTCTTCATGGTACACCTGACCCATCACTCTTAGCTAAACCTGACCCACCACTCTTAGCTAAACCTGACCCACCACTCTTAGTTAAACCTGACCCACCACTCTTAGCTACACCTAATCTACCACTTTTAGCAATGCCTGACCCATGGCGCTCTGACTTACACCTGATCCTCCACTGTTAGCTAAACTTGAGCCATCAGTCTTAGCTACACCGTATCCACCACTCTTAGTTATACCTGATCCACCACCGTTAGCGACACCTGATCCACCACTCTTAGTTATAAGCGATCCACCACTCTTAGCTACACTTGACCCAACACTTTTAGCTACATCTGCTCCACCACTCATAACTACATTAAAACTGATCCACCACTCTTAGCTACACCTGATTTAAAACTCCTAGATACATCTGATTCAACACTCTTAGCTCCAACCGATCCACCACTGTTAGCTACACTTGCCATAGCACTTTTAGCTACTGTACGTCTGATCCACAATGCATTGCTACACCTGATCCACCACTCTTAGCTACTGTACAACTGAATCACCACTTTTAGATACACTTGACCCAGCATTATAATTATTAAAGTTTCTTGTAATCTTAATAAAGAAGAGCAGGGTGTCTTTCTGTGCCACTCGAATAAAATATTTAAAAGTCCTTTTTCTCAATTTTTACTTTGATGGAATTATAAAGAGGTGGAATACTACAGTGTTAATAACTTGAAGTGAAGGCTTTTCAAAGACCAGCATACATATAAAAAATGTATTTATTTATTAATTTATTTACAGTATTTTTTCGTAGTGTATACATTGTAATTTCTTTTTAACCAGGTCAATAATTACATTTTAAAACAGGTAACCACATAGTGTATGGTCTCAGATGATGCTTATTTTTGCTGAATGGACGGTAGCTCAAACTTCAAATTAGATCAGAACCTACTGACTTTTAGCCCTTATGTAAACTCATCACTTTGTCCAGTGGGATAAGGGGTGTTCTAAGAACACTGAAAGGATAGAAGTGTCACAGACAGTTAGTTTTGGATGGGGTGGGTAAGAACAGGACCCTGAATGGAGCAACACTGCCATCTAGCATGCGCATCGATCTCCATTCATATGAAATTCAGCTTAGAGAACGATTAGCAGATGATAGAACAAAATCACAACAGATGGCATGTGTGATATACAAACAATTTATTAAATTGTGTCATTTATAAATGCAAATAACCCTGTATTTAAACATCGTTAAAGACCGTACAACCATCATTAAGCTCCGCACAACCATGAAGTATGCATTTATACTGTATGTAGTATGCATATTGCTACAGTTTTCCCAATATTTAACATAACACCTGCTTAAAATATTCCCATGTAATGTGTCCAGTGTTCAAGCATCTGACTGATGAACCGCCTGCTGAGGTAGAACAACCCAACAATGAGGCACAGAAACGATCAACATCCAAAGCGACCAAGGCCAAGGAGAAGGAAAAAGACAAAGACAAACCCACATCCCAGGCAGGTTCAACAAGTCACAATGTGTAGCTGTGTGTGTTTTAGATTTGATCCCAAAATTTTTGCTTCCCTATTTGTTTTAGACCAAAAATACAAAAGGTAAAACCTATCTTGGATGACTTTGGAACGTTCATTTACTTCTATAGTGCATAGAGGTTGGCATGGAGAGGTGTGATCTACCACTAAGATGTTCTCCTGTAGTGGGAAGTAGTCGTTCGTTTCATATATGGATTTTATTTTTAACAGACCGTGTGATTATAGAGTGTCTCCAGACAGTGAGTCACCCTCTGCGCTTCGGATATTATTACGATTTAGTGCTTTTAAAAAACAAGAAGAGTCGAGGATGATCATTTTCCATCGTTTCCATCGTTGTGAGGGTGTGTAGAAAGGGGTGTAGATTGGACACATGTGTAAGGGTGGTCTGTGTGTTTTTCCGTGTAGTGTTTGGATGAGAGTAAGCCCCACTGGACGCTACGTGTGGTCAGTGATCAGTCGGAGGTGGAACAGATCGAGGTTAGAAAGGACACAGAGAGACTGGAGCAAATTATGGCAACGAAACTGGCCTGGGAATCTGCAGAGCCTGGGAGAGCACGTAAGGTCTGTGGACACACGCACACAACTAATGCATGCAGATATATTGTACGTATAGCGTACTGTATGTACACACATACTGTAATATGTACTAATGTGCAGTGTTGAACTGTGTGTCCTCTTTGGTGGTATGTTGTTGTCGGTGCGAAGGCTTTTCACACCCGTCAGGAGTACCTGAAAAAAATGAGCATGCTTGAAGAAGACGACAAGTTGGACCTCACACCTTTTATCAGGTACACATTTCACAGGAGGTTCCACAGACGTCCTGTGAAATGCTTCATTTTGGCACGCTCAAAGCAATGCTTCTGTTCCAGTGAAAAGTACGTCAGTGAAACCATGAGTTCTCTCTCTATCTCTCTCTCTGTGTGCAGGAGGACTGGAAGGCCTGAGCAATTAAAGGGTGCAGTGTTGGAGCAGGAACAGCAGAGGGAGCGATTGGAGCAGATCCAGAGCTTTCGGCTGTACCGAGAGACCGTGCTGGATCGCCGGAGGCAAGAGCAAGAGCAGACCAAGCAGCTTATAAGGGAACAACAAGAGCTGTTTGAGAGAATCAAAGTAAGACATAGCCATGTTACAAGAGGTCATGTATTAAGATCAAGTCCTGACACTCAATACCTCGCTGATTGTCATAGGAGGAGAAAGCCGAGCTGCTCCGGACGTTCGATCAGACTCGAGGGATGATTCAGGTCTGGAAGCTGGGAGAAACGCCTCAGAAGAGAGAAGAAGGGCCTCAGAAGGAGTAATCGAACCCTTTAGATACAAAACACTGATAAGGGCACCGTAAATCTACATGCTGAACAACACAAGACCTGTCAGAACACATCTTTGAGAACTTCCATTACGTTAATTAACTTCTTTAGATGCATACGGAGCGTGACCATAGTCTTCTTCAGTGGGAGGAAGTTGTTCATTTGAATAGGATTTAATATACGATTTTATTTTTAACAGACCATGTGATTATAGTGTCTGGAGACGATGAGTCACCCTCTGCTTCGGATATTATTAAAATTCAGAGAAAAAAAAGAAAGACAGAAAAACCTTGAGGGTGGGATTTTTTTCATTTTTACTTTTACTGTGCATATGAATTGCGAGTTTGTGGTTAGATTGTTGTGTGTCTGTGCATGCAGTGGAACATGTGCGTTAGTTGTGTTGAAGGCAATTTTGCATGCCTGTAGTAGTGTGTGCATGTGGGTGGAGGTATGGCTGCATGATTGCGATCTAGAAACTAGAGAAACTTAACAAAAAGTTAAGCTTTAGGTTAAATTTAATCAAGCATCAGGGGCTTTCCGAACAAGCAGTGTAATTGTGTAATTAAAGAGATTTAAATTTTTTCCCCACATAATACAGCCAATATATTCATTCATTCATTTTCTATACCGCTTAATCCTGTGTTCAGGGTCGCGGGGGACCTGGAGCCTATCCCAGGAGACTTCGGGCACTAGGCGGGGTACACCCTGGACAGGGTGCCAATCCATCGCAGGGCACACACACACATACACACTCACCCAATCACACACTACGGGCAATTTAGGAATGCCAATTAGCCTAACCTGCATATCTTTGGACTGTGGGAGGAAACCGGAGTACCCGGAGGAAACCCACCAAGCACGGGGAGAACATGCAAACTCCATGCACACAGAGATGGGAATCGAGCCTGGCCGGGGAATCGAACCCAGACCCTGGAGGTGCAAGGCGACAGTGCTAACCACTACACCACTGCGCCGCCCAGCCAATATATATAATATATAATATATAATGTAATATATAATATTTTAAGCTTAAAATGATATGGTCTTTATCCTAACTTTCACAATTTGACCCAATATCTTATGGGGTTTTGCATTCTCCGATTTTTCCCCAATTATTAAAGGTGAATTCCAGTATTAGGTAAAGTATATTAAAATATCCATTAAAAGCCTGATATAAAGACTATGGAATAGAAGTTAAGAGTTTTTAGGAGGTAAAAACACATAAATGAAGAAATCTACAAGGACAGCTAGTACTCTTGACCATGTCTACATTACCTGAGCAAGATGAAGTCATGGAGAGAGGTTCTATGGTCAGTGCAAATAACAAAAGACTCAAGGAACATATCTGTCTGGTGGACTGATGGAGGGAGAAATAGTCTGAATGGGTGTTACAGTATGTACTGATGAGCTAGAGTAGTGACCTGGATGCTGCACTAAAGCTCCTGTTGCAGGTTGGTCCTGATGTCCAGTGTCTTATTGGAGGCTCAGAAACTGTACAAAACTGTTTGTAGGGATTTCAGCTCTAAACTACTGTACAACAGTATGTAACACTGCTGTAGTTTCAAAGCAACAATGTAACCAGATATGACCATAGGGGTAGTATGTCTAATTCATACCTCCAGATGTGGACAGTGATGACACATACAGTAATATTTATTCATTCATTCATTCATTCATTCATTTTCTATACCGCTTAATCCTTTGTTCAGGGTCGCGGGGGACCTGGAGCCTATCCCAGGAGACTTCAGGCACTAGGCGGTGTACACCCTGGACAGGGTGCCAATCCATCGCAGGGCACACACACTCACACACCCAATCACACACTACGGGCAATTTGGGATAACCAATTAGCCTAACCTGCATATCTTTGGACTGTGGGAGGAAACCGGAGTACCCGGAGGAAACCCACCAAGCACGGGGAGAACATGCAAACTCCATGCACACAGAGACGGGAATCGAGCCTGGCCGGGGAATCGAACCCAGACCCTGGAGATGCAAGGCGACAGTGCTAACCACTACACCACCGTGCCGCCTATCAGAAATATTTAATTAGATAATATTTTAATTTAAATCATACAATTAATATTTTAATATGATCAGAATCTGTTCTTTGTGACATTTCATCAAGGAACACATTGTCATGCTTTACCATGTTTCAAAATGTCCCAATCGCATGTCTAGATTGTAAGAAACTATGGAAGAAGAATTGCTGCCCCAAGGATTTTAGGGGCATTAGTTCAAATCACTGCTGTATTCCTTCTTTAAAGCACATCAATCAGTAGCTGGGAGATCTTGGAGGAGACCCAGAGACCATCAATCTTTATGTTTAGGAGGGTTATGGTGGGCACTAATCATCCCATATTGACATCTGCCTCCCTGTCAGCATTATGGTGAGTGCTTTGGTGACTGGGCTAAAGGTTGTAACACACGAACATTTCACCTGCCATGGGTTTAGATTTATTAGGCACTCAGTTCTTGCAGTTGATGTGATGGAAGCAGGAAAAATGGGCAAGCGTAAAGATGTGAGCAAGTGACAAATTGGTATGTCTAGACAACTGGGTAAAATCAACACCAAAATAGCAGTTCTTGTAAGGTCATTCCTGATGTCATTTGTTAGTACCTTCCAAAAGTGATACAAGGAAGGAGAACTGGTTATCAAGTCAATGCTGGCTCTGACAGAAAGGTGACGGAATGCATGCATGCAGAACAGCTTGCATGCTTAACAGTAATGGGCTGCGTAGCTGTAGACTGGTGCCCATGCTGAACCCTGACCACCTTCTGAAAGCTCCTACCATGGGCATGTGAACATCAGACATGGACCATGGAGCAACGAAAGGAGGTGTTCTGGTCTGATGAATCACATTTTTTTTACATCACGCGGATGGCTGAGAATTTTCTTATAGTTTCTGTAGTGATTTAGATTTCTTGGGGCTGGGCTGCTAGCCCAACTCCCAACCTTTCTCATCCAGGCTTGCCGAAACAGAAATGCAGAGACTAGTGTTATGTGTCGAATTGGAATAGCAGCTGTTTTCCAAAAGATACAAAACATCTGGTTGTTGTTGACAAGCACCCTCTTCGTCTCCATTGTAGTAATCCCCACGGCTATCTACAGTATGCTAGTGAAAGCCAGCAAATTACTATCTGGAAGATCAATGTGTTACTGTTATACTGAAGATCTCCTATTTTGGCCAAACTCCAATCAAGAATTGCTCCGGAGAAGTGACATGTGTAGCCTCCATATCACAGTTGGCCAAAGGAGACTATCCCTTGCTAGTCATGTCCTCTAGGTGGAGGGCCATCAAATCCCCAAAGTGGCCATGAGACATTACCTGGGACACCCTTGTCAAACGTGGAGACGCACCTTCATCAACGTTCTGAAGATCCTGGACATTGCATGAGATGTAACTGAAGATGGCGTGAATGACTGGAAATGATGGAGCGGTCTAGTCCCGACAAACCCATTAATTGCTAGTGTTTGCATTTGAACAGGAAGTTAACTCAATTTGAACAACAATCTTCCCATTAATTAGTGGTGTTTCTTTGAGCATTTAATGTTTTTTATCTGATTGTTGTCCTAAATCAGACCACTAAGCACCTTCTTAACTGTCTGGTCAAATGCATAATACTGTATAAGAAAAGCTTATGGGCTGTAGGAGAAAACCAGAGTATCCAGATGACACCCACCAAGCATGGGGAGAACATGCAAACTCAATGCAGACAGGCCAGAGGGGCAAGATTTGAACCCCAAACCCTGGATTTCTGAGATGAAACCGCTAAACACAATGATTTGAACGTTGCATGACTATGTCAGATTGTGTCCTCTGCAGCGAAATGGCTGTCGTTGCACTTGTGGGTGTGTGTTACAGTACATCTCACTGCAATCACCATGTACCAGGCAGCCCGTAAATACACTCCACTCCAAGTCCTCTCCTTTATTTACTGTAAAGAGGTGCAATTTGGATGCTTTATGAGAAAGAAATATGCACAAGAAATTGCACTTGCATCCCACACTTGAGTCATCAAGGAGAGCTTTAAGCCTCTGATTACTAGGCTGCCTATAAGCAATAAAAGGTTCTTACATTCAAAGCTTTTTCCCCCCTCTCACCCCATTACATCATGAAGTTAGCACCATTTGTGTGGCATTTGAGTTGGACTTGTTTTAACTATGACAGTGAGGACTGAGGCATTTGAAAAGGTGTGCTCAGGAGAGATCTCTCCTGAAATGGTAGAAGGTCATGTGTGTATGTATGTGTACTGTGTGTGCTTGTGTGAATGCAGTCTGTCAACCATATGAGAGATCTAATCGGCTAAGCTGAGGTCAGGCCACACACAAACTTACCGCGTCGTTTCTGTCGGAACGCTCGCGCTGATTCTTAACACATCACGCCTTGTTGGACGTCATCGTTGGTAACATTGCGTCATTGCGACATTGTGGTTGTCACGGACACGCGCTATACGAGAGGGAGAGAGTGAATAGATTTAATTGCGGCTGCATCGTGCCTGGGGAGTTATTCATTTCATTCATTCATCCTTTCATCAGTTTCCTGGTTTGTTTACATGTGCTTGCCTCTGTTGCAAACAGAATGGGCCTACACCTGCCACCTGCCTGGACACAATGCAACCTCAGCTTGAGTGTGTGTGTGCGTGTGTGTGTGTGTGTATGTCTGTATTTTGGTATTTTGCAAGCTGGAACTCCAGAGAAAGACATATATGGTGGGTTAAGTAGATAAGTGGTCTACATTAAGAACTTTCTAAGTGAGCTAGCTTTCATGCCACTTGGTGGAGAAGAACTGTATTTTTTTTTTTAACAAAACAACATCAATTTAAACCTAAACCAACCATTCTGAGCACCAGATTTCCCACCTGAATGTAGTAATTCATCAGCCCGGTTGACCAAGATGCTTCCTCTCATCCCTCAACCATCTTGTCAGATATCTATTGATCCTGCAAAGTGTTTTGGCTTAATGGCAAAAACAACTGCCCTGCCCTGGAAGTCAGAATCATGAGCCTCTACTCTTCCCCTATTTTATACTGTATTTGCCACCCCAACCTGAGGATTCCTAGAACATAGAGAAAATTCCTACTGCTTATCTCCTCATCTAATCGTGTCCAGCTCAATGCTCTACGAAAGAGAATAGAAGCACAAATCAAGCTAGAGGTCATGATAAACCCCTCAAGCATGGCATAGCAATGTGAATATTCTTAACAATCCATGAAGGTCATGAAGATCCCACATAAATCTTATTATGTGTAAATCCATCACGAGCTGCTACAATTGGTTTCCTTTTTTAAAATGTCTTATATGAAGGAGCAAACACTGTTATCGACTAATTTTAAAGAAGATTTTTTCCCCCCCAGAGTTTATTTAATATACTGGAGACCTGCTGTAAGTAAAATATCTTTATTTATTTATTTTTTTATCATTTGTCCAGCCAATGTTTTAATCATTTGCTTTCACTCCACACCTGCTTTCCATTTATCAGTTTCCATCCTCTTCATGGCTGCTACAATCTACAGTATGTTATACGTAAAATTAGATTAATCCCCATATTTAAAGTTGATTTCTTACAATCTTCATCACGCTACAGTCCTATCAAATGACAAGAGCAACAACAACAAAAAAATGCATACGGCCTCCTTCGTACCTCTAGCACTACAGTTATCATAGATTTTATTATGCTAAAATATTCTGTGCTTGTTTTGTTTTTGTGGTTAGCACTGTCGCCTTGCACCTCCAGGGTCTGGGTTCGATTCCCGGCCAGGCTCGATTCCCGTCTCTGTGTGCATGGAGTTTGCATGTTCTCCCCGTGCTTGGTGGGTTTCCTCCGGGTACTCCGGTTTCCTCCCACAGTCCAAAGATTTGCAGGTTAGGCTAATTGGCGTTCCTAAATTGCCCGTAGTGTGTGATTGGGTGTGTGAGTGTGTGTATGTGTGTGTGCCCTGCGATGGATTGGCACCCTGTCCAGGGTGTACCCCGCCTAGTGCCCGAAGTCTCCTGGGATAGGCTCCAGGTCCCCCGCGACCCTGAACACAGGATTAAGCGGTATAGAAAATGAATGAATGAATGAATGTTTTGTTTTTGTTGGTGGGGTTAAAGATGATCAGTCATTTAATGTATACATAAGGAAAAAACTTTAAATTTTTTAGATTTAGGTTACTTTTCTTGTTTGTAAATATTTAACATTTTCTAGTTTAAAGGATGATTATACTAGGACTGAGTGTGTGTATGTGTGTGTGCCCTGCGATGGATTGGCACCCTGTCCAGGGTGTACCCCGCCTTGTGCCCGAAGTCTCCTGGGATAGGCTCCAGGTCCCCCGCGACCCTGAACACAGGATTAAGCGGTATAGAAGATGAATGAATGATTGAATATACTAGGACTCCAGGCTAACAATTTCAATTTATTTTGTTTACAATGAGGTTAGAATTATGTCCTGGTTTCATAGCTTGTACTGTGTAACAATATCCACAATCAGCTGCCTTTGGATTATGCTTTCAATTTATTTCATGGACTTATGCTTAAATACGTAAGTAGAAGTATTGGTAAGAATTAACATCACAGTTACACAGGCAGCACTAAGTTGAACGTATTAGCTGAAACTTTATCATCCTAACACCCAAATCAATTATAATCAAAAAGGAATTATAGAGATAAAGAAAACAAAAACCTTATCTGCATATGAATTTAATATTTGTGCTGATCTGCCAAATGAAACTCCTGTGTACTTGGTGGATAAAGTGATTCTGATTCTAATATGCATACTGTACATAAACAATTGTAGATTCTAAGATCAGTTAAAGTCATTTTACATAGTCTACAAGAAAACAAAACTGGTCACCCCCAACTAAGAGGAAGTGGGTTCAGATGGTTAGGAACAACCTGCCATGAACTGGATGTTGCTGGGACACCAGTGTCATGCCAGGGACAGCAGTCAAGCCAGTTTTACATCACCATGGACTGAAAGGCTGCCATTTGGGAAAGTAGATCCTGTTCCAAAATCAACACCTTTAAGCTCGTTTAACATAAAAGCAAGTGGGAGGATTGTTTTGATCAGAGGTATGTTTGGAGGAGTAAAGGTACGACAAGATCACTTGCAGCTGTTAATCATGACGGTAGAATTGAACTTTGGGGCTGTTTTGCTGCCAGTTGAACTCAGGGGTGTCAAGTAACGAAGTACAAATACTTCGTTACCTTACTTAAGTAGAAATTTTGGGTATCTATACTTTACTGGAGTAATTATTTTTCAGCCGACTTTTTACTTCTACTCTACATTTTTAAGCAATTATCTGTACTTTCTACTCCTTACATTTTAAAAATATCCTCGTTACTCTATTTTTATGATCAGAACGCGCAACCCCCCCCCCCCCCCCTCGCGTGATCAGAAAGCGAGACCTTAATGCTTTTGTTGCTTTGTCACATCAAAGCTGATTGTGGAATAGATAAAGCAGGATAACTTTAATCTTTTGGAGGCAGAACCGTGGACTGTGCTTAAGAGTCAGATCTCTGCATGTTTAATTGAACATTAACAATTCTGCCAAGAAGAATGGACAGATATCCAACCAGAATTTAACCAAATATTAGGTGTTCTGTGTGTATAATTTTGAGCCTGTGTTTTTTTTTTTTTTTTTTCAGAAAACCCAAAATAAAGAACAGTTAAAAACAACCCTGTGATAGCTTTCCAACAACACCATCACGTTATAGCTGTAATCTACAAAGAACAAGGAAAATGACTTGGAAGTTGGGCAATTTAGCCGGCTTTATTTCCAGGCAAAAACAATGCCTCAGGTAACTGCTTCAATGCTTATAATATTTGAATCAATACATTCCTCCAGGTCTTTATTTCTTCAATTATGTGTTGGGAGGATCCACATTTGCTTGCTTGTTTGCATGATATGTTGAAGATTTTGTTTATGATATTACCCCTCTATTCAGAGCTATTAAAAATATAAAACTACAGTATCTTGTGTTCCTCTTTTTTATGGTGTTTGCAGCCTCCTGTGTTCTTGCTTATAGTGACTGACTCCATGTTTGACAGGAAAACTGCATGCTGTGATCTTGTACTAGTGTGTGTGTGTGTGTGTGTGTGTGTGTGTATTCCTCAGACACCGCAGGACAACACTGGACTGTCACTTCTAACAGACTGACTGATTGACAGCTATCCTATGGGATAATAAAACACAGTAAAGACACATGATCCAAGTCCTATCCGAGTAAATTTTATGCATTCAGATTTTATACTTCTGTCATAGAAGTTAATACACAATAAAAATACACTTCATATCGGCGAATACTTCATAAAAACAAAAAAAGTAAAGCCCAAAATACACAATTCAATACATGAATAAGACCAGACTACTTTTTTGGCACCCATTAAGATTTTTCTCATTCGGCTTCTCGTTTTGGGATCTGGAAGGCCTGGGTTCAATAACCAGCCAGTGCCAGGTCATAATTTAGATAGAATAAGAGTGTTGCGTCAAGAAGGGCATCGGATGAGAAGGGCAGTTCAGATGATGTGCTGTGTCAATCCCTAAATAGGAGAACCAAAAGAACAGCAGTGTAAGAATGTAACTATGAAGTCAAAACTATGACAAAAAAAAAGCATCTTGGTGAATGTAACATCAGGTGAGAGTATTGAGAGGATTTGTCTACTTGGTTAATTCAAGACTTCACCTCTGCCCTTCCACTGAAGCATTTTTATATTGTTGTTATTCTTTTTCCTCTTCCAATTAAGGGGTTGCCACAGCCAACCATCTGACCCAACTTGGCACAGATTTTATGCCGAATCCCCTTCCTGATGAAACTATCCCATTCTACCTGGCCGGGGTCCATTGCAAAGGATGTTCTGAAGCCAGTGACTGGGTTTGGTGAGTTTGCGGCATTGCCTGGAAATCGGACATGGGGTTTCCGCATTAAAGGCCCATAGTGACTTTGCATAAATATATAAAAATATATAATATATTTAACCTGAAATTGTGGCCCAAACTATTGCTACAGTATTCATGCGCAAGTTAGAATATAACACTTGTCATTTAATTCATGCTTTTTGGAGGACTCTCTGCCTGACTGGTCCGTGTTAAAATTTGGATAATTTTCAGGAGCAGGTTGTTTGTTGTCTTTGATTTCTGCTTTGAGTTACTTTTCTATAGCTGCCTAACAGACTTTGAAAATTTTGTGCCAACATATTGCACAAAGGGACAGGAATCTGGGTTTACTCTGGGTTTGGTGTGCCATTTAACCACATGGTTTGGGGGTGACTTGTAATTATAAACATTAACTGTTTTGACATGCAAAT
Organism: Channallabes apus; assembly: GCA_030522415.1. Taxonomy (NCBI): domain Eukaryota; kingdom Metazoa; phylum Chordata; class Actinopteri; order Siluriformes; family Clariidae; genus Channallabes; species Channallabes apus. The sequence goes on along the minus strand of CM060107.1, from coordinate 44,327,579 downwards.
CCGATTTGACAAAAAAAAAAAAAAAAAACTCAACTATTTGGGTTGTAAAGTGAATTAGCCTTTTTCGTCATTTTGTCAATCATGAAGGGACAACCATTCCATGTAACATCAATATGGTGCACCATTTTTTTTTACCCTTTTTGATGATGTCCGTCAGCATGTCCAAAGAAGATTAAAAAAGTTACATAAACAAGGCGGCACAGTGGTGTAGTGGTTAGCACTGTCGCCTTGCACCTCAAGGGTCCGGGATCAATTCCCAGCCAGGGTTGATTTCTGTCTCTTTGTGCATGAAGTTCGCATGACATGCAGATTATGCAGACCGTTCACAAATTGCCGTAGTGTGTGAATGTATGTGTGTATGCCCTGTGATGGATTGGCACTCTGTCCAAGATATACCCCGCCTCATGTCCTAAATCTCCTGGGATAGGCTCCAGCCCCCTGTGACCCTGTATACAGGGTCACAGTACTTTCTATTTATTTTACACAGGTTTATACAGGTTGTGTAGACATTTTATGTTTCTATTTGGTATAATTTGTTTCTCTCACATTTCAGAGGCTGTCAATAAAATATCTGGGGAAAAAAAGAGGAAAAAACCTGGTCTCTGTGGAATCCATGCCTTTTCACCAGAACAATCAGACATCACTGCTTTCCTGTCAGTCATTTCAGTACTTGTCAGTTCAGGTGCTTTCACCTAGACATATGTTTTTTTTGTGTCGGAATTTACATAAGCCTTTATTTCAATTAACAAAAGAGAGAGAATGTGAATGTGTGATATGTGTACAGTATGAGTGGGTGAGACGTTCCTTAAAGGCTTATGGGTCTTTCTGTCTCGCTAGTAGGATTACTACCTAACAAAGCTCAACATAATGCCTTATAGTTAAACTCACTTTATACTTGTCACCCAAATTATATCCCAGGTTTCAATCAAAGACCACAAATTTGCATTTTCAATTATAGTCTTTTGAATTATTCATTTTTTGCTGGAGGTCATCCGCAGTACAATTGTGACACGGCATGTCTTGCAGTGGTCTCATTCGAAAGAAGTGGCGTGCCTGTTTCATCTCCTGCATGAAAAGCTGCCTGGTTAACACTCAATAGGAAAGAGTTAGATTAAGACTGGACATGGATGTTTACGTTTATGACATATTTGTCTCTGTGGGGAGGCTGTAAAGCCTTTTAAAATAACATGGGATAAAAATGATGTCAGAGTAATCAGATTGTGTTAGGCCCTGGTGTAGTCTGCTTGTGACTGCAGGTTGTGGACACAGCGCGTGACCTTCAGGACATGCTTTGCTATGGTTACGCTGTGTTGAACTTTGGCCCCCTTGTGGAGAACAATTTAGTCTGCCATCAACAAGCAGGTCTTATTGAAGCCGGCTAAAGGCGACCTCTATGCCCGTGATGGGTCTAGCCGAGCGCTAAGCAATAAAGATCTGAATTGGAAGAAAATGCAACAGTAGATAAATGTTACATTAAATCTCTCATGTTGGTGTCTGCAGCTTCTCAGGCATAAGTGTGTGGATGTGTGTTTATGCATGCGTGGGTGAGTGAGAGATTGGTCAATGCCTCGTATGTAAATGAAGAGGGCTTTACCTTATAAGGGCCTCTCCACCTCTCTGTGCTCCTGATAAGGAAATGAAAGCAGTCAATATTGGCAGTATGATGTGTTTAGTGTGTGAAGAATTAGAGTACCCAAATTTAATCAAATAAAGACTACCAAATAACGCTGAGACCTCTTTTTCAACCTCTTTTTAAACAGATTAAATAAAACAGTACCAACATTTTATAATTAATTCCTTGCAGTAGCAATAGAACACAGGATTGAAAAAATATTAGCATTATTTGTGTACACAACTGTTAGAAACTGTATATATATATATATATATACAGTATATATATTAAAAATAATAATAATATATATATATATATTATTATTTTTAATATATATACTGTATATATCCCCCCTCCAGTGATGTAAGGTTAAGATTAACATACACTACATGGATTAAAGTATTTGGTCAAACCTACAATGATACAATGAAATTGTATATAATTGCAGATAATTCAATATAGCAGAATTATAGCATTGTCCAGGATGTCTTGATACAGTATGCTGAAGCATTAAGATTGCTCTTCACTGGGGATAAGGGGCCTGATGGAAACACCTAAGTTCAATAATTAACAGTAATTTGAATACTTTTGTCCCTATAGTGTATGTCATGGAACCCAAACTCTAAAATCAGCCCCAAGATCGTTCGTTGTCCTGCGTCACACTTTACTGTTGGTGTTCTGGACTTTGGCAGGAAGAATTCTCTGGGCATCCTCTGATTTTAAGATTCATCCATCATGCTGGCAGACAGTGAAGAGTGATCTATCACGCTGGAGAACATCTTTCCGTGTCCAATGGTGGTGCTTTCACTTTGCTTACATAGTGCTTATACAGTACAGTATAGTGCAGTATAGTACAGGTGGTCAGGAGAGCAGAATATGTGGTAGGATTTAAGCTAGACTCACTGGAGCTGGTGTGGGAAAGGATGACCTTGAACAACATGCTGTTCACCAACACTAGTTCCACCCTTTGTATGGAATTTTTAACAAGCAGAAAAGTATGTCAGTGGCAGACTTCTATCACAGAGCTGCTCTACTGTCAGTCTCAGAAAATCCTTTGTTCCCAGGGACATACACTGCTTTAACCCCTCCTTGTGGTGCCTAGGGACATGATTAGAATTCTTGGTCAGATGGTCTCTTAACCACTACCCATCCTCAGTTATACACGTTTGTCTCCTTCATGACATACTCACTGTTTACAGTGATATTTATTTATCTACTCGTTATGTATTCTTATCTGCATTGACTTACACTACCTCAGTCTTGCACCATTCAATTTTGCACTGCTGTCATTTTCAGTGGCTATAACTCATTGCACATGGCATGTTCTGTAGTCTATCCACTAATGGTTATATTCATTCATCGATCTTTGCACATATTCATTTCATTCACTTTATACATAGAGAGAAAGAGAAAGGGGGGAGGCATGGTGGCCTCCAGGGTCCAGATATGCAGATTAGTCTAATTGGCGTTCACAAATTGCCTGTAGTGAGTGAATGTGTGTTTGCCCTGTGATGGATTGGCACCCTGTCCATTGTGTACCACGCCTTGTGCCCTAAGTCTCTTGGAATAGGCTCCAGGCCACCGGGAACCTTGTATACAGGATAAAGTGGTATAGACGATGAGACAGAGAGAGAGAATGAAAATGAAACGAATGAATATATATATTGAGAAAGCGGCACAGTGGTGTAGAGGTGTAGAGGCCTTGCACCTCCAGAGTCCAGGTTCGATTCCATGCCTGCGTGCATGGACTTTGCATGTTCTTCCCATGCTTGGTGGGTTTCCTGCGGTTTCTCTCCACAGTGCAGATTAGAATAATAGTCGTTTCCGGATTGCCCATAGTGTGTGAATGTTGAGGTCCTACCATGGTTGTGAAAATAGGAATAAATACATTGGTCACCATTGGCCTCCACAGTCCCTAGATGGCCTATAGAGTTTCCTACAGTAGATACTGTAGATAGATAGATGTATAAAATATACATTATACTTTTTTAGTCTTGGAGTTTTTTAAATTGTATTTATTTGTATGATTGACGACCTGTAATTGCGACTACATAGTAGTTGAGGTGAAGATGCTGAACCGCACATTGTTTGTCACGTCATCCTGAGCGTTCGCTCAAATCTCCGCGACAGGCAGGTCTCGAGCGCGCAGCGTCACCGGCGGCGGCACGAGCTCTCCTCTCCTCTCCTCTCGAACATCCGGGTGTCGCGCGCAGTGCGCAGTCGCGGCGCTGCAGCCGTTTCAGCGAGCTGAGCTGAGTGTAGAGAGAGAGAGAGGAGAGAGAGAGAGAGCGCGGGCGCGTGCGTGCGTGTATGTGTGCGTGTGTGTCATAGAACCGGAGACGCAGCGGGACGCCGACTTGGCCAAGCTTCCAGCAGCACCGCTTCCGCCCTTTAAAACAATTAGCAAAAATCCCACATCGGCGTGTCGCCTAAAGACATGGACATGGAGACGGTAGACAACGCGCCCTAACATGTCCGATTTAAACAGGGCGAGAGCGGCTTCCACTCCCCTCCTCCTTCATCTCTTCCCCTGAAACCGGCGATCTCGTCTCAGGTGCTCCGTCCTCCTCCTCCTCCTCCTCCTCCTCACGCAGCCTGACTGGGAGCGAAATGAAGAAGTTTAATATCCGCAAGGTGCTGGACGGCTTGACGGCGGTCTCGTCGCCCTCGGCGTCGCCGCATGCAGGGGCCAAAGAGAACGACTTCATCCTACCGGAGAGCCTCCAGTCCGAGCACTTCCAGCTCTGCAAGGTGGGCACAGACACACACGCACGCGTGCATGAGGTTGATGAGCGCAGGGTCCCATGAAGCCGGAGTTTGGGTGTCCTGCTGCTCTGCTGTTGAGAAGCTCCATCATTCGGCACGTTTTTGGATAGATGTCGGGACGCGTCGGGGCTGTCTTTCAATCCCGTTTCAATCCTGTAGTGTATAAAGCGACACAGCGGCTCATGGGCACAGGGTTTCTTCCCCCCTTTTCTTTATGAGGGGACACACAGTGTATCCGAGGAGAGCAGTGCAGTCTTTACGCGCGGGTCGGTATGAAGCTATGGCTTTGGTTCTGTAACGTACAGTAGGATTTTCCCAGCTTGATGCACATCAGGAATGCGTCTTCGCACTGGGTGCAATTGATGCCCAATAAGACAGTTATAATAGTGGCTATTTTAAATAATACTAATGATAATAAACAGCTAAATAAAGCTCTCTTGTTGGACCGGAGTGGAGGCAGTGGTGAGCACCAGCAGCACTAAGAGTCTATTTTCTGTGCGGATTATGTCAGTCTGTCAAAATTGATTTCTTGCACCTCTGACTCTCTCTTTCTCTCTCTCTCTCTCTCTCTCTCTCTCTCTCTCTCTCTCTTGTGCACAATTAAGGGATAAGTATTATAAGATTTTTTTCAAATAAATTATCCATACCAAAATAGCCATACAGGCCCATTATCCATGGAGTGAAAAGATGCATCCGTGTTTCCTTGCTGTTTTGACAGTGCTTGTGGCCCAGTGCCTTCAGCCTGCAGCACTCCAGCAATGGAACAGTGCAGCAGTGAGAACACAGGACCACTTATGTAACACGATTAGGAATCTGCTCTCTGATAACAAACATGGAGGGATGACACTTTTTTGTCGACACCTTGTTGTAAAATTGTGTTACGTTCTGTCTTTATTAACTCATTCTTAATTCTGTGTGTGTGTGTGTGTGTGTGTGCTAATCTTCATGTTAACATCTCTGATTTTTCTCTATCAGACTGTCCGCCATGGTTTCCCCTATCAGCCATCTTCCATGGCCTTCGACCCAGTCCAGAAAATACTTGCCATCGGGACTCAAAGTGGAGCATTACGGTTGTATCCTTTATAACGTGCTTGTGCGTGCTCTCCATTTCGGATCACGCAGGAAATCACCTGTAAGTACTGTTCAAACTTGGCCATTTGTCTTCACGACTCATCATGTTATCGCTCATGTTGATTTCACGGCTTGGGATTTGACTCTGCGTGTTCGTGCTGTAATAGGGAAAGATGTTGGTATTTCAATCTATTATGAGGGAGTCAAATCATGACTTTTTATTGTGTTTTGAATAACAGAACACAGTTATAAGAGTAAAAATTCTGTTTATTCCTCTGTGTACTGTATTACCCTGCTACACTAATGCACGAATCCCCGAATTTCATGAGTGCTTGTACAGTATACCATCAAGGTAGAAAGTTTTCTTAGTACACCAGAGCCATGATAGGACTGCCATGAAAGGACACGTCTTAAAAGATGGCCTTCCAGGAACTCACCCAAACATGTGGAAATGGCTTGGAGTGAGTTCAGGATTTTAAAGGGATGTGAACTCCCAGCTGTGCTCCAGTAATGTGCAAGTGTTGTTAATGAGTGATCGTATGTACGGTTCCCACAGACAGATTGGTCTCTTCCGCAAGTTGGCGATGAGTTATTAGTTAATTTTCAAGGACAAGGCATTCCACTTGCTGAATGTTCACGAGCACGACTGCAGTAGGCTCAGTGCTACCTGGGCCAGGATCATCATTCTAGATGTATGGCCTTCTTTCAAATATTTGCAACATTCATATGTTTTACTGTGGCTAAGAGTCTCATCACTGTACTGTGCTTGAAGTCTTCTGTAAAAGAAAATCATTGGTTTTTACATACATGTTTTTTTTTTCATTCACAAGAAATTCCATCACGAATCCCGGTTTGACTTGAACGCCCCTTGTGTTATTTCTAAATGACTCCTTGCAAATAAAATCTGGTGTGTTCCTGTGATTTGAAAAGTGTTTCTTTAGGAATCAGAATAGTTTCCATTTAATTCCATTCAATTCCAACTCAGGAAGATGACGTGAAGTCTAATTTTTGTAGAATGGTTTTGATTATTTGACAGACGAGGCAGCTGACAACTGAATGTCATATCTGAAAAGATTTGCGCTTTTCTCATCACTTTGTTCAGTCCTGTCAGATCAATTTGCTGTCAGTCAGATTTCCGCATCAGCTTCATCTGACTTTGTGTTCTTTTATCTATTCCAGCGGAGATGTTGACACACCAACTGTGAGAATCCAGAGAATCTGCTCTTTTTTAAAAGAATCTTTATTGAGGGTAACTAAACCCTACATGGTGATCAGGATTTAAGTAGATACACATTGAAATATCTCCTGTTGGGACGTGAAGGCGAATAAAACGAGCATGAAGGCTCTAAATTTGGATTAAACAAGTTCCTTGACACCCACCCTCCCTTAACACTTTTAAAGACCGATCCTCAGTTACCAGAGAAAGTACTAAAAGAGTTCTAATATCCTTTGATTTCTGTAAGCTGCCTTTGCTATTGGTTTGTCCGTACTCTATTTTTACCATTTTCCCGTTCCATAGATCTATACGGTACATCTATACGCTTTTCTCCTTCTTTGTTGCTATGGCTTTGTTATGCAGGTTGTAGTTTATATCCTTCTTCTTATAGATCTAGATGTGTTCTACCATCCCAGTATTATGCCTGTCTTGGCATACCCCCCCCCCCCCCCCACCCCAACCGTGAGCATGATGGAAAGTGGCAGATCAAGAGACCGGAGCAGCAGAGCTGTCCAGAAGATTACCGCAGGAAAAAAAAGGAAAGTGAAGTGTACAGTTTCATGCCCTTGGGCTAGTGTGCTGTGATCCCAAAAAAATCAGGCTGTTTGCTGTTGTCTTCCTAAAGCAGGGGAATGTGCTTGCTATGTACAGTACAGTATACAAGCTGATCAGTGAATATCTTCTATATTTTATTAAAACCCTCAGACTCAGCTTTGTATTTTAAATTCAGGTGAACTGAATAACACTGATCAGCAATTATATAACTAGGGTAGATTGGTGAAAAAAGTCAATACTGGCCACACTAGAAAGGGTCCAGTGCACCAGAGCACCCTACACATCCACTGCCAACATCCTGGTGCACACCCACAGAGGTCTTGTGGAACGATTATCCAGGCTTCATGAATGACTTTGGCTCTTGTTTTCAGTCTAGTCCCTGGACCTTACCCGTTTCAGAGGAATGTTTTTTGTTTGTTAAACTACACAGTGACCTACTGCATGAATCATTCAAGCATAAATAAATCATGTAATATACAGTAAGGCATGTACCAGTGAGAAACAGGTGCAGATGATGACAGATGTTTAGGCCGGTGATTAGTATACCGGTGATTGGTATTAGAATGCTGAATGCTGAGTGGTTGGAACAGACGAGAGGGGAAATGAGGTTGCTGCTGAGGTTGTTATATAAAAATTTTGAACTTTTATCTTTAGGCACTTTGCAGTTTTCACAGGAAAAAAATTGTTTATGTTTCTTTAATTTATTCCACATAATTCCATTTAAATTAATGTGTAGAAATTATGAGTGGCTCAAGACTTTCACAGTATGTGAAAATCTGAATGTTTCTTTAGTAAAATTGGTTAAAATGCCAGTCAGTCCTGGAGGAAGGTGGTGGTGGTGGTGGGGGGGGGGCGTTGTCCTTTTCACAAAATGGATTTTTAAGTGCAGAGGAAAGAAAAGGGCAGGTAGACCTACTCAGTAATCTACTGATCTGGTTCTGTCGCAAAAAAACAAGCTACTGTACCACAAACCAAATGGTAGCGCTGTATCCAGTCCACCGGTTACTGTCTCTGCATCCAGTACACTGATGTGCATTCCACCATGGCATCCAGGGTGTGATTTATTCCATGGCAGTGCTTGTATTTTAATCAAAGTGGCTTCTCGTGTCGTGTGATTGGTCAGGTGGTTTATCTTGTCGTTAAACACCACGCCTTGACAGGAATGAGTGATTACTGAAGGACAGGCTCTACCTCCCAGTGCCAAAGCAGCTATTAATGAAGCTGAGGGGTTTTTACTGTGCTTTTTTCTTCTTCTTCCAGGTCAATGGAAACAAACCTTGTCTTGTTGCACTTATTTGTCCCGTCAGGTGTTTAGGTCTGAGCGTGATTCAGAAACAGAGTCACTGCCTGTGGGCTTAGGGTTACTTATGCAATGCATGAACAAGAGCCTGAAGATGTTTACATGATGCTGATGTGCATAACACATGGATTTAGTAATAATAATGATGATGATGATGATGATGCAGTAAAAAAATCTTAGGAGAAGTAATATTAATATCTCCTATCCTTTCTGCCCTAATAATAACAGGAGCTGTTATAGGGATGTGTGTGTCTTTAACAGAGCAGGAGCAGAGCTTCTCCAAACAAACCTCTAATACCACAAATCATCACACGTTTTGGCTGTATAAACCCAGATCTTTTCCTTTAGGTCGCAGGAGATTCGCTCAGTGATTCATTCATCATTTTTATTCCTTTATAATGTATCTATAAAGATGTGTCGATAATCCATGCACTGTCTGACATTAGCTCCACATTATCCTCGAACCTCTAGCAGAATTCCCTGAGTGTTCTTGTCATTCAGAAAACACTTTTGACTTTACTCCTTTTCTTTTCATGCTTAGGTCACTTATATCTGGTTCATTAGTTTTGCACTAAAGCTATAAAACTTATCTGGCGCTCCAGTAGGAATAATCTGATGTATATTGCCCATATAAGCCTTTTAGTTTGTTTATGAATGAGATTTTTAACTCAAATGATTTGGGTAGGCATGCTGTCTCATCTGAAATGCAGATGTTGCTTTTGTGTAATCTAATAAGGCAGGCTTTATGTGTAGTGTTTGTGCTTGGCTGCTGCTTACTCACCGGGCCCTATCACGCGTGGACATGAAATAAAAGTGGGCGTGGATATATAGACACACACACACATGCAGGCTTGAACCTGGTTGTCATAGAAATGTGCCCTGCGTGATGTCCTCAGAGAGGCTGTTAAATAATTTATGCCACAATTACCAAACCCCTGCACCCGTCCTGCCTTCTGAAGTCGCCGCTCAGTCGAATGTTCATCGAGGAGCGAGCATGTGGTCGTAGCTCAGTAGTGAACTTTTGCAAGAGATTTAATATTGACTTCTTCCCTGGAAAGGTTAACTGTTTTAAAAATGAGGCGAATAAATGGACGGGAATGGCATCCCCATTAGGCCAACGACACGGAGGAGTCTGAAAGTCTGCATCTGCTCCAAACTTCCTGCAGAAAGTGTAACTAGGGATGATTATGCGTAAAGATGCTCTGATCAGACAATCAGTACTAAGAGGCAAAAGACCAAACGCTGCATTTCATGTAAATCTGTTTAGTATTCAGCTGAAATATTTAAATATTAATTTATCGATTTTGTAACCTTGAGTCAACTGTGGTACATTTTTTTTTGACTGTTGAAAGAAAAACAGATTTTAGCGGTGAACTTTTGGGCCATCTTGTAAATTCCAGTGGCAGACTGAACACACCAGGTAACACTCAGAGCATGACAAGTACCTTTCTACTACTAACTCATACAGTACATTAACTTTTTTTTTCCCCCTTAAACCCAACACACTGCAAACTCTTTCTGTCTCTGTCTGTCTTTTCTTCTCTCTCTTTTTTTTCTTCTCCTTGCTGTGTCGTTGGCAAGTTGCTGTGTGAATTGTGGGATGTGGTTGCTAGGCAAGTCAGGGCCATTATGTCATGCTTTTCTCACGAATAACTCATGCCTGCGAGGTTACCTAGCCATTCAGTAATTACAGACAGCGGACAGGATGTTATGTATTATCAACTTGCAAGCATGCACACACATACTGAACACTTTGTAATGTACATACTTATGGAAATTTTTGTTTCCATGTATACAATGTGGGCAATACTAAGTATCCACCTTTAGCAGTAGTTGTGTGAGTAATCCTATATGACTTGATCAGTCTCTCTCGTTGTTTTTGGAGGAGATTTGGACCATTCTCCTTTACAGCATTGCTTCAGTTCATTGATGTTTTCGGGAATTCTCCCTTTAAGGTCCCATCATAGCACTTCAGCATCACAGCCCTTCACCTTGAATGTTTAATTTTTCACCCGTTCTGATGTAGATTTACAGTTGTGCTTTTGATCGTTGCCGTGTTGCATGACTCATTTTCGACCAAGTTTTGGCTGTCACACAGATGGCCCCATTTCTGGCTCTACAATTCTCTGGTATACAGAGGAGTTCATGGTCAACTCAATGACGCCAAGGTGCCCAGGTCCTATGGCTGCAGAATAAGCCCAAATCATCACCCATCTGTCACCGTGCTCTCTCTTATTTTTCTTCTCCTTGCTGTGTAGTTGGCAAGTAGAGATGACAAGCTGACAGCGAGCATGAGATGTTGATGGGCCAAAACAATCTCCACACCTCCATTTTGGTAGAATTTGGTCATAGACATTGTTTCAGAAGCTTTGGGTTTGTCCGATCTCCGTCATGCTTCCATGTTCTTTTTAGACAGAAGAGGCCTTCTCCAGTCAAACCTTTCAAATAAACCATACATTTTCGGCCTATTTCTAGTTGTTTTATCATGGACTTTAACATTTAATATGCTCAGTGAGGCCTGTAGGGTCTAAGATAAAGATCTTAGCTTTTTCTTTGAGCATTACATCGTCTGACCCTGGGGTGAATGTGCTGTGACATCTACTCTTGTGAAAATTGGCAGCTGTCTTGAATGCTTTCCATTTATGAATACTTTTTCTCACTGTAGAATTTGTTTCAAATTGTTTAGAGATGGCATATAACCCTTTCCAGATTGATGTGCAGCAACAATTGCTTCTCTATGACCATTGCTTATGTCTTCCCCTAACACACACCTGAATGCCCCAGACCAGAAAAACTGCCAAAACATCTGCGTTTACAGAAGTCTGTATACAGTACCTGCTAATGATCAATTAATCAAGAGCTGATGGTGCCGATGGTGCAATTGACCTTCCAAAATCCTGTGGAAGCAGTAAGGGGTGCTTGGTGTTGGCCACATATTTATAATTTTTGGCGTTTTTAAACAAATAATGTGTCAGTGAAAATGTTATATTTTGTTGTATTTCTGAGGTTGCATTTTCCTAATACTGAGCCCAGTTACGATCAGATGATTTATATTTGTTTATATAATGTTCTATGATTTTACACAAAAAAAATTCTTGAAAAAGGCGTACTACCTTTAGGTCATGTGTGTGTGGGTGTGTACATTTGTGTACTGTACATGCACAGTCATATCCAAAAGTTAGTCCCTCCTACCTTTGAAGTTATCAGTAATCATTTTCAGTTCAGACTGAAGATTTACATGCATATACAGTACTAAAGATTAATAAATGAAGCCTATTGTCGTAATATTTAACACCCTATTAGTACCACTTGAGTTTCTCCAGCTTCACCTTTAACACCTAGGACACACACAAGCTGCAACACATTATCCTTTCCAAATACACACAGGTTCACACATCATTACACTAACGAGGCTGGCCGAGTGGTTCAGTTTGGCTGTCACTCAGCTAATCTCACTCTCCATCACAGGGCGCCTCAGGCTCATCGATCTATTTCATCACTGCTTAACAGAGGCTTCGAGGTCCAGAGCCTATTTCAACCTGTTCCCTCTGGCTAATACCCCCATCTGGGACATGCTGATACTCATACACACACAATCTCTGTTGGTGTCCTAAAGTGTTTGTCTAAGAGTGTGTGTCTGTGTTGTCAGGGTGTCTATAGACAGGTGTTGGTGTGAATGGAACACACACACACGCACACGCACACGCACACGCACATGCACACACACACACACACACCCCAAATATCTCTATGATATATACATAGACACACACATACACAATACGAAAGAGTCTGTTTATGGCAGGTGTGACCTTGACAGGTCTCTCTGCAGTGGCACCTTGCAGTACGTTGGTTGCAAGGATGCTCAATTAGGATTAATTGGCATTGCAGTTTTCTCAATCAATTAACGATACATGTTTTATTCAGATAGTTGTTGGAGATTGCACAAAAGCCATTCAGGAGTTAAAAGGCAAATGGCGGAGTTTGTATAAAACAGAGAAGAATCCCTCAGTTATGCAGGATTCTAACATTAAACTCGGTGGTAAAAAAAATGCTGAAATATGATTTGGGGTCAATATTAAATACATAAATTTGAGGATGGGTATTATAAACCGGATTCCAAAAAAGTTGGGACACTAAACAAATTGTGAATAAAAACTGAATGCAATGATGTGGAGATGGCAAATGTCAATATTTTATTCAGAATAGAACATAAATCACGGAACAAAAGTTTAAACTGAGAAAATGTATAATTTTAAGGGAAAAATATGGTGAATCAAAATGTCATGGTGTCAACAAATCCCAAAAAAGTTGGGACAAGGCCATTTTCACCACTGTGCTGGCATCTCCCCTTCTTCTTACAATACTCAACAGACGTCTGGGGAACGAGGAGACCAGTTTCTCAAGTTTAGAAATAGGAATGCTCTCCCATTCTTGTCTAATACAGGCCTCTAACTGTTCAATCGTCTTGGGCCTTCTTTGTCGCACCTTCATGTTTATGATGCGCCAAATGTTCTCTATAGGGGAAAGATCTGGACTGCAGACTGGCCATTTCAGTACCCGGATCCTTCTCCTACGCAGCCATGATGTTGTGATTGATGCAGAATGTGGTCTGGCATTATCTTGTTGAAAATTGCAGGGTCTTCCATGAAAGAGATGACTAGATGTTGTTCTAGAACCTGAATATATTTTTCTGCATTGATGGTGCCTTTCCAGACATGCAAGCTGCCCATGCCACACGCACTCATGCAACCCCATACCATCAGAGATGCAGGCTTCTGAACTGAGCGTTGATAACAACTTGGGTTGTCCTTGTCCTCTTTGGTCCGGATGACATGGCGTCCCACATTTCCAACAAGAACTTCGAATCGTGACTCGTCTGACCACAGAACAGTCTTCCATTTTGCCACACTCCATTTTAAATGATCCCTGGCCCAATGAAAACGCCTGTGCTTGAGGATCTTGCTTAGAAATGGCTTCTTCTTTGCACTGTAGAATTTCAGCTGGCAACGGCGGATGGCACGGTGGATTGTGTTCACTGACAATGGTTTCTGGAAGTATTCCTGAGCCCATTCTGTGATTTCCTTTACAGTAGCATTCCTGTTTGTGGTGCAGTGTCGTTTAAGGGCCCGGAGATCACGGGCATCCAGTATGGTTTTACGCCCTTGACCCTTACGCACAGAGATTGTTCCAGATTCTCTGAATCTTCGGATGATATTATGCACAGTTGATGATGATAACTGCAAAGTCTTTGCAATTTTTCGCTGGGTAACACCTTTCTGATATTGCTCCACTATCTTTCTGCGCAACATTGTGGGAATTGGTGATCCTCTACCCATCTTGGCTTCTGAGAGGCACTGCCACTCTGAGAAGCTCTTTTTATACCCAATCATGTTGCCAATTAACCTAATTACTGTTAATTGGTCTTCCAGCTCTTCGTTATGCTCAAATTTACTTTTTCCAGCCTCTTATTGCTACTTGTCCCAACTTTTTTGGGATTTGTTGACACCGTGAAATTTGGAATCAACATATTTTTCCTTTAAAATGATACATTTTCTCGGATTAAACTTTTGATCTGTCATCCATGTTCTATTCTGAATAAAATATTGACATTTGCCATCTCCACATCATTGCATTCAGTTTTTATTCACAATTTGTTTAGTGTCCCAACTTTTTTGGAATCCGGTTTGTACTTAATAGGTTGCACTCCTAGTTGAAAGTCAGCTAAGTGTTTTTGAAACGGTTCAGAAAAATCCAGAGATACTTAAAAGTGTGATAAAGTACTCTAATCTGTCTTGGGTCACAGGGGGTCTAAAGCTTGGGAACCAGGGGCACAAGGTGAGGGACACCCTGGATGGTGATCCGACCCATGTCAGGGCACAAGAACAGACACACACATTTATACACTCAATCACACAATTTGAGAATTGCCCTACTGTATGTCTTTGCAATGTGAGAGGGAGTTTTCCTGCCAAGCACAGAGAGACCATGGAAGCTCATGCAAACCCTGGAGGGCTAAGATGATAGCATGAACCACTAAACCTCGGCTACACTGTGTAACCTTTCCAACCGTGTCGCTATGTAAATGGCTTACAAGGTGTTTTCCTTTCCCTTCACCGCATTCCATAACTTGCAATAGGTAATTAGTAAATCGTAATGTACAATAAAGTCCTAATTCTACTGAAAAACATGTACTCAGAACCACATTACCTAGCAAAATATTTGTGATTATCATTTCGCTCTTCAGCACGTCTCTTCATTTCCTCGCCTCTCACTGTAACTTTCCCGGATTCTCTCGGCTAATCAGCATAAGCAGCACCGCATCAACTTTGGCCTTTTTTCAGAGTTGTTGTGCAGGGCAGAAGGAAGAGGTCTTACATAAGCACGCACTGCTAAAAATAATCCAACTTTATTACCACCACAGTCATCTCTCCATCTCCAGTAAAGTGCCTTTGGAGGAATATTAAACCTAAAAAAAAAAAAAAAAGATGGAAAGAAGCAGAAAGGGTTTTGTCTTCAGGCGTGTGAATGCTGAACGCTGACAGGGTCGTCAGAGAGAAGAGAGACAGAGTTTTATTTCTCATATATGTGTCAGTGTTGATGGAAGGTGGCACAGCATTAAGGCGACATTGTGCTGAGTCATCACAAATGGGTGTCTGGAGTCAGAAAGTCTCATACATTTCATCTATCTAGTCTGTTTTATTATACTGTACCAAGGACAGTTAATCAGGAATTAAAAAAAAAAAAAAAGAATACAGTATGAGAAGTTCCATCTATTAAACTAAAAGTTTAATACTAACATTATTAAATAATATAATGAATTGATTCTTTCAGGATACTGTACGATGTAAGTGCATTGCTTACAAGTTTGTTCTTTATTTTATTTTTTTTTATTCTAAAACGTAAGAGAGTAGCTAGTGTCCTGCATGACTTGGACGATTTGAGCCAGGCTTATGAGTTTTCTTGAGGGTTTCTTTTCAGCCACGTTATCATGTCTGCCGCACATGCTTCTGCTGACCAAGATAGAAACCTTTTAATAAAAACTGTGATTTCTGCTGACATTTTTTAAATGATGCAACTTCACCAGGCGTTTAAGTGATCTTTAAGTTAGCATTCATAATTTTTTTTTCTTCTTTGACCACATTTTTTCTGTGAAGTTGGCGGTTCAGTACTATCCTTCCAGGTTTTAATAATGTGTCAGACTGTTCTTAAACCAAATTCAATTTCAGCAGTCTTCTTAGTTGATATCTTTGCTTAATGCAGGCCATTTTAAAACGGCAACTTTTTTGGCCAGACATTGTATAAAGTCACCTTTGTCGAGATATGATTTAAATAATGTAAGATTATTTGAAAGTCATAGCATCTAGAATGTCTGTGGCAGGTATACGGATAGCTGCTCTAGGTCCTTTCTAGATTTGAAATACGTTTGAGCCTTAAACTTGAAAAAATCAAGTTAGATTGGTGAGGAAGAGTCTCCTTGCCTGCTCATGTGAAAGGAACTATACGTGTGGCCAAGAATATAATCAATATACCTGATATTGATGTTTTGATGTTTTGTTTAACTGAGAACATGGCGACGCACACTCTGTGGTTATCTGTGGCATTTTGTTCACATACACAGTTTCCATCATGTAAGTCTAAATTACATGAGATCAGATTGATCAGAAATCTTATTAAATTCTCATTTCATTCTTCACTGGCCCTAATGCCGATTTGAGTCTAAATGATTCAGCACATTGCATAACTCCTTCTCTTTACCATAATTTGACCTTCTGTAAAGTATCATGATTAAAATCAGATTTTCCGACAAAAGACTGACGCAAAGCTTTTTGATCACAGCTTTGGATCCGATGCTGTTCATCAACTCTACTCTGTGACTGAAAATAATGGCATGATTCCTCTGGCACAAACTCAAGTGTGGTATTAAATGGAAAAGAAGTTTTTGTCAAATTTGCATCGTATAGATGACCAGTGGTACCAAAAGGGAGAAAATTTAACAAGTGTAGCACGCGAATAGCGTATGAAATGGCTGAAATACGTAATAAATTAGGAATAGTGTTCATACGCTATAGAGGAATGTGTATTTGTGTAGGTATAAAATTTTAATCAAGATTTGAACCAAGATTTGAACCACGGTATCGGTTGTGTTCCATCACCATGTGTGTAACTAATGGGCACATCAGCAAGAGAAAACTATGATTTGTAACATTTCCTTCCAATAGATCCATCTTTTAAATTAGTAAAGCGATTTAAAATTGTCTGTTAAGGTTTAAATAATTTAAACATTCAATCTTGAAGAGTGAAAAAGATGCCACAGGCTTTATTGCTATTGCTGTATGATATCAGAGTTATCTGATCTTATTGCTTAGTTCATATCAATATTTTGTGACTGTACTAAGGAACAGGACATGTGTAACATGGCTTGCTGAGTTATTGCTTTTTAATATAAGTAGATACACACATTAATGCCTGTCATACACTCCCCAGGGGACAGAGGAAAAGTGCATCTTTCATAGCCTCTCCTTTTCAAGTGTAGCGATACCACAGGACCCCACCCTTGCTGGACATTAATACCTTGCACATGGCCTCTCC
This sequence comes from Channallabes apus, assembly GCA_030522415.1. Lineage (NCBI taxonomy): Eukaryota > Metazoa > Chordata > Actinopteri > Siluriformes > Clariidae > Channallabes > Channallabes apus. Next base: position 44,310,467 of record CM060107.1, on the reverse strand, counting down.
TACATTACTGTGCCCTTAGTGACAACTTCACATGGTGTCCCATGTTTTTTTTTTACTGACTTTGCTTGGAAGACCAAGTGCCCTTGGTATAACTGGGTCTATAGACTGGGCTTGTTTGCCCTTGTTGGCAGCCAGTCTAGAAGAGGAAAAACTCTGACTCCAGACCCTGGTAATTGGAGTTCTTCAGCCCCGTCAAGGAATCCTTCTAGGGCCAAGTCTGATGTAAAAACCTATAGCCTTGTGGTTGCCACAATCATCTCAGCTCTCTGAGCCACTGTGGGGAGTTGGCTGGTCTAAGGAGCAGGTACCGTTCCCAGTGGAAAACCCCCCAAAAGTGAGCTGAACTGAACCGTGTCGTGCCGTACTATGCAGTGGAAAAGCTCCATAAGTGAAGTACCACTTGCAGCTCAAGGTTCTATTGTAGAACATGGATTTATTTACACTCCTTACTGGTCTGAGGGAGGAACACAGACTCTAAGAACTCCATTGCAACCTTTCAGTTGGAAACTCTCTACATTTGCTCTAATGTGATGACCAGTTTGTTATATTATCAGCATTTATGCTCCCACATTACAAGCAGATTCTGCTATAAAAGTAGCTTTTCACACAGAGTTAAGAATCCTCCTTGGGTAAGGCATTGAAGCAGACAGGATTCTCATTACGGCTCTGATAAAGGAACTGAAGGTTGACAGACTCTTTGGACTGAAAGAAAAGTTTTAGTAGAAACTAGAAGAGGAAAAACTACTTTAAAACAAGTGAGGCTTTAGTGAAAACTTGGAAACATCAGACACAATATTCTGTTTGTGCAGATTCAGGAGAAATTCAGGGAGCTAAACATGGGCCTATCTGCAGCATTTATCTATCTGATCAAAGCTTTGATATGGGTAGCTAAGACAGGCTCTGAAAGATTCTCTGAAGACTGTGCTCTCTATAAAGCCTCTTGATTCTGCAGCACCCCCACGAAGGTCAGGTGGCACAAATGAAACATGGTGGCAATCAGAGGTGGAAAGTAACGAACTACATTTACTCGCGTTACTGTAATTGAGTAGATTTTTTGTGTATTTCTACTTTATAAAGTAGTTTTTAAAATCTGTAATTTCACTTTTACTTAAGTACGTTTTGTTTGAAGTATTGTACAGTAATCCGCTACATTTTAAATCATATTCGCTACTGAGTAAAAAATAAATGAATGAAAATGCTAAAATAATGAAAATATTATGCTGTATAAATGCTCCGTTGCGTCGCGTGTGTGTATCATGTCCTGGTCGCGCGCCGCTCCAGACTCCACTCCAGTTTTTCTGACTGTCGGCATCTACCTGACCTTCCACACGGTCGCTTCCGCCCTGAGTGACGTCATCGACTAGCGCGACCATATATAAACCGGAGAGAGACGCGGGAAAGATGAAAGAGATTGTGATTTTGGCGTTTTGATATTTGGTTGTGTATTCCGGTTTTGACTTTTTGCCTCCCATTGACTTTGATTATTGCTTTGTCCCTTTGGTTTGGTTGGTCTTTGTATATATTTGTAGATAATTTCACTGTATGTTTGTGCACTCACTAGTAGTGGGGGCGTGGCTGCCATTTATTTTTGGAAGAGGGAATTTATTCACTGTTTTTGGTTTAGGGAGTCCGGGAAGGTACCTGTATTTTTGTTTGTGTATTTTTTTATTTTTTTTGCAGGTAATCTAGCTACTAAATATAAATACCATTTTGTTTATTATTTTGGCCTGGGTCCATCCTGAATCTGATCCTCCTCCTCCTGTTGTGTGTGTGTGTGTGCATTTTTTTGTATATACAAACCTCAATATTTCATCAGTTAATGATATTTCCATACAGTTATATATATTATAAATAGAACCCTGAACCATTCTTTTGCTGTATGGCCCTAGACTGGGACGTAACACCATATTTAAGTGACCACTTTGATTTTCAAGCACAAGAAAGACAACAGCTTTATTATGTAAAGGTGTTCAATCAGTTAAAAACAACTAGTTTGAGATTTATATCTGCTCATCTTTTCTGAACTACGCTAGAATGCCTCATCCCACCCCCGCTGTTAAAAAAAAAATTAATAAAATAGTAAAAAAGTAACTCGGTAACTTAAACATGTACATGAGTAAATTTTTATGAGCTACTTTTTACTTTTACTTGAGTAGATTTTTATAATGGTAACTTTACTTGTACTTGTACTAGAGTACAACATTTTATTACTCTTTCCACCTCTGGTGGCAATATGTCTGACCCATTTCCAAATGACAATAGGGTCAGGCAAGGCTTTGTCCTCGCACCGACACTCTTTGGAATTTTCTTCTGAATGATGCTTAGAGGAGCTAAGGAGGATCTCACGGAAAGAATCTATACTGTATATGGTTCAAGACTGAAGTAAGCATCTTCAAGCTCCAAAGACTTATGGCCTGCACCAAGACACTGGAAATGCTGATTCAGCACACTTCTTGGCCATTGCAAAGTATTTCTTTAGAAACTCATCAATTGGTTTGCTGATGCAGCAAACTTTACAAAGGATTTACAATGAGCCTAAAAAAGGTCTTGCATCAGAAACCACCACAAGGACCATACCACCCCCCCCCCCCCCCTCCACACAATAACATTGATGAGACAATTCTCAACACAGTTGTTTGATTAACATATAGAATTGAAGGATGTCGACAACCTTCTCTAAAGCCATCTGCAGAAACATGTCTGGAAAGACCACTCACTGTGCTTGTCAACATTCTTCTTCACTATAATTCAGAAGCCTTTATTAAAACAAGTTAAAACAAGATGCCATCTTCGCCATCGAATGCTTAGAGCGAACCAACGCAACAAGCATTGAGGCCATGCTAATGATATGCTGGGCAGGATAGCTGGCATGTATGCCTCCATACACAAGAATGCCCCAAAAAATTATACAAATACCAACTGAAGAGGCAACGTAAAGCAACTGGCAAAAACATTGCCACAAATAGATCCAACTAGAGTACAACCGTCAGCAAGGCACGGAGACCTTCGAAACTGCAAAAGACTAGCTGCTGAGAATTGGAGAAAGTGCAAGTTGCCCAAAAGCCCCCTGCATAAGAATTTCCTTGGCCTTTGTGTGCTAGGGTGTGTTGCATAAGTACTGGCCCAAACCAGAGGGCCTGTCACCAAGGACTTCCTTCTCATTGATCCTTGGATCCTCGTAACCTACCATCACACTACTTCGGCAATCCTGGCAGGTATAGTGTTATATTTATGCCACAATCATGAGTGAATTTTTTTTTTCTTTTGCAAAACCAATGTATAAACTACTGTCTGGACGGAGACAGGAATTTACAGATCTAATGCACAATCAGAAGAAACTGTCATAGTTTCACACGGAAAGTGGAAATGCGGAACCATGACGGGAGCCTATTAGAAACAGGTAGTCCGAATGTATCCTCCTCTAGTCTCTGTCTGGCTTGTGTTGTACCTCCACACCTTTAGGGTTGTCTGGTGTAATTTATTCAACTCCAGTCTCTAGTTGGCTGGAGTTTATCCTCTTCCAGTTTTTGGTTGGCTGGTGTCGTTCCTCCTCCGCCAGTCTTTGGATGGATGTTGTTGTTCCTCTACATCCAGTCTTTGGTTGGCTGGTGTCGTTCCTCCTCCTCCAGTCTTTGGATGGATGTTGTTGTTCCTCTACATCCAGTCTTTGGTTGGCTGGTGTCGTTCCTCCTCCTCCAGTCTTTGGTTGGCTGGTGTCGTTCCTCGTCCATTCTTGGCTGGTTGGCTGGTGCTGTTCCTCCTTCTGTCTGTGGTTGTCTAGTGTTTGGCTGGAATTGTGGCACAATTCGAACAGTGCCACAACTTTAGTTTAGCGCAAGAGCACAGTTAGATTGTGATGTCAGATGCACGTCATGGGTGAAGAACATGATGACAACATTATGCTCATTTTCCACTGATGTTAAAAATTTTATAATGGGATGTCCATTAAATTTGATCAAGATCATATTCATTGACTGATATTTTTGTGTCTCTTGTGTGCCTACCACTCCATTTAAAATTAAACATTTATTAAAATACAGATACATATATCGGTGCCGCGGTGGTGTAGTGGTTAGCATTTTGCCTTGCACCTCCAGGGTCTGGGTTCGATTCCCGGCCAGGCTCGATTCCCGTCTCTGTGTGCATGGAGTTTGCATGTTCTCCCCGTGCTTGGTGGGTTTCCTCCGGGTACTCCGGTTTCCTCCCACAGTCCAAAGATATGCAGGTTAGGCTAATTGGCGTTCCTAAATTGCCCGTAGTGTGTGATTGAGTGTGTGAGTGTGTGTATGTGTGTGTGCCCTGCGATGGATTGGCACCCTGTCCAGGGTGTACCCCGCCTAGTGCCCGAAGTCTCCTGGGATAGGCTCCAGGTCCCCCGCGACCCTGAACACAGGATTAAGCGGTATAGAAAATGAATGTATTGAATGAATGAATGAATGAATGAAGATACATATATCTCTCATACATTAAAGTAAGATCCATTAACAATGGCACTCTTACATTAGTAAGATCCATTAATAATGGCACACATCATCATAGTTAAGTAATTTTTTTTAATAATGATAATGACAAGGCAGTAACATTTGTTGTTAAGAGATGATTCAACACAGCAATAAAGGCTGGACTACTGAGGCATTAACTTTTCACATCAATAGGAGGCAAAAATGGACATGTTTGAGATAACAGTAATCATTTCGTATGGAGTTTATTATTCCAAAAAGAATTTCAAACTTCCTAGCCACAAATATCAACCGTCAGCCTTTTCATTCAACTTTTCAAATGTTTTGGCTGAATTTCATAGATTAGAAAAAAAATCTAACCCAAGCATACTGTACAGTCATGGACATCCAGGACCTGTGATTGATCCCCTTAGATTGTCACATTTACATGATTTAATACATCGTCTGCCCTTCACTGAAGGTCACTAGGATTGCTTAAAGTGCTTAAATGTTAAATTTTGTGTTTGTGGCATACCTCTGTCTGCTTATAAACCCGCACCCCTCCCCCCCCTCCCCATTCCTTTTTCCTTTACTCTTTGCTCTGATCTCTTGCCTTTGCTTCAAGCATCCGGTGGCAGAGGTGCTGAATGTGCCAAAAAGAGACTCTTCAATAACAATCCTTCTTTTCCCTCAGCCTCCTGTTCTCTCTCTCTCTCTCTCTCTACCGATTATCAGGTCCCCTATTCCTCACAGCTACTGCAGAGTCATGCATTTCTAATGCATTGTTGCAGTCAGTGGTGTGAAGAGCTGCCCCCCCCCCCCCTTGGTTTCTTTCCCTCTCTATTCTCAATGTACATGTAACTCCAACTCAACCACACATAAACCTCATACTTTGAGTGCATATATGAGAAACAGCCCCATTGATGAGATGAGATGTGATATAAAGATGTCTTGCTCCCTCTCACGTCTCACTCCAGCCCCTGTGAGTATAGTAAATGGCTGTGTTTTGTTTCTCCAATCAAACTGTCACACAACGCTTTATGGGCTGGGACCAGAGAAACTGTGAAGAACGAGAGAGAGAGAGAGAGTGAAAATGAAGGAAAGAGAGAACACGACTAAAGGGGATTAGGGAGAATGCTGCTGAGCATTGCTCCCACACTTCTTGTTGTAGGTGTTGACTGTAGGATACTCATAGCACATGCGTCATTGCATCATTGCATAAACCACAAAAACAAACACATACATATTTTAATTGTGAAAGAGTATGGCTTTTTATCAAGGTGGCACTGTTCAAAAAGAGAATTGATTGCTAGGTCCTAACCTACACTGTGCCATATATTGTGCTGCATACAGCTTGAACCTGACATGGTCACTGTATTTACTTTTACAATTACCTGGCAAGCTTTATTTTTGCAATGGGAAGCATGTCCTCTATAACCTTGAACTCGTATCCAGGCATAGCATTCTGCTTTGTCGAGACACACCAAGATGTTTCTCTTCTAATTTTGTCCACTGCTAATTTTTTTTTTTTATCTCATAGACAAAATCAAAACGAGTTGCCTTTTTCTTTTCTTTTTTTTTTTTTGCCTCTTATCAGTTTAACATTTCCTGCTTTCTGGTTTGTGAGCTTTGCCTTTTATGGAGGTGGGTGCAAATCCGCAGTGCAAATCCCTGGTGATTTATAGATGATTGTGATGTGCGCATTTCTGAAATTGCAGAAATTGTTTCAATCGGTTTGAATACTGCAAACACCTAAACACAAAATCAACTAAATGATTAATGAGGCCGAGTTGTCTCGCTTTATGGTCCAAGATATACTACATACGTAACATGACATTCTAAGCTTCTTTTATTTAACCTGTAAAATGAAATTATGTAAAATGAAAGCCGCATTCAGGTACTTCTTGAACTTTGCAGTCACATTTTTCTACTGATTTAGTGGTATGTGTTTGTTTTGATCACTTTTCAATTTCCTTCCCACTTATTGCATTATAGCATTTGTAATGCCTTGATCAGTTAGGATGCCAGTTCTTAAGATGCTGATGGTACTGAGCTGTATTCGGGATGTCATATCTGGATTGGAGAAAGATCCTGTAAATGCCCTGGCTTTCTTCAGCGCCAACATTGCCCTAATGCTGGACCTCATGCCAGCAACTGGCGGATGAAGGAGGAGGAAGAATTCTATTTTTTTTTATCGTTGTTGGGTTATGGCCCAAGGACACACTCAGATTCTTCTTCTTCTTCTTCTTCATCATCACTGTAGCCGGTGTGGGTGGGGACCCAGAAGCGTAGACACAGACATGCGGTCCCCTGCCAGCTGCATTGCGTCCACCAGAAAGTCAGCCTGATGGCACTGGACTCACTCTGCTGTGCTGTGAAGAAGTGAGGCGAAGAATTGTTCCAGTGCCACCTGTTCAGCTTCTTGGAGATTGGTCCTCAGCCACGCCTGCGAGAATCGAGGAGCCTTCATGAGGGATGGCGAGAAGCCAAATCTTTCTCAGTATTCAGCGATGCCCTTTACTGGTCAAGCCTTCTTCCTCCAGCTTGTCTCTCTTCACTGAGCTCAGATGTGACTCGCGGTTGGATTCCCATACCTTCAAGGGGGAAGATAAGGTCTTTTCAGAAGCATCAGTTATCCCCATCTATATACTGTAATTCTGCTATTTTCAGAACATACCCTATACACAGAGCTGTATAGACATGCTTCGATTGCATGTGATACAGCTCTTGTGTCAGTATGTAGCCACGTCCTGCCGATTGCTTAGCCATTTTTATCCTCTGAATCACATGGCATCATATCATACGTGCACATGTGGAGCGGAACATATGAGCGAGCCATCAGCCAACTGCACTGCTAGCCTGAGGAAGAACGTAGCACTGCACTTAGAGCTGATACACACATTATGCAGTGGCATAGAGATGAATAGAGATAGGAGAAATTATGGGTACAGGGGTAAGACAGAGAGGGTGGAATGCATAGGGAAGTCAGCATGTGATGCTCAGAATAGTTGATGGACTAGGAAGGTGAAGTGGGTTTTTTCCATGATGTATGTATTACCTGTACCTCCTGAGGGTGTGATTGCTTCCTCATACATTTCACTCCATATTTGCATGTATAATATGATTGCACGTGAGGTCAGAAAATGGTAGTTGTCATGCAGTGCACAATACCCCTACCCACACACTGCCGTGCTTGAGCAGAGTTTGCCCAGTAGTTTTCTACCACTGAGCTGAAGTTTAGACAAGTTGTGAGATTTTTTTCATCCCTTGGTAATTTTGACTGATGATCCTAGGAGTCTTTCATTGTCTCACTTTTTTTCTCTCTTTCTCTCTAGTGTGAAGGCACTAGCTATTAAATTATTATCATTACAAGGAAAACCCTCCTTAACAGAGCTGCATTTTCATCTCATTATCATTTTCAATTTTCAGCCGATTCATTCACTCTATTAGCTCAGGTTGAGTTGATTCCACTGAATATTGTGAGGGACAGATTTACAATAACCTGCAGCATTGGGATAAAACTGAGCGGTGGGAAACATTTACAATATGGCTGGAAATAACACCTACAGTACAGTATGTGTTTTGCATGTTTGTTGTTTAGTCCTAGTGTACACATGCAGACAGTGTCAAGAGGTAAAAACCACAGACAGGCTGGAAGGATGTTCATAATTTAAGCAGTGTGTAAAAAGGTCAAATGAGCAAACTGGTCCTACTGTACAACTGCTCAGTGTACATGTTCACACACAATCTTTCACATACCGCTTTAAAAGCAGCGTCTTCTAGATCGCATAACAAAACCCAATTCTTCCCAGTTCATCTGTTTTTCATGTTGAACTGTAATGTTGAGAAAAATCAGAGCTCGACATTGTCCCAGCAGGAACCCTAACATTAGCTGAATGTTGTAATGCAGTATATATATATATATATATATATATATATATATATATATATATATATATATATATATATATATATATATATATATATACACACACACACACTACCGTTCAAAAGTTTGGGTCACTTTCTAACTCCATGATGGTTCCTGATTTTTATTTCTTTCTTCATTGTAAAGGAATGCTGAAGGTGTCCAAAAATGCTTTGAACAGTTGATATTGAGATGTTTCTGCTACTTCTGCTCTGTAAAGACTTCATAACGCCTCTAATCTGAGGTGCTGTTAATTGGTCATTTTTCAGGCTGATAACTCTAAATGAACTTCTCGTCTGCAGCAGAGGTAGGTTTTGGTCTCGTCCTCCTGGGACGGCCTTCATGAGAGACAGTTTCATTATGGTGCTTGACGGATTTTGCAAATGCACTTGACAATAGTGTTCTTGCAAGAACTTTGGCTGTACTATTTTGGTAAATTGCTGTTGTTTACTATTTTTCATGGCGCTCGTTGTTGTGTAGGTACATTTCCTAGCATCACAAGTATGTTCTCTAGTGGTCACAGTGGGTAAGCATGCAGTGCTCTTACTGCAGTGACTGGGGTTTGAGCCCTGCTCAGGCCATCAGTTTACTATCATCATTGTTTGAATACTTTTTTGCAGCATTTTGTTAGGGGTCTTCTTTCAGCATCAACACTGTTCTGATTTCATTTCATCAAAGTAATTGTAACTTTCATACAAAAAAATATACATTTGTACATTGACTCTTAAGCAACTACAGAGGTTTTGCAGAATTTCAATGATTATTAAGTCATTTAAGACTTCAAAACCTTAAAGCAATACAGCTGCTTGAGACAAATCAGACTTAGTGCTGACAAGAAAAAAATAGCGTTGAGTCTGCAATACATAACTATGCAATTTGAGACACACCAGCAGTGTTATAAATGACCACAGTAAGTTTTGTGTTTCAGTGGTTTAAAAATCAGCTTTTACAGTTAACACCATCTTTCATAGTACTCCTACTGTAAGTGTGGCAGTAAAAATGTGCTTTATGAAAATAGCTTATAATATAGCATAGAATTTGTTTCTACTTGTAAATTCATTTACAGTATATTTGCATTTGTCTTTTTCACCCCACTAGTCAGGATGCCACCAGAGCGGGAAAAAGAGGATTGTTTTTATTCTTGCAGCCACCAGGGAGGAGAGAAGGATTATGGGTTATTTCCCTGACCACCCTTTTGACGTGCTGTCATGTTAGCAGAAAGAGCTCAGTAACCCTAAAGTAGACACTAAACGCTTTATGTCTCTTTTTTTTCCCCCTGAGCATCTCATTCACGTTTTTTCCTCTCATGCACAGTGCAGTATTTTGTTCCTTATTTTCATTTTACAACCGTTTAAGCCACTGTTTATTAAAGTATGTTGTGTCCAGATTATTTTCTTTTCTATTTTCCTTTCTCGGCCTGCATCGTGTTTCCCCAGGGCTTCCTGTTAACGGCCACCTTATCAGCGTTCTGCCTGTGAGGAATTGCTTCTGGTGTTGCATTTGTGAAGGTTTGATGTTTGGGCTGGTGAGATATGGATCAAAAAGGTGATTTGTGGAGGCAAGAGAAAAGCAGTTCAGTATTGGAAATTCACTGAAAACAGGTTTGGTAGTGCGGTAGAGTATATCGTTGTTTAATGCACATGTGGATGAATTTGTTGGTCCCCTTCCATTAAAGGAAAAAACCCACAATGGTCACAAAAAATAACTTGAATCTGAATATACCATTTAAAGGTAAATGGTAAAGACCAGCTCCATGCAGTTTAATATTCCTGGAACTATAGGTGCAAATATTATTAGGAAGTTTAATGTCCATGGGATTGTAGCCCACCTCCCTGGATGTGGCTGGAAAAAATGAAAATAAACGTTAAATTGAAGAGAAGTCTAATTCGAATGGTAACCAAAGAGCCGAGGACTTCCAAAGAGATTTAAGGTGAATTCCAAGGTCAAGGTACATCAGTGTCAAATCCCACCATCCGTCACGGAGGCCACCACTCTTGAAAGCAAATAATAAAAATCATAAAAAAGCCAGATTGGAAATTGCTAAAATGCATATTGACAAGCCACAGGGCTTCTGAAAGAATGCCTATGACAAAGCGTTATTTGTATAGTGCTTTTAACAATTGACATTGTCGCAAAGCAGCTTTACACAATCAGAAGAATTATTTAAGTTGTATGAAATGTGAGTGTGTATTAGTCAAAATTATATGACTGTCCTTCATGAGCAAGCCGAGGATGACGGCGACAGAGGCAAGGAAAAACTCCCTGAGATGGCAAAAAAAAGCTTGAGAGGAACCAGACTCAACAGGCAACCCATCCTCATTTGGGTGAAACGGATAGCAGGGATTAATCTGCATCACACTGTGTGAGACTGGAAGTTCAGTATACAGTAACAGGAGATGTGTTTATGTTAAAACGTCCAGTTCATTATTGGAGACTTGGGTAGACTGTGGGAAACTCCAGTCCTGAACGATCAAGCGACTGAAGTCACGAGTCCTCAGAGAACGGTTCTGTCTGCATCAGCCGAGGACAGAACCGTCTTCGTTGAACAGTGGAACCGTCCCCAGTCACCACAGGCAGACTACACGGGTGCGACGGGATCTCCAACCAGAAGCAGAACACCAGGATGAGTCAGACAGCTCCAGAGGGCAGAGGGGATCTGGATCACTGGCAGCGATAGCTCAACAGAGGGACAAGGAGAGTGAGAGAGAGAGAGAGGAGAAGAGAGAGAGAAGAGGAGATAGCAGAAGAGATGGCAGTTAGGTATGGTCACAGTAGGGCTGCACGATATATCGAAAAAATATCGTTATCTCGATAATGGCATGCGTGATAACCATATCGCAAGGAGTTGCGATAAATACTTTATTTGCCAAGCATTTGTGTGTCCAAATTTGACCAATCAGATGGGCCTTTACTATGTTTATACCCGCTTATATCTATATATATATATATATATATATATTATTTATATCTTTATACTTCATTCTGTCGCGAACTAAGCCCGGATGATCAGAAGACTTAGCGATTAGCCGTGATTAGCCGTTAGCCATTTATAGACGGTAAACCCAAACGCGGAAGCAAGCGAATAGGCAGAATAACCACGCGAGTTAGTTTAAGGACTCTCACAGAAGGGGAGCAAGGGAAAAACACACATTTAACCCGCGTCCTATAAACACACACTCGAATCAGAAAGTAATCAATCTGAACCGACATGGTGAACTCAGTGACTAAGCTGTATGCAGTAGTTTGTTTACTCCTCTTATACTTCTGGGTTCGCGCCCGCATTACTTCCTGGTCCTAGTGCCGGTTGCGGAGCGAGTGTGTGTGCGTGCGTGTGCGCGCATGTGTGTGTGTGTGTGTGTGACAAATAGTATTTTTTTTATTTAATTTTTGTTTAATAATTCTTATTTTTTTAAAAAACAGGCAAGCCAAAGAGAATATTTTGTTTAAAAGATGCTCTTGTTTTAAGACACTATTGATGAGTGTATGGTTACATGTAAATAAACAGTAATGTTTGAAAGTAATTCATATTGTGTTGTCAGGTTTATAGTAACAGCAAACCAGAAGTCAGAATATCTGCTGAGGGTTTTAAGTCATTCATAGTGTTTTGAAGTCTAAATATTTGCAACTTCCTTGACATATAGTTTCTTTTTAGCCTGAATTAGATTTAATTACATCAGACGAATATCTATTACCTGTTTATTTTAGTATCATCATTACATATAAATAAATAAAATAAATAGGCAATAATAATAATAATAAAAAAATGCATTTCTCTAGGGAAATGTTATATCGCAAGAAATATCGTTATCGCAGTATTCAACAACAATATCGCATATTTTCCTAATATCGTGCAGCCCTAGGTCACAGTCAAACAATGTATAATGTGAATGTATATTTAATGTAGAGTGCAAGCAGGGACTCCGGCAGGACTAACTATAACAGCATAACTAAAAGGGAGAGCCAGAAGGAAACACAGATATGAGGGCTCCCTGAGATGTAAAGCGACCAATCACTTTACCGTCAACAAACCTGAGTGATCAATGAGAGTGTGTAAGGCTTGGATTTGAATTAAATCGCTAGTTACTTTATTACTCTATAACAACACTTCCGGTATTGCGCAACCGAGGCGGGACAATATAAGACGCGACACAAAGACTTGTAGTAAATTAAACCAAAGTGTATTATACAAGACAAACAAACAAACAAGGTGCACCAAAACCAATATATACAAATATAATACAAATATAAACAATGGGTGTGGTGTATGCGGGTGTGTAAGTGCGTGTGTGGTAGTCCAGTGTGAGTGTTATTGTAATGGTGAAATGGTATATGGGAGAGATTTGTCTCGGCCTCACCAGGATAGATGACAACTTTGGGAGCTCGAGTAACGGAACGAGAGGTGAATTGTGATTGTCTACGAGGAATAATCCAACCGGGGAAAGGTACTCCTTTTACAACATCATCAAGCTCTCTCTCAATATAATGAGTGCGCTGTGGTAATCTCTCCGTCCCGAGTCCTTCGCCGGTTCCGGCTTTATGCCGGTACATGTGACCAGGCTCACATCCGGGTACCCTAGCGTTGCGATCGCGCATGCTTGCGAGAGCTTACCTTGTGACCAACACTGTCAATGAGGACAAGTAAAACCAGCTAGGGCACATCTTCGGGCACAGGTGAGCAGCATTAGCTCTTTAATCATTTTCTTGCTATTTAAAATGTCCCTTTATGTGGCCACGCTACAAGTGAGGAAGACAGCATCAAAACATACCAGTTCACCATAATACTGTATGTCCATGAGTCCCCCAGATCTGCTCCTTTACCTAAGGCAAATCTATTTACAACAATGCTTGCCTAAATAAATAGGTTTTTAGCCTGGACTTAAACACTGCGACTGTGTCTGAGTCCTGAACATTAATTGGAAGACTATTTCATAACTTTGGGACTTTGTAAGAAAAAGCTCTGCCCCAGCTGTAGTTTTCATAATACATGGTACTAACAAGCAGCCTGCATCCTTTGATTGAAGTAGGCGTGGCAGATCGTAAGACACTAGCAGTTCACTCAGATACTATTTACGTATTCACTCAGATACTATACGTATTTAATGCTTTATACGGCAATAGTAAGTAGTTTAAAATCGATGCGAAATTTCACAGGGAGCCAATGCAGTGTGGATAAGATTTGCCTGGTGATGTGCTCGTATCTTCTGGTTCTAGTGAGGACACTCGTTGCTGCATTCTGGACTAACTGAAGTTTATACACCTAGTTGAACAACCAGACAGTATGGCGTTACAGTAGTCCAACCTAGAGGTGATAAAAGCATGAACTAGTTTTTGTGCATCGTTTAGTGACAATATATTTCTTATCTTGGCAATATTTCTGAGGTGAAAGAATGCTATCCAAGTAATATTATCTACATGAGCTTCAAATGAAAGCCTGGAATCTATAATCACTATATCTATAATTCATTGTTGCACTTGAAACAGATCAGACAGGCCATTTAAAGTTACAGTGTGATCTAAAATCTTGCTTCTAGCTGCTTGTGGTCCTATGACTAGAACTTCTGTCTTATCAGGATTAACCAGAAAGAAGTTAAGTAACCTCTTACTTTATGTCCTGCACAAATTGCTCAACTTTAGTAAGCTGGTTTTGCTGAAATGTATAACTGTGTGTCATCAGCATAACAATGAAAACTAATTTTTATGAAATATGTTGCACAGAGGAAGCATGTAAAGATAAAAAAGCAGTGAGCCTAAAACTGAACCCTGTGGAACAACAAACTCCACTTGAGAACATGCAGAACGGTCACCATTTAAATTTACAAACTGATAACGATCAGTCAGATAGGACCTGAGCCACAAGAGGGCCGTTCCCATAATTTCTACTACATTTTCTAATCTGAGAAGGAGAATGCTATGATGAATAGTGTCAAAAGCTGCACTAAGGTCGAGTAACACAAGTATAATGACGCAACCCTAATCAGAAGCCAATAGGAGGTCATTTACTACTTTAACAATTGTTGTCTCTGTGCTGTGATGAGGCCTAAATCCTGACTGATACAGTACAGTTCGTTTATGCCGTTCAGGTATGAACATAGCTTTTGTGCTACTATCTTTTCCAGAATCTTAGAGATAAAGTAGAGGTTTGATATCGGCCTGTAATTGGACAGCTAACAAGGGTCAAGGTCAGGTTTCTTAATTAGCGGAATAATAACTGCTAATTTAAAGGATTTGGGAACATACCTACTGCTGAGTGAAAAGTTAATTATTTTCAACAGGGGTTCTGTTATTGCTGGTACTATCTGCTTGAGAAAATGTGTCGGTTTAGGATCTAATATGGTACATAGGTTGACGATTTAAAATCATTTGAAAGATGAGTGAAATTAGTTCACTCTGTTCAAGGGGAGTAAAGTATTCTACTGTAGGTTCTGATGTGGTGTGGTTAGTTTATCATCAGCCAAATATTTATAATTTTGTTATTGAAGAAGTTCATGAAGTCCTCACTACTGTACTGTATGTTGTTCTTGTGGAGATTTCTGCAATGGTCTTGTTTCTAGTTAATTCAGCTTTAATTCAGTACCAAATGGAAATCTAAGATTATTTTTGAGTGGAGGGATACAATGATCTAGCATCACTGAGAGCTTTTTTATAGTTCAGGTATAACAATGTTGACTCTAAATATTCAGTCACCTGATAGAGTTCTTTGGAGTCAGACGGTGATCCAATCGAAGCTGATAGCTCTGGGAGATGACTGATAAAGCTCTGTGTGGTATTTGATGTGAATGTATGTTTAAAGCGGTAGCACGGTGCTGTGCGTACATTATTACTATGACACACTTTAATTGAGACAAGACAGTGATCTGAGATGGCTTCAGACAGTGGAATTGTGGTTATATTTCTTATACTTAATCCGAAGGATAATATTAAATCTAAAGTGTGACCTGCTTTATGAGTGGGTCCTACTACACAGTGATTTACTCCTACTGAGTCCAGTATGGACATAAATTCTGCTCTCAGAGGGTCTTCTGGATACTCAAAATGAATATTAAAGTCTCTAGCAACTAACACGTAGTCTACAGAGACGACAAGGTTTGAGAGGAAATTTGCAAATTCATAGAGAAATTCAGAGTACGGCCCTGGAGGTCTGTAAATGATAACTAGTGGGATCGACTGAACTGACTTCATATTTGTAGCTACACTTTTTATTTTACTATAGAGAGCTTCAAATGCATTAAATTCAAGTCCATGTTTTTGTACGATAGATTATCATTGTAAATAACTGCAACGCCTCCTCCTCATCCAGTTAGCCGAGGCTGGTGATTTTCCTTAGTCGATGTTCATTACATTCCTATTTATTATTATTATTTCTTTCAGTTTCATGTTATTTTATTGAACGTTATGCGTTTTTCTTTTCCTAATTGACGGAACCAACAAATTTGTCCACATGTGTAGTACAGTAATGGTAGGTGTAAGTGAGTGTGGCTGAGTGAGAACACTGGAAAAATTGGAAGAGATGATGCATTTGGTGCAAGTCTGTTTAATTATGGGATATTCTGCAGCATTTGGAGAGTGTAAAATATTAACACGCACTGCCTCGCAGTTAACAATCCATTATTCATTAGACACGGAACAATCCTGTTTGATTGGTTTATTATTACACTGAATCATTCTCACTTTGTTTCTCTCTCCTCCTCCTCATCCTCATTCCATCCTTATGCCCTCTTTCTCCTCCTCCTCCTCTTTCCGCATGTCTTCTGCATGTATAATCCACTTCTCACTCCACTTTACCCCCGAGTTCAAAAGCGAGGCTGCAGCTTATAAATATGTATTTCATAAGCTTTATACTCTAGGAAAAACTCAAGATGAGTGTTTCATCGTCGTCCCTTTTCACGGCATAATGTTCGACTCACCGTGTATTGTGTACTGATGTACTGTATTGACGCTCTTATCATCAGGTTTGTAACGGTGCATGAAGTTCTTGGCTTTACATAACTTTATTAACCCCCATTATCGATGCTCAAAAGAAGTTTCTAATGTTACACCTAGTGAAACGTGATCGCTGGGGAAATCACAGCTTTAATCGATCACTTAGCTGTTAGATGATGTTAAGGACCTAATTTGGTTTCACAACAGAGCAACTCTGCAGGCCACCCGTAACTGTGTTTAAATGTTACGTGTTTAAATATTATCGATTTGTTATTCATAACAGCTTAGTGCTCCCTCACTTGTGCCTCTGCCTATCACATCCTGCGTCCATCCTGTCTCTCTCTCTTACTTAATTGCTTTCTCATTGATCGCTTTACGCTCTCTTCATCTCACTCCCTCTCTGTTTGAGATTCTTTAATAACGCAGTTTATCTCAAGCACCTCTTATTTTATATACCCCTTATTACCACCTTTCTTTCCAAAACACATCAACAGCTGACTTGTATCTAAGAGCAGAAAAACTTGCCTGAAAGTACACCAGCATGGTTTGCGGATTTCTTCACAGACATTTTCTGATGCTCGAGATAGAACCCTGGACCTATGAGCTGTGAGGCATCAAAATTACCTTCTGCAGTGGTTTTTAAGTATTTCAGAAGATGCTGCTCTTCTGGGAATTCCACACTTGAAAGTCTCTTTCTAGAGTTTAGACATGGTGTGCGAAGAAAAAAAAATTAAGCATCCAGTGACGAGCAGTTTTGTAAGCATAAAAAACATTGGAGTGCATTAAGACAGGTTCGAGGTGATTAGGAAGCTTACATGACTCAAATTCCCCCTCTTTACAACCACGATGAAAAGACAGGCATCTCGGAATGCACAGTAATCAATGTAAAATTTGAAAACTTATAATGAATTCACTTGGTGTAGTTGTTAGCACTGTCGCCTTGCACCTCCAGGGGCCGGGTTTTATTCTCGTCTCTGTGTGCATGGAGTTTGCATGTTCTCCCAGTGCTTGTTGGGTTTCCTCTGGGTACTCCGGTTTCCTCCCGCAGTCTAAAGACATGCAGGTTACAGTAGGCTAATGGGCATTCCCAATTTGCCCGTAGTGTGTGAATGAGTGTGTGAGTGTGTGTGTCCTGCGATGGATTGGCACCGTGTTCAGAGTGTACCTGAAAGGTGCATCTTTGGGTGAAGGTTTAGCACAGTAAGCTTTCAGCACTGTAACCTGCATGTATCCAGTGGTTACATGAAGCTTACATCCACTTTCATACCATGACACTGCCGCCACCACCATGCTTTACTGCAAAGTATATCTATTTCGTCTTTTGAGCCTTTCACTCAGGAATAGTTTGCAGTATGCCTAGACACTCTCCACCTGGGTTTGATTTATGGAATATTTCTGAGATGGTTATCTTTCCTATCTCCTTAGTGGATGTCTGAAACACTGTTAGAGTGGCCAATTGTTTTTTTTGTTTTTTTTTGGTCACTTTTCTGACAAAAGCCAACCCAAGTTTGACCACATAGCCCTGGTTCTTTCTTTTTACAAGGATGGCACATGCTTTAAACTCTTGTGGTCTCACTAGAAGTTAATCACACTTCCTTGGCTTGCATTTCAGACTCGCTGTGAATCGTGCCACCAAAATGGATAGGGTTTGGGAACCCACTGTATATCACTACAAGCTCTGGCTAAATTTAGACAGTGTGGGGTCATTAACACTGTCCACTGCAGCCACGCCTGGATCCACTCCGGGACGCCATCACCGCAATGAGCACAGCAAGGGGGAATTTAATGGTGTGAAGTTCAGTGCTCTCTCCGTCCCGATGCCACCGTGAACACAGGAGCTGCGACAATATCTCACTTTATAAGCTGATATGAACAGCTAGAATTGTCAACAGGAGCCGCATTAGGATGTGGGTGGGTGAGAATGAGGTGTCAGTCTTGGAGCCAAAAGAAGCCGTATTTCAGCACGGCATGCAATGATGACGCCAGGGAGATATCTGTCTGTCTATCTGTCTATCTATCTGTCTATCTGTCTATCTATCTGTCTATGTGTCTATCTATCTATCTATCTATCTATCTATCTATCTATCTATCTATCTATCTATCTATCTATCTATCTGTATGTACAGTATGTATGCATGTAAGTATATTTAAAAATGAAAATCAAGTATTATTATAATATACATATTATAATATATATTATATATATAATATATAAATCATGATAAAATCACATATATGGGATAGATAGAAAGATAGATAGCACAGCTATAAGAAATATGAATGAAAACGTGGGTGCCATTCAGAGTGTTGCTGTGTCAGAGCTCAAAGATCCTGAACTTTGTTTTCTGTCAGTGCAGGGTTTCACTCTAGGGGTGTGTGTATGTGTGTGCAAGGGAGGGAGCAAGAGCAAGAAAGATGGAGAAAGAGATGCTCTGTGATGTGCTGGCATTTACACCGACTGTTTTCTTCCCCAGCGTACCCAGGGGAGGCTCCTGGATCCACAGTATCTCCTGAAGATAAATGAAAAAGTTTATGATTGATGACACTGGGTGAGGGATGCACTGATCTAATAGTGAGGAGCAATTTTGGGGCGCTGGATCCCTATTTGATCGGATTTGTCATATCTGATCTAAGCAGGTAGTGATGACTGACATGGCACGGATATTACACATGAACATAGACCGTAGATGTTTACCATAGCTTGGCAGCTGATGCATTTAGAGAGTTGCTTGGTTCCTATATTGGTTTGTCACTGTTGGACTGGTATCAGATATAAACCTGAGTTCTCCAAGCAAGCTTTAAAGCACTAGGCAGTTTACTGTAATTATTTGTAAAATCCCAGATTTGGAAATGTGTGTGCTTCAGTGTTTACTGCAGAGCAACATTAACACAATACTGCTTAATGTTTGGCTTCCCTAATAAATCAAAGGTGTCTCTAGAGAGTTACATATTAAGAGCGAATTAAACGACTTAATCATAGTGATGCACCCATGAGCCTGCATGCAGTGCAGAGTGGGAAAGTGTGTACAGAAATACACACAAACACACATATGAGAAATAATTGCGTCACAGTTCAGCTCAGCTCACTGCCTCTGTGTGTGTGTATGTACTATGTAGACATGTTACATCTTCTCTCTGACAGTGTGCTATATGACCAAATGTGACCATTCTAACAGAAAAAACGCTGCTCTTGTCACACCCTTTGGCGACAAGAAAAACTAAGTTGTGTATCTTTTCCACGCTTTACATAAGCCAACAGGATGAGACATGGGGCCCAGCTGTTTATCTTGTCTCTTCAGTCCAAAGCTTAGAGGTCCAGTTGACATGAAGAAGGTTAATAAAGAGGTCTCGTCCCTTTTTCCTTCGTTTATAATCATTTAAAAACCCTGTAAGGCTATAAATAGAGTAAAGCTATAAGTAAAGAGCTCTATTTTTCATTTGCGTTTCAATCCAAAACACTTTGCTTGTCCCAGAAATATGTTTCGTCTATATACTTTCGTCTATTTGTCTGTTGTGTGAATTTCCATATGCTTCCATTAGCCCCTGTGTGTGTGTACACTTCTTCTTGCGTGTGTGTGGGTGTGTGAGAAACCTCAGGATGTGCTCTCGTTAGTCCAGGCACCTTTGTACCTCTTCGGTTGAAGTGAAGGTGCACGGCTTTCTGTGTTCACCCACACAAGGTCAAAGAGGGCAAAAGAGTTTCTCAGCTATTTCTTGTCATTCTTTATTTCTTTCCTCCCCACACTGGTCATTTTCACATGTATAACCCTTCTACCTTTCTTTCTTCACTTTTTTTGCACATTTAATCTCTCTCTCGCTCTCTCTCTCTCTCTCTCTCTCTCTCTCTCTCTCTCTCTCTCTCTCTCTTTTATTAGATTAGTGCTATGCTCGTTCAGATCAGCACAGAGTACTGCATGCAGTAGGAGGGAGTTGGCACCAAATATTCACTGTGATCAACACTATGCTTACAAATATATTACTTGTTGTGGTTTTGTAAGCCTGAAAATTGCATGTTTCTATATACAGTAGGTGATTGACTTGGTCACATGGAATGACCTGTTGTTATCTGTACATTTGTAAACATATACAGTAACTAGTCAGTATAATACAAGTCAAGTAGATTTTCAAGTAGATTTAGCAGAATAACATAATATAGTTCTGAGAGTAAAAACTACCTTTATTTCTGCCTATAATCCCCTTATCCTTATCCTAGTGCTTGGATACATTTTAAGGTAGAAAGTTTTAGTACACCGGAGCCATGTTGGGACTGCCTGATCCATGTCTGAAGCACTGGCCTCCCAGGAACTCCTTTAATAGCATAAACATGAAAATAGCTTAGAGTGTATTGATTGGATAATTTAATTACCGGGTTCCACTAACGTGGCAACTTTAATCTAGTCTCTGGTGAAGTGTTAGTCGCTCAGGACAAGAAAAGACGATCACAGCCAATGTAAACAGTAACCCAATGTAAACAAAGCCAACAAATATAATAATAATAATACAGTGGAACCTCGGATTACGAGCATAATTTGTTCCAGAAGTGGGCTCGTATTGCAAAACACTCGTAAACCAAGATTAATTTTCCCATAAGAAATAATGGAAACTTAAATTATTTGTTCTACAGCCCAAAAAAATAAATACATACAAATTATTAATACAAATTATGAAGTAAAAATAAAACTAATTAACCTGCTCTTTACCTTTCAAAAAAGTAAAAAATTAATCCCGACAGAGTGTGTGTGGTGAGGCTAGAGTAAGTGGAGACCCTCCTGTCTCCCCCTTCACATCAGTAAAAATTTCTCCGCTCGCACGCGCGCACACACACACACACACACACACACACACAGCGATGAGCTGAAGAAGAAAATGTTTTTTTAACCTCTGTATTGAAAATTTCTTTTGCTTTACTCGCGCGACCACATGTGTTATGAGAAACGGTACACGCGCTGTACACGCGCGCTTCCAAACACAAAATAAAATATGTTTTACACACACACACGTGGTCACAGTATTATAGTAAACAGTACACGTGTGCACGGATGTTGATTATACCAGTAAGAGACAAACACTAAGACCCAGCAGGGAAGACGATTAAGATTACCCACAATTCTGCACTGCAAGAGATAGAAAAACCATTGGCTCAGTTGTGATCACATGACACTTGGCATCAAAACAAGAAGCGCATGCATGATACGTGATACTCGGTGCTCGTAAACCAACACAACGCTCGTTTTCCAAATCAATTTGTTTTTTTAAATCTTCAAATGTTTGACTGCAGCTAAAAGTTTCATCACTGTACTGTTCTTGAAGTCTTCTGCAAATGTCAATCGATATTGCGCCTTCATTCCCAAAAAAAAGATTGACTTGAATGCCCTTTGCATAATAGATCATATTCTTTCTTGTCCCCGCTTTATTATCTGCACTATGGAATGGACGCATGTCATAGCTGAAAAGACATTGATGTGCAAAATACGACCCCCAACTGAGTTTTCAGATAAGGTTATTTTCAAATCTCAGCCTCTTACGCTTATATAAAATCCAAGTCAGTATTATTTTACTAATCTAACCTTCTCGTGTTCGAAACCCAGTACTTAACAAAATTAGGTTTTTAAAGCATAGAGAGGTTTTTTTTTTTAATTAGAATACATCTTAAGTCATATACTCAATGTTCATTTTAATGTTTCCTATGTGCTCTGTCTGTGCTGACATATTATTATTATTATTATTATTATTATTATTATTATCCAACATTTATATTGTGGTTAGTTATACTGATATTTCAGCCTATGAATAATTGCAAATTTCTCTATATAATAAATATTATACAGTTACTTTTTATTGAGCAATCTAATTGGATGAAAGGCATTCTATGAGTGGTGATAATAGCCAGTAACAGCACTGAACCGTGCAACAATGTGTTAATCCGTGTCTCAGGTGTTTTCACTCACTCATCGTCTATATCACTGGAAGCCGTAGAGCACGAGGCGGGGTACACCCTGGATAGGGTGCCAATCCATTACAGGGCACACACACATACACACTACGGTCAATTTGGAAACACCAATTAAACTAATCTGCATGTCTTTGGACTGTGGTGGAAACAGGAGTTTCCACCCAGGAAGTAGCAGGAGGAAACCCACCAAGCACAGGGAAAACATGTAAACTCCATGCACACAGAGACGGGAATTGAACTGGGACCCTGGAGGTGCAAGGCGACAGTGCTAACCACTACATCACCATGCCGCCCCATATGCCCCCTGACTGTAAGAATACTTTAACCTCTGTTAATTACACTGTCAGTTGCTAACTGCCTGCTCTGCTAGTTACGATTAGTTAAAAATAACTGGTTAAATAAACAAACAAATTGTAACGTCTTGATAATAATCTGTTGTTTTGAAGCAATACCACGCGCGAGGTTTTGCTGAATAACAGCACTGCTCTGATGCCTTTTTGGCCGCATCACAGCCATGCTGATATCCAGCACTACAGCATTCATTCTCTTGTGCTATTACTTAATTAATACATCATTAATTATTGAATGAATGAATCCTGTAGAAATTTAATTGACGAATAATTCAACTCCCACCAACTTTTAAGGTTTTTTTTTTGGGGGGGGGGGGGGGGAGTCTAGCTTGTGAAGTAACTTCATGTCCTGAACCGTGAGTATTACTAGAAATAGTTTACATTAAGCAGTGAGGTCGGATTTGCCGAACCTTACTACTAATTTAATGGATGGACTGATGGATCTGACAGGATTACTTTAAAATGTGCAAACATTTAAACACTGGATAAAGACTGGATAAAGAAACCAAACATGGATAAAACACAGTATTGGCGCTGTTTTTTTTTTTTTTTATGTTATACATATAATACAGAAAATGTGAGTGTGCCCAAGAAGCTATTTCTAAAGTTTTTGCAACATGGGAGTGACCAGTCTTGCTTCCCTAAACATTTCAAGTTGCTAACTTCAGCTGTTTTGGAGAGATGATTTTATACTGTATGTGGCCCAAAAATTGTCATTTTTCAGCGTTATACTGTCTCGCTTCAAGCAATAATAATAATTTGAAAGACAAATTATTCATATTTCTTTTTGGATATTGATACTAAAATTGGTGTATGCTTCTAGAAGCATATGACCTATAAAAATTGTTTCTTAAATTAAAATTTAAAATCAAAAGTAAGGATTTTTATCCCTAATTACTAACAACTGGTTTTGTTTAAAATGCCCCAAATTGGACACACAACTTGTGAAATGTGGCTATAAAACTTATATAGTACTTTAAAATAGTTCATTCAGGTATAATTGCTATTTGTAATCTGTTTTTAACACGTAAACCATTAAAGTTCCACAGCTACCTCAGGGCTTTGCATGGGACATGTCATTTGATAAAAGCTTAAAAAGCAAAAAATCTAACGTGTCTGACAATTTAGCATTTTAGAATAATACACTTTTTAGGATTATGTCTTTTCATGCGCAATCTAAATTGGCCAAGTTTCATCTACTGTAAATGGCAATTTGAAAGATTATCGAAAGATTTGAATTAAGATTGAAGATTTGGAATGAACACTACATAAAAGGGCATTATATTTAGCAAATGTCTTTCTTTTTATCTGATAAAATGTAAATGTGTATGCGTAATGCACATTAAATTGTTGTATTTCATGTCTTGTACATGATCATTAATTTTGTGGTTATAGCCATGTAAAGATTTATACAACCTCTTTACAACCTATTCATTATCTATACATTGTCTTACAAGAGAAGTGACTTACTATGATTCCTCCTTGTTCCCTATTTTCTGATTAACATTATGTTCGCATGACAGCCTTTAGACAAAAAGAATCTGTACAAATTGTTGCAGACTGCAGGGAACACTGTTTAAACTAAAAACAATGCTGCAGAAAGGTCCCTCACCACCAGGGCTAATATTGAACTCTAGCGGGGCATGCTAGCATGGTGTTTAAACAGAGCAAGCAGGTTCGCTAGCCTGCTAACAGCTACTTCATACCGAATTCTTCTCCTAAGAGATTTTTTCTCTTAGCAAAATAAACAAAAGACTGTTTGGTATTTTAACTTGTTTAGGATGTAAAAGTTAAAAGCTTAAGAAGGGTGGGTTATTGACAGGCTTGCTTGTAGATAAGTAGATACAGTATGAGTGCTAATTTGCAGTGACCTCAATTTTATCCCGTTTAGTGATCTTTAAGTAAAAATGCAACAGACCTAAAGTTCATGACCTTTTTTTTGTTTTAATGAGCTAAACAGGGCATGTTAGCATTGTTGTAGCATTGTTGCCATGGCAACTTTGGCAAAGAATTATGATGAGGCATGATTTGGAAAAAAACAGGGCTTGGCTCAGCAGGAACGGGGCATGGTTTGGGAGTAGTTCAATTACATAGGCGCTGAACTGGCGCTTTTCTGACGACCAATGAAACATTGAATTTGAGATACAAAAAAATATATATACAGTATATCTGAGGGGAATTTCAACTGGACTATTAACAGACACATTTTGTAGACCTCTGCGACCGATGCTGTCCAGTGGCGTGCCATAGGGAAAAATATGTTTGAGTCAGTCAAATGTTATCACCCTATTTGTGTGTGTGTGTGTTTTGTACATTATACACCCTGCTTTAAGAGCCAGACAAACTTCAGGATTTTACACAAAACTTGCATGCATGCACACACACTACAGCTGATGCATTTACCGGCGCGCGCGCACACACACACACACACACACACACACACACGCACGCAATGTTCTCAACATTTCATTTACGCAGCTCCTCATGTTTGTGCAGCAAACATACTGGATAATTACAAACTAAATTAGGAAACATTCAATTTAAATTCATATTAAACTATTCAGTAGGCTGCATGTATTGTATTATTCTACATGTTTAAACAGTCGCAATAAAATGACCCTTACAGCAAATTAACATTTGCAGTTAATTCAGACAAGCAGGGCACAATAACAATTGTTGATGATCTACAGTAGTGGTATTTTATTATTATTATTATTATTATTATTATTATTATTATTTTGAACATATCTGCACATTCTAATGTTTGCTAATGGTGATGTAGAAGGGCCCCTGGTGGTATGACAACAGACAGTATATACTGTATTTTTTTCCCACTAAAATGACATGTAAAGTCTGGAAAAAAAAAAAACGGGAAAGCCTGGCTTCCCTTGGCCAGGGAGAAAACACCTGGGAGAACCTGCCACTAATGTAAACTGTTAAAAAAAAAAAACTATGTTAATTTCAGCACATTACTGAGAATTTGTGAGAATTCTCAAAAGCTGCTCTGTAGCCAGCTAATATGTAAACATCAGTCATTATTAGGGTTGGATACTGAAACCTGGTGTGAATATGGTACTGGTACCTATATACTGTAACCGGTATATACTAGAACTGAATCAGAGCACAGATTTCGGTAAAAAACTATTTCCCAAGTGAGAAAATGCACATGAACTCGAGTCCATGTAGTTTTCACATTCTGACTTAAACTTGGGAAATAAGACCATCCACGTGAATGCCAGTGATTATGCTTACTCTGGCTGCAGCCGGTAGCATTAGCTCACTAAAACGTTCTAAAGTGTGGCTGTATTTCACACCAAAGGATTCAACAAATGTCTATCAATAATTGCATGTAAAGGGGGAAACACGTCAAACCTAATGGAATATTTGATGACACATGGGATGTAGTCAAAAATAGAGGCATGCACCGTGTTTAACAGCTTGCAGACATCAGCTTTCAGTGTGTGTGTGTGTGTGTGTGTGTGTGTGTGTGTGTGTGTGTTTGTGTGTGTCCGGCCCCAGTCAGACCAACCCTAGCAAAGTCAGGTGCTATATTTTTCCAAATAAGGCAAATTTTTCTGCAAAAGCATAGCTGAAATTTTAAGCTAGTTTGTAGCATACCAAGAATGCCAAGTACATTGCTGTTATTGGTGTTAAATGATTGTAGTTGGGTTAGGTAGTATGCAAATTGTGTTTCGAATCTACTTATATTTATGTCTACTTTAAATATATTGTTTTGTTTTTAGTTGTTATTGTTTTTTAATAAAAAGGCATTCTTTAATGTTTTCCACCATTTTTCGTATCTGTTCAGGCATTGTTTAGGCACCGGTACCATTTTATGAATTTTTATTAAGTATTAATTTGACCAGTAACATAAAAAAAAAATCTAACCATTATATAACCAATACACTCAGTATCTAGATATTTGCTTAGCATTGGTGTTATCATAAAAATGTAATAATTCCATAAAAGTTCCATATAAATGTCATTTAGTTGGAGCACCTTTGATTTTGGGTTGACTATGAACGTTGACTATATAACATTGGGATAACATTGAATGAACAAAGTGTGATTGGGTGTGTGAGTGTGTGTATGTGTGTGTGCCCTGCGATGGATTGGCACCCTGTCCAGGGTGTACCCCGCCTAGTGCCCGAAGTCTCCTGGGATAGGCTCCAGGTCCCCCGCGACCCTGAAAACAGGATTAAGCGGTATAGAAGATGAATGAGGATGAATGAATGAATGAACGAACAAAAGCAAAACAATGTTGTAAGCTTCATACCAACATTTATTTATATTTCTCGACTGGAACACATCAGTGAAATCCTCATACTGGTGATGCAATTTTTTTTGTTACGTTTTGTTAGTTTTTTTGGCCAATTAATCCCATTCTCTGACCAAGACCTGAACCCAGGTTATGGGTTACCAAACCATTGAACCTGCCTTTCATATAAATTCCTTAACTTTTCCTCGTCCAGATTTGGTCGTCCCGGCGTGGAATGTTACTGTCAGCACGAGAGCGGAGCAGCCGTCATCCAGCTACAGTTCCTCATCAACGAAGTAAGTGCATTGTTCTAGTTCTCTCCTTTGGTCTGTCTCTTCTCCATGCTCTTAATCTTAAAATTAGTTGAATAAATTTAACCTTATTATAAAATTATTCCATGAGTCTCAACTGCCTCTTCTCACTGCCTCTATTTTGAAGAACCCACTGGTGCCCCTAGAAGGTGCTTATGGAGAAAAGTAACAATACTTCCCTGCCTCCCTTTTTTCTTTTCTTTAAAGTTGCCTACAGGGCCTACTTACGCATTCTTCTGTGTCACGCATTTGCTGATTAGTAGTCATAGGAGATAAATTACATATCCGCCAAAATATTTGTCAGTCGTTAGATGTAATGCATATCTGGATATGTCGCTGTTGTTCCTGAGGCGTCTTCCTGAAGGGCAGAATTACACATGCACTACAGTGGTTCTTGTGAAGCCCAAGGAGGTGCACCATGTTCCTTTAAAAATGACTGTTTTCAGCACTGAAAATAAACCAAACCCTCAAGTAGCTCAACCAGCAACGACACTATTTTTGTCAAAGCATAGTTGGGCGCTATTTCTGGGCCCATCTTGTGCAAGAACACAGTATGAAGCATGGCTCGGCTCCCCATCACACTACAGCAGTGTTCTAGCCAAGTTGGCGAGGTGTTAAGCCACATAGCCAAGAGGAAGATGTCGCACCACTTGGAGATAGTTTCCATCGATTCCTATCCATCAATAGAAATTTATTTGTGTGTGATGAAAGGATTACCGTCGGATGAATTGTGAAAGTGCGGTTGAGTTGGGAAGTAAGTGGGCATGGATCTGTCTAATAGTGATGTTCTGTTTGTTATGGACATGATGGATAGGAATATGCAAGAATACTGCATTTATAATTAAGAATGATGAGAAGTGCAGTCATGAGAACTGGCTATGAGTATGACAGTTTAAAAGTCAGAGGACCTTTTTAGTCACCGTTAGACATTTAGACACATCTCCAGTGTGTGTGTGTAGAAAAAAAAAACCATGATTCCCATTTTTATTGGCCCAGGGGTTAACCATACCCATAATTTTTTTTTCCTAATTCGTCCGCATATAAGAAGAACTCCTCACCTGGCTTATTGCTCATCTCTGCTGTTTTTTGGTGGGTGTGGCTCATCTGTACATCATTTCCACAGACACTAAAACAGCAGATTAGGAGGTGGAGTGAAAAAAAAGCTTGAAATTATTTCTGTTAATAAAACACCTTATCCGAGGGGTATTTCATCTGGGACAATAGCGCACACACACTTTAGGGGAGTTCTCAGACCTGTGTTAACTTGTTAAAGAATAAGTCAAATATACCCTCAAAAGGAAATATAACTGGATATTTAGACATGGGTAAAGGTATATTAAAATTCAACAGGATATAATTTCTTCAAAGAATCCTGCACAATGTGACCTAGGACATTAACTAACAGATCAGTTATGATTTTGCTTGGGTAAGGAATAATACAAGGTCTATATGTGACAATATGTTGTTGACAGTGTACCTAGAGACAATGATAAAAAGGTTGTGGCATTTGTGCATGGATGCTCAGATCTTGTTAGTTTAGTTCAGTCAGTACTAGGCAATTGTCTCGGGTTACTTTGCTGTAACCCTGTTCCCTGAAAAAGCAGGAACAAGATGCTGCGTGAAAACACTATGGGAACGCTCTCCGCGTGACCGGTTGTTGAAGCATGTGTGTCAAACACGCCAAAGATTTTGGCATATATAACCTCGGTCAGGTGACGTCATTTGATTAGGTGCACCTGGAGGTTATAAGTAGGCATCAACCGGAAACATCATCATGTCAATTTTCTCTGAAAGGACGTCCAGTCAAGCCCGCAGTGCGGCATTGGAGGGCAGCATCTCGTTCCCGCTTTTTCAGGGAACAGGGTTACAGCAAAGTAACCCGAGATGTTTCCTTTCAAAAGCTACAGTCAATGCTGTGTGAAAACGCTATGGGAACGAGAATACCAACGCAGCCGCACTGCAAATGTCTGGACCCCCAGGGTTGTGTAGTGTCCAATGGGTCTCGGGTCTGGAATGCTAGCATTGCATGGACATCCAACTATAAAATCTGACAAATGTGTGCGGAGAGGACCAACCTGCCGCATCACACACTTGCTGCAAGGGGACACCTCTTGCAGAGCAATTAATGAGGCAAGCCTCCTGGTCGAATGGGCCCTAATTACTAGAGGCGAAGTCTTCCACAAAGTGAAGTCTTTCCTGCTCTGGAGCGTAAAAGGCGGAGGACAGAGGCTTCGAGAACAACTGGGTGCATAGTCGAGAATGGAACCTTCGGAAGATGGTTGGGGTGAGGATGCAGAATAGCTTTGACCAGCCCAGGTGCAAAGACATGCTAAGCCGAAATAGCGTCTACGTACGTTCTGAGAGTACTAGGGCATGAGCCCGAGGTTAATTTTCTTGTAGGAACTCCAGCACTGAAACAATTTGGCAGTGGACTGGGTCTACATCTTTTACTATGCACCAACAACTTTCAATACATTCCATTTGATGGCATAAGTTCTTCTACAGGACTGACTACATTGGGGTAGTGTTTCTAAACCCCGTGTGTCACAGCTTGCCTGGACAGAAAGTCTGCTCCCATATTCATCTGCCTTGGAATGTACATCGTCCTGAGGCGCAGGAACTTGTCCTGTGCCCCAAAGCAGAACCTGGCACGCAAGCTTTTCCCAGCGGCGCAAGCACAGTCTGCCCAGGCGATTATTTACGAGACTACTGTAGTGTTGTCCACCCGCTAGGACATGGTAGCCTCTCAACTGCTGGAGGCAGTATTTCAGGGCCAGAAATAAAGTCATCGTTTCGAGGCAATTGGGGGATTGGCCCTTGGATTAAATCCCTTGGCTCTTAGCCACAACTGAAGCGATCTCATGTGCAGAAGGTCCAATGGTATCACCGTGCATACAGCTGCCATGAGACCTAACACTCTCTGAAAGTAGTAAAAAGTTACTCTCAGGCCTAGCATGTCTCCTTTAAGGTAATTGAGAATGGATTCGACACGCGCAGGAGACAGCTGCGCCTGCATTGCGGTCGAATCCCATGTGACACCCTGGTATGCCTTCAAAGCCATTGTGTGCAGGGCAGCACCAGCCTGACCCGCTGCCTGGAAAAGCTTTTTTTTTTTTTTTCAGGGAGGATGAGCTCCCAGGAGAGAGATACCCTGTAAGCGTCTCTTCAGTCTGGGGCATCATCATATATATCCGCGCTTTTCGCATCAACGACATTCGATAGCACAAAAACACGGGATAAATACAGCTTATTCCTTGAAAGAGTTAACTCATCATGGAAGTTGCCAAGAAGGGGAGGGGCCATCGTTGAGGCCCCTCCTCCGAACACTGGATACCTGTCGTCTGACTTTGAACGTTTGGGGGATTTTATAATTTATTTATTTATGGCGAATCGAGGTGTACGCGTTCGAATGCGCATGTTACCACCTCTAATAACAAATAATACGCTCGCTCATCACTAGAGGAGCGCTCTGAAGTGATAGTTTCTCTGGTGATAAGACACTTTCTCGTTTCGCTTTCTTTTGAAAAAAATGCTTGCACACATGCACACAACAATGCAGTCCTTGAAGACAAAAAGAGCTGAGGATGTTTCCGGTTCATGCCTATTTATAACCTCCAGATGCACCTAATCAAATGACGTCACCTGACCGAGGTTATATATGCCAAAATCTTTGGTGTGTTTGAAACACATGCTTCAACAACCGGTCACGGTCAGCGTGTTCCCATAGCGTTTTCATGCAACATCGAGTGTAGCTTTTGAAAGGGAACATGAGTTCAATCATGAAAAATCATGTACCAGACTTAAATAACAGGTTACAAAATGATTGCCTTATGTCTGTTGCGGTTTAACACGTCACTTAACACACTGTGCTCGTATCTAGAAACTTTCTTTCTATGCATGCTGTGTGTGTGACTCAGTATACCAAGTAGAGCCTGTGGGAGAAGCCAAAAGGTCCTTCGCTGCTACTTTATATACACATACACACATATGGCCTGTGATTCATCTTCTTGGAGAAACACACAGAAAGGTCTGCTTCAAATTCAAAGTAATACATATATATATATATATATATATATATATATATATATATATATATATATATATATATATATATATATATATATATATATATAGAGAGAGAGAGAGGGAGAAAGAGAGAGAAAGGGAGAGTACTGTACAAAAGTCTGTGCACCATATTATCACAGACTCCAACATTAATACAAAATTAATAATAAGTAAAAAGACACATATTACACAACAGACGAGTTTTCAAATAAAAACATTTCAAATGGCTTTTGCATGAAAATAGAAGTGTGACAAAGTTATCAGAAGAACTGACATTCTCCAGCATGCTCAGTAAAACCTAATAGCTCTTTTAATTATAATTAATGTCCTATTTGCACAGGATTATTATTATTATTATTATTATAGTGTTATATAGGGACCTAGTGTGATTTAGAAATTACCCCCCCCCCCCCCCACACACACACACATCTGAATATCGTGCAGTTAGGTGTATTCAAAATAAATACACTTGTCATTATAATGTCATTATAGGTCAAGCTGTATGATATAAACAGAAGAGTGTTCCCTACCGCATGCTGCTATACATGTCCTCCATCTCCATCTAATCATTCTTTTTGCTTTCGCCCTTCTGATTTTCTCAGCTTTCTCAATTTTTTCCGCACATTATATTGTTGTATGGTGTACAGTATAGCGATATGACCCAGCACCCAAAATACTTTCAAAGCACTCCAACGCAGCCACCATTCTTCAAAGAAGATGAACAGAAAGGTGCACAAGAAACAAAAACCTTTAAAAAATTATAAATGATCTTGCCAAATCCTGGTCCCTTTCCCAGCAGCCACCCCCTCTCCCCGCAAATATTTCTACACAATAATGTTAGGTTTACCACTCCCTGAACACAGACAAGACTAAGTAGACGGTAGTGGACATAAGGGAGGAGAAAGGATCTTATCGAGCACTGTTCATCCGGAAGCTTGAAGTGGAGAGGGAGAGCAGCTTTAAATATTTAGGCGTCCACATCAGTGACGACCTCATTTGGACACTTAACACCACAGGTCTTCTCGAACAGCTGCACGATCGAGAGCATCCAGACTACCTGCATCACCGTGTGGTACGGCAGTGCTATGCCTGCAGAAAGTGGTGAAGCCTTCTGAAAAGATCACAAGGACTTCGCTGCCATCCCTGCAGAGCATTTACTATTGCAGAGTCACAGGAATACTGCCTCAATCCTCAAGGACCACACCCATCCCGAGCACAGACTGTTCCTCACCTCTTCCTTAAGGCCGGAGATTCAAAAGTGTAAGATGCAGGACTTTAAGGCTAAAGAACTTCTTCTTTCCCAATGCCATCAGACTCCGAAATAGCTGACAGGATTGTACAATCATGGACTACCAACTGTATCTGACTTTTGACACAGATCTTAGAACGTTCATTGCAGAATTTGCAAAATCACTTAAACAATCATTTGCACAATTTTCACACCAATTGCAGGCTTGCACATACACTAATGACTTACTCAAACATATTGCAGACTTTTTCATGCAATGTTATATATTTTGATATATCTTTTCATATTTTCATATTCTTCTTTTAATTTTGTTTAATATAATGTATCTTTTTTTATCTATTCTTTTTATATCTATTATATATATATATATATATATATATATATATTTATTTTTAAATTTTTCTCTTATTTACATTTATTTATTTTATTGTTTTATTTTAGTCAATTTTATTTATTTATTTAGTTACTTTTTCATGGCATTCATTGAAGGTCAGCAAAAAAAGAATTTCACTGTATGGGAAAACATGTTGCTTTACTGTGCATATGACAATAAAACATGGAACAACAACAAAAAAGACCATACCTACCAAATCTGATGTTCAAAAAAGGAATAGGTGGAGCACTAAACAGGTACAAATACATATAGTAGCATTGCGTTAAAACCCCATGAAGAGAGCGTATATACTGTACATACTGTATCCCACTGGGTGTTTATTTTTTTTGTTCCATTCTCTGAAAACACTAACAATCATTTTGCTTGATAAGCATGTTCTGAAATACTCCCCGTCTGACAGAAACAACCATGCCAAGTCAGAGAGATTCTGATGTTGATGTGAACATGAACTGACGCTCTTGACCTCTATCTGCATGACATGGTTGGTGCATCTTGGATCTTCATCGCTATCTGTCCTCTTTCATTTCTTTCTGCATGCACACTCTCCTACTCTCCTCCATGTCTCACTTTTGCAACTTTAAACTTCCACTTTTTCACATATACTACCTGTCCTTCCTTTTTCTCTTCCCACAGGGGGCGTTAGTGAGTGCTTTAGCTGATGACAGCATTCACTTATGGAACCTGCGTCAGAAGAGGCCGGCCGTGCTGCACTCCCTGAAGTTCAACAGGGAGAGGTGAGTTAAGATGCTGGTCGTTTCAGAAGCAGATGGTTCTGAGCGTATGGGCTGTTGCTTAGCTGCAAACCTTACCATGTTCTTCTGCACATCTGTACCCACACATGCACACATGTATTCCATAAAATAGTCACTTTAGTCACTGTGGTGAGCGTGCTGCATCACTAGGAAACATGCTCTTGATGCTCATATTATGCATGTATAACAACAAGCGTCACAAACAGCTTATTACAGTAATTTTGGTGCTAATATACGAGTATAATTTTTATAAGAAAATAAAACACACTTTGTGTGGGAAGCTGATGAGTCTGTCCCAATCCCCAATTGGAATTGTGAACCTTGTTAGAAACTTGAGAGACCGTGGATTTTCAGATATGATGCGAATAGATGTTAGGTGGCGTAAATACTCCAAATAAAGGTTGAGATTTTATTGTTTTGAGGTTGTATTTGTAACATTGTGTTTGGATCATTCATTATCGACGTTATCTCAATATCCTAAAAATGTTGTCCAGATGGTGAACGTCATGGCAACGTCGTTAAAACTCCTGTATACTACAATGTTCATCCAACATTAGGGTTCCTGCTAGGTTGGTGGCACAACAAAACCAGACGTAATGAAGATCGCTCGTCTTGTAAGATACTTCAGGTACAGGTGAAATGTAAACGCCTTCCAAGAAATGCTGATTTTAGAGATCCGTTTAGACAGCAATGTTACCAAACAATAAACCGTTTATCCGTGAGTCACCTTTCTGTAAAGCCACTGCAATAAGGAGTTAAATGTCTTGATCCATTCCTCATAGTTGTTGATTTAATTTGAAAGGAACTGACTCTTCACTTCTCATCAGTGGCCTGTCTTCTGAAGAGACTGACAGCTCGCCAACAGCAGCTTTCAGGGGTGAACAAGTTTCTGCCATATCTCAACATCCATATGTGTGTGTGTGTGTGCCCTGTGTGTGACATTTGCCAAGTGTGTCTACACAAGTTTTTTTTCTCGCCTAGGGAGATGGTGCGATCAGTGGAGCATGTGAGGATGAAAAGAGTACCCAAGGTCTCTGAGGGAATATCCAGTCAGAACCCGTGTAGTCATTAAAGAGCAGACTCCGAGGGGCAGTTTTTTTTTTTTTTCCCCCAAATGAAGCCTGGAGGATCTGAATCGGATTCATTCCAGGACTGAATTATGATCCTCATCCTAAAAATGAGACAAAACATGGAATAGTTTGTTTCAGCAGCATCCATGTGCTAATCCATGGTCTCTTTCTCTGTCAGTGGATAAAAAATGAGAGTAGAGCGCACCTTCCGGCGCTCATCAGCGCATTTGATGCGAGTTTAAAGCGTGCCTTGGGGAAAATCCCTAAAGGGAAGAATCTGAAAGAAGTGTTACAGCATTGCCTTGAATGTGAACTCAATGGGTTGGCAATAGACTGCAGAAAACAACCCCGGATACCGTTTGAGGAAAGCACAGTTACAGCAGAAATGTTCTTTTTATGCATGAAAGCTGGCTTTACTCTGAAACATTTTGTGAAATTTCAGTTTCAGCTTGTGCAATGCGATTTAGTGCAAAAGTTTTGGCGCTCGTCCAGCATACAGTAGAATTACGATAAACTCTACAGCTATAAGCATCGTCAATTCAACGGCAATTCGTAACGGTAATCCAAAGTTTATTTACTCTTACAACAACATCAATGGATTTTTGGATTTTCTAGACTGTAAACCAGGGTTTAACCAGCGCTGCTTAATGCCGAATTTACCCTCAAATGTACCCTGAAAGAGTGTTATACAGTGGATGGTACAGAAACTGGATTCCCTTCTCATGGCGGAGGCCGTCCGAAAATATCACAGCACGGCAACAGTGACGTGCAACTTCATTGTGCAAATTCGCAATGCAATCGATTATATGTACGTTAAGATAGGTAGCATATTTTTTTTTGTTTCAGATTGCTTAATCAGCGTTTTTACAGAATATCCTGGTGAATTTTTGTGAGTTTGTTTTGTATTAGAATGATATGAGATTTTAAACACAAATCAAAACTCTTTGCTTTATTGAAACTAATCACAAGCTCACGGATCTCTCGTGTTGATTTGAGCAGGATGTAAATCAGTTCATTGTGACTAATCTGATTTTGAACAAAAGTGCCCAGGTGTAGTGTCGGAGATGAATTTTAACCTCCTTACTCCCAAATTATGAACCTAGGAGATTTGAAGTGCAGATTAGTTGACATATAATACTTTTCATCACCAGAAGCTGTCCTTTTTCACAAGCTTTTGGTTGGAAGCGTGTGTGTGTGCGTGTATGTGCATGTGCGCGCAAGCATCTCTGCAGGTCAGGTGCTCGGTAAAGAGCAAGCCAAATGTCAGGAGTGCAGGGAACCCAGAAGCTATGCTAATACACTCCTTTAGCTCAGCATCACACTGCAGCAGAAAGCAGGCACACAAACACCTGCGCCACCTCAACAAGCCTGGTGTGTGTGTTCGTGTGTATGTGTGTGAGAAAGATGATTATGATGATGATTATGCACTGAGGTGGTTTATGTCTGGTAGTGCAGGGATAAATAAGGCAATATGCATGTTTTTGTTGTTGTTGTTTTAGGTTTTTGTTTGCAGTTGAGTAGAAAAAGATCAATTCTGCCGAGTCATGCCGAAGTAGACGCCCCGCGGCATGACCTTGCAGCAAGGTCACGTTTTTGCGTCCGTTCCTATGCTCCAGAATTCCTGACCCAAACCTTGTAGCGACTGTGTAAAAGCTCCAACAAAAGGTCAATCTGACTTTTCATGATTATTATGCCTGCTTTTATGTTCGGATAAGAACAGAAGGATAGATTGACTCTGTTACTCTGTGATTTATTTTTCGGATAAATTTTTAAGCCGTAATCCACCAGAAAGTTCACTTTACCACTATCGAAGGAAGGCTCGCTATCGATCTCATGTCCCTCTTACAAATTGGACCCGGGAAGAGTCGGGTCATTATTCAGAGCCAAGTGGCCTGTCATTTTTATCCAGGGCTCTGCTCTGTAATCCCTTATGAAAGGCTGTTACTTTTGGGAAAATCGAGTTCTTGACCGGAAGACTTCATCGAAAGGAGAAAACGCTTGCTTACACCAGGAAGATTAGATCTGCACCACGTCTCAGAGGATCGCCTGTTTCTCCATTTCCCCAGCCTCTCTCTCTCTCTCTCTCTCTCTCTCTCTCTCTCTCTCTGCGCTTATCAGAGAAATACCATGCAGGAGTTTCTTCTAACAGTCCAGCTTGTAGGTTGTTGTGTGAAATGTTGAGGTGTGTGTATGTGATAGCGAGAAAGAGTGAGAGAGAGAAAGTCTGACAGATATGAAAAGTGTGTGGAGTGTGAGGCATGGTGTGTCTCTCAACTCATTCGTCCATGAATATATGCATGATTCTGCAGAGGACCGGTGAACAAAGAAGGTGTGCGTGCATGTGAGTGTGCATCCGCGCATGCATTCATATCCTAAAACGTTAACCTTCTTTGTAAGCTCAGATTTACGTGTTACACAGCGGCTCTGCTTGAACATCTCATGGAGGGTAGCTAATGAGTCCCTGCTGTAATTTGGATTTCCTTTTAACTGAATCCAAAGCGCTCAGCGATGCAGGCAGGAGCTTCCTGAGACCTGGGGACCTGCAGGAAAAGTGCTAGCGCTTACAAGTTTGCTTGCATTTTATTCAAGGCGATACAAAGGCCATGCACTATTCACACAAATGTCCTGTCTGATTACTAGTCTGATTAGTGAATGCTGCATGTTTCTCTAGTGATGAGTTTTTAAATCCTTAAAGGTTTCCTTCCTTCCTACCTTGTTTGTCTCATTCTCGTTTTCTCTGTTTTTTTTTTTTTAATATTTACAGGATAACGTTCTGTCACCTGCCCTTCCAAAGTAAATGGTTGTACGTCGGAACGGAACGAGGAAACATCCACATTGTAAACGTGGAGTCCTTCACCCTCTCAGGATACACCATCATGTGGAACAAAGCCATTGAACTGTGAGCAAGACACACGTGCACACATATACTGTACATATTGATCTAGATTGTATCTCAGAATAGAACCAGAAAACGTCTGTTGTACATCATGGGCATGCGCAATAGAAAATAATAACAATATATTAATCATGACTGAAAATACCTTTTATTACTGTCCTAGTCATTAAATTGTAACGTAAAGTGCCTTTGAAATGAAACATAATCACTTGAAAAGATATAATGTAATTTATTTCTGAGATTATTCTTATTAAATATACACTACCGTTCAAAAGTTTGGGGTCACTTGCAAATTTCATTGTTTTCGTTTAGTGATTTATAATACTGGGGATTTCAAAACTATAAAATAACACATATGGAATTAGGTAATTACGTAACAACAACAAAAACAACAGTTAGTTGTTATTGTAAGACACAGAGGTCGGCCTTTCTGTAATAGTTCTTGCAAGAACAGTATTGTTAAGTGCATTTGCAAAATCCGTCAAGCACCATAATGAAACTGTCTCTCATGAAGGCCGTCCCAGGAGGACGAGACCAAAACCTACCTCTGCTGCAGACGAGAAGTTCATTTAGAGTTATCAGCCTGAAAAATGACCAATTAACAGCAGCTCAGATTAGAGGCGTTATGAAGTCTTTACAGAGCAGAAGTAGCAGAAACATCTCAATATCAACTGTTCAAAGGAGATTCATGCAGTTTTTGGACGCCTTCAGCAAAACTTTACAATGTAGAAAGAAATAAAAATCAGGAACCATCATGGAGTTAGAAAGTGACCCCAAACTTTTGAACGGTAGTGTATGTATATATACATAACATATACTGTATATATGTTCAACCTGGTTGAAAAAAGATCTGTAGTTCTTGCTTAGCCAGCATTATAATGTGATGAAGAACGGACTGAGAATTTTATTTAAGTAATCAGATTGACATTAGTGAAAAGGGTTAACCCTTAGATTAGCATTACAACAAATAGGGAGTGCTGTTCTGCAATGCTGACACGAAGGGTTTCAATGCTTGCAACATTCCTACTTGAATGCAAAGTGTAAAGATGCAAATCTCACCACCAGTCTTTGAATGCATGGAGTCTGCATGCTCTCCCCGTGCTTGGTGGGTTTCCTCAGGGTACTCCGGTTTTCTCCTACAGAGGAAGACATGTACTGTAAGTTGATTGACAGTTCCAAATTGGCCATAGTGTATGATTTAGTGTGTGCTTGTACTCTGCAATGGATTGCCACCCCATCCAAGATGAATACTGCCCCTACCTACCCCATAACCCTACACAGGAACAGAAGATGAATGAATAGATGCATGAAAGTCTGCTAGGTTTAAATGTTACTAAAATGTACTAATAATGTAATCAAGTGTAATTTTATTTCACAGCATTTTATTAACAAAATAGCTTTAGCTGTGCCGTCCGTACCGGTTTCTCTCTGTGTGATCTGTGTGCCCAGCAGGTGGCTCACATCCCTCCCCTTTCCCATTGCCCTGTAACAATACTCTACACTCAGAAACACAACAGTGTCCTGACTAAGTGGTTTGTTTATACTAACCGGAAATGTCTGAGTAGTCGATTTCATATCTATCACCACACTGTGCTGGGGGAAAGGGCCAATGGTTAATCGTTTAATGGAAGCGCAGACACCTTTCAGTCATGTTATTCACTTATTCAGACTATTATAGTCAAGGAATGTTGTGCAGCCTAGAGGGACCCCAGTGGGTCAAGGCTGTGATGTTAACAACAAACTGAAATACTCTGTGTTTAATGGCATAACATTTATTTGGATGGCTCACGAGCTGCGTTTCTCCCCTTTTCCTTTCTCCTTCCATCACACTCATGTAGATCATTCTTTTTTACCCGCTTGTTATAACTGTACACATTTGGTAGGACAACCACTCCTACTATTCCACAGCCAATGCGTGACTATGCTCACTAAGCATGTGAAAGTCTTAGAGTCTTTCATTATGGTATTTTCTTTGTGCTTTACATACTTGACAATGTTGTGGGTTTTTTTTCTCTTTTTTCTTTTTTTCTTTTTTTGTGCTGCTAGCCTAAATTTTGACCTGGGGTCCGTTCTTCGTACGTCGCTAACTCAGTTAGCTGGATTTGAATGTTGTGGATTTGTCCTGATCTTGGATTGTTTCGTTCTCCGATGTGCTTCTCGCACTTGTTGTCATAGCAACATGTCCGTAAGCTTGAACCTGCTCGGTAGCAGGTTTATTTCATGTAAACAGGATTAAGGCTGCGCTCCTGCCGGGTTATGATTGGTTGAAATGGTGAGGTCACACCTGATTGGTTAAAGAGCGCTGACGCGGACTGACTAACGTGGGAAAAGTATCTTGCATATATGACCCCCTGCCATGGATAATCGCTATCAAATATTATATTAGAACATAAATTCCTAGGTTTATTATTATAAAATATATTATTATTATAATAAACTCTAGGCATGAGACAGCCGTCAAGACCATTAATACAAATTCTTGTATAATGTTTATTTTGTAACACATTTATTTTTCAGAGGTTTGTCATGAACATGCAAATAAATATTTATATATGATAAAAATTAATATTTTTATAATGAAAAATTGGACGAAATCATTTTTATTATAAAATAAACAATATAAAAGTATACATGTATTTGAAAAAACATTATATATATATATATATATATATATATATATATATATATATCTTTTTTTTTTTTTTTTTTTTTCCTTCATTTTTTTTTTCATATACAACATTTATTTTCATATTGCATATTTTATTTTATTGTCTCATGTATTTTGGAAACCATTAACCTATGAATTTAAGTTCTAATAGAATATTTAATAGTGATTATGTACGGGGAGGCAATCCATGGCTGGGGGGCATTTCAGCGCATAACACGTGTTACAAAAAAAAATTGAGCCGCTCTTTTGCCATTTCTTCAACCAATCGAAGGGCTTGTGATCAGTGTTTCTACTGTCGATGCATATCGCCTTTTAAACCTACGCACGAACGCGCAATAATCCTAGACAACTCAATCCAGCCATACTAATCATCAACAACAGGTGGCTCGAAGAACCAACTTAGCCAGAGCGTAATTATCACGATGATTATGTCAATTCATCTCGTATGTATCAAGCGACGTACGAAGAACGGACCCCAGGTTTGGCCAGTATCTGACCTTTGGTTGTGTTTTAAAGACCAGTTAGGAACTAATGATGGCAGAGCTGCCTCATTCACAAATTCACTTATTTACTTGACTACGATCCTGGATTGCTGTATCAGTCAAGGTCACTTTCAGTCACTGTCACTTACATGACGTGTAACAAGCTAAACATGCTAACCAGTTATCAGGAGTGGGGTAGTGTGCTGTTATTTTCATGCAGATGACAGATTTTTTTCCTGCTTAAATGCTCATTTACTCCATCAAACTCAGACTTTTACTTTTTACTTCATCAAACTGTATTTCCTGCACGTGTTCAATATCACAACACTCTGCTCACTGAATTCCAGCCAATCACAAGCTTTTCATTTTTTTTTAACATTCTGACAACCTGTTTCTGATCAACTCCTTTTAACGCTTTACTGTATGTGTCCGCTCAATGTGTATAGTTGTGTCAAACATACAGTAACACACGGAATTAGGCACCGCAAACTTCCTCAATTAAAGGTTTAATATTCCTGAAGAAAGATTGGAAATGTAATCACTACGCCGAAACTCACGTGATCCGCGATGAAACCACGTAGGTGAGATAGGGGTGTTAAATTATCTTCAGTTGTTGCATTTATCATGGCATACTGTAAGTTGATTATACATCAGTGTTATTTTGATCAACATATGATAAATGTATCTCTCAGACACACACACACACACATGCTAAAAACTAAAATACATACTACTGTCTGATCAGAGACAGGCACGTGCAGTTCTGATCGGGCTATAACTTACAGTAAGTATTAGATAATCGTGTTGATTCTCTGAAAACAGAGTGAAAGCTACAGAGGAGTTTACTGGAAGTGTGTTAAGATTAAGCAATAGACCCTTTGACAACAACAACAATAATAATAATAATAATAATAATATAATAATAGTAATAATATAAACTAACACACGTGAAGTTCTTTAGTTTGTCTGAGTGTCCAAAATGCGCAAGTCCTACTTGTAAGTTATTTTTCTGTATTATTATTTTTAATATTCTATTTATGTTTAACAACTTTTCACTTTATTTACATTAAAAAAGGAACAGGTGGCGTTCCCAAATTGCCCGTAGTGTGTGAATGAGTGTGTGTATGTGAGTATATGTGTGTGCCCTGCGATGGATTGGCACCCTGTCCAGGGTGTACCCCGTCCTTGTGCCCTAAGTTTCCTGGGATAGGCTCCAGGCCCCCGCGACCCTGTGTATAAGGATAAAGCGGTACAGAAAATGAATGAATGAATGAATGAAAGGAACAGGTGACTTTTATTTTGGAAGTCCTGTGCAGACTGCAGTCAATGCAATCAATGTTTTTTGTTGGAAAAAAAAAAAAAACAGAGAGAGAGAGAGAATCGTGTGAGAGAATCATGATACACATAAATCTCGATACACATTTTGCCAAGAATCGTGCAGCAATTGTAGAGGGCCTAAAAAAATAAATAACACATGACACATGTTGGCAAATTCGGAAATAGGGTAGCACAGTGACACACAGGGTGTCCGGGCATTATGGCACAGTGAAAATATGTGTTTTATGGCATAGCGCCACATTTTAAACTATGGAATGAACAGAGTGGTTGTGGCATGAAATCTCAATCTTGTGCTGATGCTGATGTTCAGTTCCCCTCTAGATTGTGGCATTGGGAGGAATGCACTGTTGTACTTAACTCAAGTTAAGTACCCAAGGGTCTTGATACTTTTTCATAAACCTTGATATAGTTTATGAAAAACCACATGAAAGAAAAGATAACAAAG
The DNA here is from genome assembly GCA_030522415.1 of Channallabes apus. Taxonomy (NCBI): domain Eukaryota; kingdom Metazoa; phylum Chordata; class Actinopteri; order Siluriformes; family Clariidae; genus Channallabes; species Channallabes apus. The sequence continues at coordinate 44,267,949 of CM060107.1, read as the reverse complement.
TTAATCTAACCTCAAATATCATAGTAAAGCAAGAGTAAGAAGATGAGAATAAAATTTAATAATAATAAAAAAAGTGCTGAACAAATGAAGGAACCATGAGTTGTTCATGAAAAGGATCAAGTCATAGTCCTAAGTTATGCATATGATCATTATTGAGTAAGAGCATGGCATTAATAGAGAGAGAGCGACCTGGTCAAGGGATGTGGTGAAATCCATCCATCCATTCGTCCAGGAACCTCTGTAGTCCAACTAAAAACCAAGGAGGCCAGTGGTGACCGTTGCATTTCTTCCCATTTGTAGGACTGTGATAGTTCCTCATGTCAACATTCATAGGCGCGTACAGTATGTGGTGAAATGGCGAATGTAAATAGGTCTATCAGGGGGAAATAGTGCAGAATGCTCCTGCTGTACTAGAATATTTATGTGGAGGAAGAAAAAAAAGGAGAGAAATTTCATGAAGCCAGTGATCGTAGTGACTGACTTTTTTATGGCTGTTCCACAATGTTTAAATTAATATGATTTTTTAAAATGGAAAAAAAATAATTGTTTGCAAGTTATTTAAGGTTAATTAAACCTTTTGATAGAGCACATTTTGAGTCACTATATCTTATCTGAACAAGCCATCTCTAACATCTCTACAGTACTTTGTCGAAATGATTGCTTTGTAACATACGATGAGAATTGTGAGGGCCGTGAATCTAATGCCAGAAAACTTTTCACCACCACCACCACCATTTTTGATACTTTTACCATGAGGCAACAGCTGTCTGGAAGAGGCCGATGTGAGAGTTGGTTAAACTTAATTGGTTGGTGTATTTTATTGCCCCAAGGAACATTTTTTCCCAAAGCTTTTTCTTAGGCCTTGTCCAGACATACATGGATATTTTAGTTTTTTTTTGTTAGTTTTTTTCCCTCCTGTGCATTTGGTGCTTTTGGGCCACACATCACTACAGTAAGCTTTATGGAGAACTTCTTCCAGGGTGAAGCTATTTAGAAACTTTTTAAGTGTGAAAACTGTGTTTAGTGCTTGTAAATGTTGTAAATGTGTTTCCCACGGGCATCATATCTCCTGTGCTTGATATCTGAGCATGGCATATTCAGTGGACTTGTTTTTAGGCCTCTGAATGGCCAACGTGGCCTTACGGTTAGGGATATATTAGCATTTTGTATGCTGAATTGGTACAGTATGCCTTGAAAGTGTTTTTATGTTTAAAAAAAAAAACTTTAAAAAAAAAGTTTTTTTTTCTTTTAATTCCAGGACAAATTCCTGGTTGTTCAGTATAAGGAAACCGTGAATCAGTTTTGGAAAACAGCCCTAAAGTTGATCACTATCTTATAACAGCACACTTTGCTTTATTTTCTTCTTATCATCATACTGTAATACCAACCTGGTGTCATGAACAATAAGCCAGATTGTTTTCATTCAGTTTCATACAAAATCTGATGATTAAACATGTTTAGCTCTAAACTAGGTTATTTTCATAACTTCATATTTCCCTGGTATATTTTCATTTTTATGTTCAAAGTGATAGTACAAAGTAAAAAAATAAATTAAAATGATGCTTAAGTGGTGAGTTGAGGTGTGATGATGAAGTCTATGTCGTGCAGCTCTTTTTTAATGTTTGGGTTCTCAGGGTGTGATATCGCTTTTGAGAATCAATTTGCAAGGCGAGTGTACAGTAGGCAGTGAACAAGATAATGCACTCTATTAGAAAGTGTACAAATCGCCTTTATAGTCTCACACACCCACAATCAGGGAGAGCTAGGAGAGACGGAGAGGGACAGACAGAGACAGAGAGACGAGACTTGAGGTGAAAACTGAAAGTGAGCAATGCGTTGGGTTTTTGTGGAAGCATATTACATTACAAACCAAGTGAGAGTGAAAATGAGCAAGCTTCTGCATCTTGCCCATCTTGCTCTTGTTGCCATGGTGATCTTCTTTCTGAGATCGGTCACTCCTGCTAAAGTATGGGTTTAAACAAGGGAGGGTACAGCTGCCGAAATGAGGAAGGATCCAAGCCAGGAACACAGTGCTAACATCCACACCATTAATCTGTCCCATTTCTCCCTCTCTCTATCTCTCTCATGCGGACTCATCAACTCATTTGTTCTCATGCAGACCTTCTGTAGATATGATCTTCATATCTTCTAGCTATGTATCAGATGGTTACTTTATGATGTTCTGTTACTGTGACTTTAAAGTCGAGGCCACAGCAGAATTGCAGCTTGGACATTTATTGGGTTCATTCTTGTTGTCAGGTTGGCAGTTTTGTTATTTGGTGGAGGTATGCAGATGCATCAGCGCTGTCTGATAGAATCAGGCACATTTTTTTATACTTATTTTTGCCTGCAAGTTTGATGAATGCTGTGTCTGCATGTTGTCAGTGTTTGCTTTTACCCGAAATGTCCATTCTAAGTTCTAAGGTCTTGAGAGTTTATAACTCCGCTGATCAAGGACAAAAATTATTTTCTTGTTTGTGATTGCTGTTACCACGCTTATTATTTTAATGATAATCCTAACAACAACAACAACAACAAAAAATGCTTTTCTACTATATCCACACCAGCATCTTTAGCATTTTTATGCGGTAGAGAGAACAAGAGCATTAATATAAACCTGTGATTTCCCTTGCAGCAGGAACCTAATGTCTGCGCCACAGACCTTCTGACTGATCAGATCCAACATAATTATGCCCTTTAAACCAGCTGTGATTTAAATCTTTTGTGATTTGTCACTTGTGAACAATGGAAAGCGCTTTGCTGGTCTGCTGCAGTGATGTGAAACGAGCCCTAGATAGTTAAAGTAAATGCTGTTTATACTGTAAGTGCTAAAAGCTTGGCTCATCTGTTACTCTTGCATTTGCTCAGTAACTGCAGTTCCTTTGCTGGTCCACCTTAAAGCACCTCCTCTGGAACAGGAGCTAAAATCTGCTCTGGTTTCTTTAGTGAAAAAATATGTAATGTTCCAAGTAGAGTTGCAACGGACCATAGTTAAGACGTGATCTGTACAGATTGCTCCCAGTGATGAACCACGGATTAATTAGGAGTCAAATGATCAAATACAGTTTCGGCCTTATTTCTGAGTGTAACTTTTTTCTATGCACACAGATAAATAAAATTTATATTGCATTTGTTTTGCTTGCTCCAACACACTTTCTTATGCGTGTGTGGTTTAGTTTGCTTAAACATTCTCTCTTATACTCGCTCTGTGTTCCCTAGAGTTGCTAGATCACACTGACTAACTTGATGAAAAATAGACATTATTATTATTATTATTATTATTATTATTATTATTTTACTGTAAGTTTGGAAAGATCCTGAAGGTCCATTTTTAACTGAAAGTGGGAAGTGATACTGAGTTCAGAATTTAGCAAATTTTACTAAAAATAAAGTAGAACACTGTAATCGTCAAATCAAAATGACGAGCCACATTTTAATAATACGTTGTTGGTCTTTCTCTTGCCGGGAGCAGCCGAACATTTTAATAATATAATGTCATCTAATATAAATAATGTGATCGTTCTTGTTAAAAAAACAAATCACTATCACTTTCTAGTGTCTTTACTCCTTCCTTATGGAGGAAGTGAAGCCCCTGGCGCTTTATCGCTTGCTCAGGTCAGACGGCTCAGGCAGTAGCACGGACAATACAGTACAAAGAGATTAAAAACCGGCTTCTATCCGACAGAGCTTTTCCTCTGTACCATCCGCCTGTCAATCAGTCCATCCCGACGATAAGACAAGCAGACGGGGAAAAGAGCGATAGGGAAAAAACGTTATCTGACTGAAGCGTTTGGACTTAACTGATTCAGTGGACATGACTATAGGATGTACCTCGTCTCACATTCACCACACTGCATTGAACATTCACAATCTCGTGTTGAGTGATGAGAATATAATAAGTGAGGAATTGAGAAAGCATCACAGTGAGAAGGAGTCATGAGGAGAGTCCTGTGCGAACTAAGTGGCTGTGTGTGTATGGATCATGATGCTGTGCTTGTGCCATTGTTTGTTTCTGTAACACAAAAACTTTTTTTTTGCTTGATGATAATTCTGAGGACATGGCCACTTCTTCTTCCACCAGCTCTGAGTGGCTCGCATTTCATACGTAGTAAAACATCTAACCAACAAACGATGAGACTGAGTTCTTGTAACCAATCTGTTAGTTTGGGTTTATCAGGAAAGGTTGAAGACAAAGCTTTGTTAACCTAACAAAGTTCTAAAAAAACGTTTTCCAGTATCTCTTCCATTTTCCAGTTTCATTTCCATGTAAATTTCAAATTAGCATATCTTCTCTTCCTGTGGGTCAATTGCACTGAAAGCTTATACTGTATGTTACCTCACGCTCGGCCAAATACACCTGAGAAAACCACATTAAAGTTTGTTCAGTAGTTTTTATGTGATGCGTGCACAAACAATCAGACAGACATTTCAAAAATCATCGTGATGTGTTCTATTACTCATCTTACACCCCCCAAATTATTTTTTTCAATGTCTAAAATAGCTACAAACATGCCAACTTTACAGGGTTTTTAAAATATAAATATATAGATGACCTACCTGTAATTCCATCAGTCTTTTTTTTTACCTTTCATCTATTCAATATAAGCCCTGTTTTACTCTTTAACTTTGCTTGTCTTTATTTTAGGTCCTCCAAGGCCCACCCTGGTCCTGTCGTCCACATAAGTGATAACCCAATGGATGAAGGCAAGGTAAGATTCTCTCCAGTTTCTTCAACTCTGCATTGACACACAGAACGTCCACAGTCTCCGCGACTAACTGGTGGAAATGAAGCACTACTTCATATAATAAGCCTGTTTTCTTTAATTGTGTGTAATAATGATGTTTTAGTTGTCATTATGAAATAAAAGAGATTTAAAGCAGTATTTGAACATATAAATCTTTAAGCAGGAAATGTATTTCAAATGCAATGTTAAAGAAAAGAAGATTCGTTCTGTGTGATTACACAAGATGAGTTACTTCTCCTTAACATTTCTCTCTTTATTGCTGCCATAGCAACAACTAGAAGCACAAACAGAGGTGGCATTACTGTTACTCAATTTTATGCCTATTGCTACTAAAAGAAAAATCTTTTATACTTAACAACATGCTCATAAAATTTTTCCCTTGGTTTCTTGAATGATCAGCTGATTAAAGCTCTTGCAGTAAAGACAATAAACCCTCGTGGTGATTCAGACTATTAAATTCTGCTTCACATTATAGTTCAGTCACATTATAGTGCCGCTAATAAAGATCCTAAAGATGAAGAAGTGATGGTCTTGGAGACATTGAAGTATTTACTGAAGCACCAAAAACTGGTATATTTTGAACGAACGTGTTAAAAAGTGTGAATCAATTCTGAATCTAACACTGACCCATCGATTTGGTAAATCAGGTTGACCCACAAAAGATCAAACAAATCACGCAGCTCTACTGGTGATGCATGAGGAGTAATAAATGATTGAAACTTTAGGGCTGTAGTTAAATACCAAAACTGTGCACATCGCTATGAACTCGAGATTGAAGAGGAATGCCACATATTTTTGACCTCAAGTTCGTTTTATTTGCATCCAGTATTGCATCCAGCATGATGCAACCACACACAAAAAAAATGTAATGGCACTTGAGACCATTAAATATGACTACTAATTAATTTCATGTAGTCCCTCTAGAGTCTTCTTCCCACACACATTATTGTTCCATGACCTCGCTTGAGTAGTTCCTGGCTTCACAATTAATTACTAATCAGTGTATGATCCAAATTAAAAGTCAAATATAATAGGATATGCAGGATCAATGAAACAAAAACTAGGACTGTTCATGCAACAGTAAATTAGTAATAAAACAATTTTTTTTAAACCAAAAAATTTCTAGTGGTAAGTTAAACTATTACAGTTAGCTGGTTAACTAAAGTGATACATAGTGGATGGCTAGCAAGTTGACTGCAGTACAGCTATCACACAAATCGGCAATTATGAAGCAAATTATGCATAATTTTATGGTTTAATGTAATTTTAACTGATGAGTTACATAGAAAATTGCCTACATACAGTAAGTAGGAATAAATAGTTACATAATCAATAAACAGTCAATAATTTTTTTTTACCAGGCTGTAGACACATTTATTTCTGGTTGGCCATTCAAACATACTGTAGGGGGTGTATGGTGATTGACTCATTTGATAGAGCCAGTGGTCATTCTTGAACCTGCATGTTTTGGCACTTATGCAAACTAGTTTCATCTTCTTCATTTTTGAAGGGTAGTATTCTCGTTTTCAGATTATGGTGTTATGTACAATATCGCCACCCTACTGGACTGGGGTGTGAAACAAGATGGACAGGAAAAAAAGATTACACAAAGAGCATTTCAATACTCATTAGAAACTTATGGTAGTTCTTAACACTTTAAAACCTGTAAGAAATATAACTTCTTCAGACCAATCAAACAATAAACTTTACTACTGAATCAAATTGAATTGAAAGTCGCAATGCTCAAAAAGTTAACCGAATTGACCTACGATTCACATCTCTAATCAAACTCGAGGATTTATTGAGTATTATTTTAATATGTAATGGATATCAATGTGTCTCTGGATCTTATATATATATATATATATATATAATATATATATATATATATATATATTATTTTTTTTTTCCATATGCAATACAAACCATATTCAGTTAATATCCACCTTTATATCAAATATCAATATCAAACTTTTTTTCCCTGTAGAAATGAGATGGTAAAGGTCTCAATTAAGTGCATTTTAATTTCAGTTTGTAACACTGCAAGTTGTACTGTTATGTACTATAATGTGAATATTTATGCAAATTGTATAGCAATAGAACTGTTATGGCTTTTTTAGGGTGAACGTACTGTATGTGAGATGTGTACTATGAATAAGAGAAATAAGAGTCTGTCGCTAATACTGACTTTACATTGCACATTTCTGTGCACATTCACCCAAGTCACTCAATCTTATGTCCCTGGTACATAATTCACTTTCAGTCCTTGATTTGTAATATGACGTCTGGATGTATGCCAGAATATTGCCACTGATTTTCTTTTTATTTCTGTCTGTCTTTTTCAGCTCATAATAGGATTTGAGTCTGGCATTGTGGTGCTCTGGGACCTGAAGTCAAAGAAGGCAGACTACCGCTATACTTATGATGAGGTTGGTGCGATCTTCCTCCTTACTGAGGTCTCCGAGGTCTGTGACAGCACTGGCTTTGCTAAAATAAAAACAATAATAAAAGATCAAATATTGAAGGATTTTATATACAAATATCTGAGAGAGACTGTCAATAGTATTTGACTTATTAATTTTCAGAGATATGGCTTGTCCATAGATAGATAGATAGATAGATGGATGGATGGATGGATGGATGGATGTTTGGATGCATACCATTATGACAACCATCCTAATATAGGGTTCCCCCCTTTTGCCACCAAAACAGTACTGTGTGTTCTTACACCTTTTTATGTGAACCAGCATTAACCCTTTTTCAAAAATTTGAGCTACTGTACAGATTGGATCGGACTACATTGGCTTACCTTCACTCCCCACACGCATCAAGTGAGTCTTGTCCATGTAACGGGACTTGTTGGGACTGGGATAAACCATGAATTATGAATTTTCCGGTGAATGAAGGTTTGAAACCGGTTTTTCACAGTAGACTTCAAGCACAGTACGGTGCTGAGACTGCAACTGTAATAAAACATCTGAATGGTGCCAACGTCTTGAGGAAAGCTGTACGTCTGTGAACATCAATCTTGGCCGAGGTTGCTCAGAGCCCACTGCAAGCTTTCCTGTAAACATTCAGCGAGAGGAACGCCTAATCCTTAAAAATCGATGGATAACTTGTCACCAGCTTGCAGAAATGATGCATCTGTCTGTGGGAACCCAGTCATTCAAGCACATTGCAGGAACTCGACTGGAGGTTTCCCTCGCTTCAAGTCATTTCCGCATGTTTGCGCCATTAAGGGGGTTTCTGGGAGGCCAGTTTCAGACTTGAAGAAGGCAGTCCAATCATGGCTCCGCTGTGGTGAGAACTTTCTCTTTCTACATTGATCGTATCCAAGCACTAGTGAAACCCTGGGATAAGTGCATTAAGGGTAGTAGGGCAGCGTTTACTCTTGTAACTGTGTTCTTTTATTCTGCACCATCTACCGTCCTGGTTTGACTTGAACACCCCTTGTATATATGGTTCTTTGACAGGCAGTGTATGTCCAGGTGTCCAAGGCTAATAAAATGGCCTAAGCACAAAACATCTTAAGCAGTGCATAGGCATCATATTTTATATAAGGAATTATATACAGTATTCACAATCCACTCAGAAAGAAACACAAGAGTCCAAAGTGCTGCTTGAGTTTACACAGATTTGATGACCTTTGTCAACAGTGGCTGTCAAATTACATTAATCATTACATACTACATGTGGAGCCTAAGGCCGAGCACAGCACAAGGGAATTGAACACTCACACACAGAGTCAAATCACATCTGTCTTCCTCTCTCTTTTGTCTCCTTCATCCCCCTCCTCGCTCTCTCTCTCTCTCTCTCTCTCTCTCTCTCTCTAATGCTTCTACAGGTTTCATTTGTATATGATACTGTATGTAAGTCAGTGCGTAATTTTTCCTGGAGCTCAATGGTGGTAAAATGGAAGTCAAAGGCGCTTTTTATGAGCCCCGGCTTGATATCTTCAAGGGGCGTTTAAATCAAACCAGGACTTTTGATTGCGCAGAATAAAAGAACGCAGTTAAAACTGCCCGTATTTCTCTATATTCAGTTATTCCCGTCTACACTAAAACACTTATCCCAGTGTTTGATTACTGTTTGGATACCAGCAAAATACTGTAGAAAGTTTTCTCAAACTTTTTCTCTAAGGGCCAAACATGTAGAAATGGCTTGGAGCGAGGTCAGAACCGTACAGGGGATGTGGCGATAACTCCAAGGCCGAGTTCCTGTAATGTGCAAGTGGTGTTCGTGAATTATGGTGTGTACAGTTCCGACAGAAAGATTCATATCTTTTGCAAGTGACAAGTTGTCCATCGATTTTAAAGGACCAGACATTCCACTGCAGTGGGCTCAGAACTATTTCATTCACAGACGTACGGCCTTCTTTAATACATTTTCACCATTAGAAGGTTTTACTTTGGCTAAGAGTCTCATCACAGTCTTCTGTAAATGTCAATAGATTTTACTCCTTCATTCACAAGAATGCTCAAGAAGAATCCCAAGACTTTAACACCCTTCATACTGTATTTAAAGCTGTACTAGTGCAGAAAACTGCTGTCTTTTAGTTTTGTATTGTTGTTAATCCTGTGGGAGGATTTGTTGGTTTTGGTCTGGGTGGTGTTGATGGTGATGCTATTGGGGTCAGTGGTCTGTTAAATTAATTCCTTAACATTAAAACAGATACATAGAAAACTCTTTATATTACCACATAGGGAAATAAAGTAGGCTTTAGCCCCAGGATGTCTTTGATGTACAGTAGTTTGTATTGCTGTGATTGCTCGATGTTGGTGCAGGTGGTGATGTTACTACAGTGGTACCTCGACATACGAACGCCCCCACCTTGTGAATGTTTGCCCTATGTTTTGAAATTTTACAAGAAATTTTCCTCGCGTACACAGCATTTTTGAACCGAGCTGAACAGAGCGCTGCTTGTGCCTACGTTGTGCATGTGCATAAGTTGCGTACACATCCGGAAGCCGTTCAAAACACGTTTGCGTCAGTCCTTCATGTTTGCAGCATTTTCACACACGCATGGAATACAACCCAAGTCAGTTTTTTCGTGCAAGATTTAGTGAAGACATAGTACCATGTGTGCCAAGAATATTAGCAAGGGCGGGAGCTAAAAGAAAAGGGAGCCACTTAGATTTACAAAGAGGAAGCATTACTGAATTAGTAATCTATTTATTTCATATTTTACATGTAATTTCTAAATATTTTGATTGTGTTTATATGTGCAAAAATATGATTACAGTGTTGAAAATTGGAAATATTAGTAAAATCTTTGGGTGGATGGTAAGGATTATCTGCATTTACATTCTTTCCTATGGGAAAATGCGATTCGCAATACGAAATTTCGCGTTAAGAACTCGCCTCCGGAGCAGATTAAATCCATATGCCAAGGGACCAGCGTATACTGATTTTTCATATTGGTCTGGTTTTCTCCGGTTCCTGTGGTGCGGATGTTGGTGTCTTGGTCTAGTGATGCAGGAGGGGCAGTACAGGTAGTTGTCATCCTGAAGGTCATCTTGATCGTTAATCTACAAAAGGAGATATATAGGCTATTTGACGTTTGGATGCATGTGGCGAGATGACGAAAGGAAGAAAGGTGGCATCAGAAGTAAAGGACTTTTAGACAGATGGTGGGCTACTCTCCTGGTGACATAAGTGCGTGTGTGTGTGTGTGTGTGTGTGTGTGTGTGTGTGTGTGTGTGTTGATAAATATGAGATAACTGAGTGTTGCCCTGATCACTGCATCAAATTGATGGAAGGGCTTAAAGCCACTTAATGAAAGCACCTTCCAAGAAGTATTTCTCCTTCTGCTTCCTGTCCAGCCAGCCTCCACCATCTGGTCCTGTTCCCAAAGTAGAAAATGTTGCATTAATCAGAAATGGGTGGATTTGGTTTCAGATACTACTGTAAAGCTTTTGCTACACAGTCATTTCAGGTAGCAACTAACAATTTTCATTTATCTAAGTTACGTCTCTCCTTAAGGTCTAAGGATCCTTCCTGTTATTATTTATTAAGTTATCCCTGTTCCCGGGAATACCGGACAAGAGATAAGAATACATACTCACAATTCAAAACATTCCATAACATTACATTATTTACTCATGCTTACTCATACACACATCTTGTAGTACCGCTTAGAGTTCTATATATGATACAGTATATAAATGTACAGCACCTTTTTAGCCATTTTATTTTCACTATATTGCCAAAGGTAAAAGATATTTGCTCATCTGCCTTCACATGCATACTGTATAAACTTGAATTACATCCCGTTCTTAATTAATAGGGTTTAATTAATATAAAGTTGGCCCACCCTATAACTGATGTACCCTAACTTCAGTTCTCCTGGGAAGGCTTTCCACAAGGAAATCTTTGACCATTCTTCTGCACCAGAAGCGTATTTTTGGAGTCAGCATCTGATGTAGGATGAGACGGCCTGGCTCGCAGTCTCCACTCTAATTCATCCCAGAGGTGTTCTATTGAGTTGAGGTCAGGACTTTGTGCGGGACAGTCGAGTTCTTCCACACCAAACTCGCTCATCCATGTCTTTGTGCACTGGTGCGCTGTCATGTTGGAACTGGTGCGGGGTTGTTTTTCAGGAGTTGGATTTACTTCCAGTGAAAGGAACTCTTAATGCTTCAGCATACCGAGACATTTTGGGCAATTTCATGCTCGCAACTTTGTGGGAACAGTTTGGGGACGACCCCTTTCTGTTCCAACATATACATATAAGGCAGGCAAGTGGATGCTTCAGCCTAGTGCACTGTCATGTAAACATTATCAACTTCCTACATTTATGTTATTAAAATGCATTTTTTTATTTGTTTACCTCTCAGATTTGCCCAGGAGATGTTTTCTATACAGCCAATTAATTACACCCATCATGTAACTCTTAATACAGAACATTGCTACAGTCTGTTATTGTTTATTTCTGACTCTCTGTGTCTCCCTGTGGACCATCAAATTCCCTGAACATCAACAGCCCAGCTTTAATTGGGCCTCGGAGTAAGTGTTGGTGTGTGTGTGTCTGGGAGTGTGTAAGAGATGGGGAAACGTCCCTATGTACTTGTATATGTCCCATGACTGCAGAAAAACGAGCACAGAAGAGCAATCCTGTCCTCCAGTCCCGATGTTTTTCCATCAGCGCTGTGAGATTTGTCATGCCGGTCTAACACTCGGCGCTGTGTGTGTTCTGTTCGCTCACTCTCATGAGTATTGTACAAATTGCTTAGCTCTTCATAATGACTTGTGCGTCTGCATGAAGGTGTGTGATGTAAGTTGATTTTACTGAGATATAAACCACACCTCAGTCCCTGATGCTCCTGTAATGATGTTGCAGCTGTTTCATTGATTAGTTCTGGTGGTTCTTGGCAGCTATCGGGAATAAGGTCTGAGTACGATTAAGCTACGCAGGAGGAGACTCTGTTTAATTAGAATGTAATAAGCACTTTGTTTCACCTTTCTCATCTACTGAATTCTCAGTTGTTCCTTCTCTCGCTCTGTCTCTTTGGGAGCGTCTGATGGTTGCTGTGCTGTTGAGGGTTTTTCGATTTGAAGTGCGAGCTTGTAATCTCTTCATGTTTGCAGCACATTGCCTCTAAACCTCTCTGGGAGAAAAAAAACTCAATTTATTCTCAGTCGCTGACCTAATGTAGGTCTCTGCGTGGAAAGAATGTTCTTCGGATGAAGAAGTGTGAAGCATAACAAAAGGCTCTGTCTAATGCAGGGAGTGTGTGAGCGTTAAACACAAGGAAAACGCAAATTCTTAATTCCAGATTACAAACCGGATTCCAAAAAAGTTGGGACACTAAACAAATTGTGAATAAAAACTGAATGCAATGATGTGGAGATGGCAAATGTCAATATTTTATTCAGAATAGAACATAAATCACGGAACAAAAGTTTAAACTGAGAAAATGTATCATTTTAAGGGAAAAATATGGTGAATCAAAATGTCATGGTGTCAACAAATTCCAAAAAAAGTTGGGACAAGTAGCAATAAGAGGCTGGAAAAAGTAAATTTGAGCATAACGAAGAGCTGGAAGACCAATTAACAGTAATTAGGTTAACTGGCAACCTGATTGGTTATAAAAAGAGCTTCTCAGAGTAGCAGTGTCTCTCAGAAGCCAAGATGGGTAGAGGATCACCAATTCCCTTTAACAGTTTTTTAAGAGAGACTTAAAATTATCTCTGATGTACAGCTTAACCACCTAGATTTTCCAAAACCATGTGACAAAAAAGTCCCAGGGTCTAATGAGAACCTTGGAATTTGGCGTACAACTAAAAAGATGCTGTAAGTTTAGCTCAAAACAAGAGAGCTTTATCGCCCGAAGAATACCATACCCATGGTGAGACATGGTGAGGTGGTGGAGGATCTTGATAAGGGGCTACTTCTCTTCAGCTGGGACTAGAGCAGTAACAGTATACAGTAACATAGATAGAATCATGGATATCTCCAAAAATCAACATGAATCTCTGTTATACAGTGTACCACAAAGTGGCATCTGCCCTGTGCGCATAATCTCCCAGCTACGTGATTGGCTGGTGCTGCTGTGATGGACCCTCCCACCCTGGGCTTTTCTGGAGGCTGGTTTGGAGTTTAGCCATTGTCTGAGTGTGCTCTGCTGCTACAGTGGCGTCCAGATAAAAATCTGCTCAAGTGAAGGTTATATTTACCTTGGTTGTAGCCAGAAACCTTGGAGGGTACTTTTTTTCAAAATGCTTATTCACTACTGTATATGTGCTAAATGGGACAAAATAATTATTAATAACATTAATAATAATAATAAAAAAAATAATAATAATGATAATACACCGATCGATCAGTAACTGGAGTTAGCCAGGTTTTCGACTTGATCAGAAACTACAGGTGACCAGCTATCCCATCCAGTTTCAATCATGCTCGGATCATTGGAAAATCTGGCATGCTTGATCTCTTAGATTAAGTACTGTCTGAAAATCATCTGTGTAGAGCTTTCCTCCCCTAGGTTGGTAGCCAGTGTCTCAAGTACTTTTGCCTTATTTTATTGAGAGACAAATTTGTATATATAAGAACAAACAGTTAAATTTTTCATTAAAGAAAAAAATATACATAATAATAACGTGCCAGCTTGAGTCAAACTGCCATATTATTATTTTAGACATATTCTACAGATCATGCATTGAACAATGAATAATAACTATGAAAACAAAATCTCTTACAGGCTACAGCACATGGGGTCATGACCCCAAGATAGAGACCCGATATATTACTACATGCACAAATACTAAAGCATCTGCTCTTCGATTATTAGGTGTTTTGTAAGCAGGGGGCAATAGTCATATACAGGTAATTTAATCATGAGATATTTCATACTATGTTAATAATGGACCTTTCACATTTCTTTTTATTCTTGTCTCTCTGTCTCTCTCTCTCTCTTAGGCGATCCATTCTGTGGCCTGGCACCATGAGGGGAAGCAGTTCATCTGTAGTCACTCAGACGGCACACTGACCATATGGAATATAAAGTCCCCAGCCAAGCCTGCACAGACAATCACCCCACATGGTGAGAGGCAGATGTACTAATCCCCTGCAAAGATCATGTGGTACAGCATATAGCATTTTTATGGCAGTTTTACAGCAGACGTCAAGACGTGAATTTTATTGCCAGTTACGCAATCCAGTTACGCTAATGGTGTTTAAGGTTCATGAATTTTCACTTGACTTATTCCCTCTCCTAAAAACACCCAAGTACATGCACACCCATTCACACAAAACAAATGACTATCATAAGGTATAATCTCAAATTCGAGAAGGTATACAGTACCAGGTAGAAGTGGATTGTACCGTAATTTGATTTCCTGTTTTTAAACTCATGTTGTGTAGTAACCATAATTTTTTAAATGTATTTATTTATTGGTCATTTTGTACACTAATTTTTTTAAGCTACAGGTGGAAAGTGAAGCTAGTGTCCCTTTTAGTGCACCACATGATATTCCCTCTTAGAGGAATATTGAAGATGCACCTTTAGAGACCGTACATAAACCACAATCATAATCATAGTCAATCATAATGAGAGCGTGAGAGAGAGAGAGAGAGAGAGAGAGAGATGGAGACAGAAGCACAGAACTTCATATCAATTTGTCCTTAATTGTCTTGTAGAATGAAATGATGGCAAACACAGAGGGATTTCTTTAAGTAAATGTGGCCTTAAATTATTATGGTAATGCCTGTTTTTCCTGATTGCTGGGAATGAATATGTTTTTGCCCGCAGTGCTTACTGCCACATCCTGTTTTAAATGGAGAAGAGTAGTAGTAATGAATGAGAATGGGGCAAATGCAAGAAGATGAGGTATTTCAGATTCATCTGCTCTGTTCTGGTTTTAGGAAAGCAGCCCAAGGATGGAAAGAAGCCAGAGCCATGTAAACCCATCCTCAAAGTAGAGTACAAGACAACGAGGGCAGGGTATATATATATACACACATACAGAGACACTTATCTAAGGCTTTTGAATTACAGTCGTCGTTCATACTGTTTGTATTTGCATGTGTGTACAGGGATCCATTTATGATCCTGTCCGGCGGTCTATCGTACGACACGGTTGGTCGGCGGCCATGTTTGACTGTTATGCACGGGAAGAGCACAGCGGTGCTGGAGATGGACTATCCTATCGTAGACTTCCTCACACTCTGTGAAACGCCATATCCTAACGGTAAAGCTTTCTCAATAACACCCACTTCTTCATCTGCCGCTTTCTACTGCTTCTGTCTGTAGAAATCAGTGACTTCATCTCGGCTCTAGTGATTTCATTTTGCATTAATGTGCTGCTGTTCTTTTTCCTCAGAAGGCATCCATCCTTTTGGTAGATTTCATGAATTATCACGCAGCCAATTCCAAACCTTTCTGTCAGCACATTTTTTTTTGTGTCAGTATTTCATGGAGACCAGTGTGAGCTGAGTGTACAGTACTTCTCACTCAGCAGGGGGAGGACAAGCGAAAGCGCTACTGCTGCTGCTGCCGGTTGCAGTGCATTGTTCGTTCTGCCTGCTTTTTATTTTTAATTGATTTATTTATCTATTTATTCAGTTAATGGTAGTCATTCATGAAATTCAGCCAGTGCTCAGGGTCACAGAGTTGTTTTATTTCTCACCATTCCAACCAGCAGTACCTGCTGATATCTATTCTGATGTTGAGAAAGAAAGGTCTACCTTAGCATTGTTATAAAACATAAGTGAATAAAACAGTTGCTCTTTTTTTTTCTGTCTGCCTGTCCACCCTGTACAGATTTTCAGGAACCTTATGCTGTAGTTGTCCTTCTAGAAAAGGATTTAGTCGTTATTGACCTCGCACAAAATGGGTATGTGCTTATTTCCATTATTCACCTATAGTGCATGCCTGTTACTAAAGTAATCTCATCTTTTTTTTTCTTTTTTTCTTTTTTAACAGTTACCCGATCTTTGAGAACCCCTACCCCTTGACCATCCACGAGTCTCCAGTGACGTGTTGTGAATATGTTGCCGATTGTCCCGTAGACCTCATTCCTGCACTTTATTCAGTTGGCTCCCGCCAAAAACGTCAGGGCTATAGCAAAAAGGTGCGAAAGCACACAACCACCATCTCATCCAGTCAGTGTGCTTTACAATGATGTGTGATCTATGCGTTTTATCCCAGGGACTATATTTTACTAAGGGATGAGAATTTGTCTTCCCTGGCATTTATAGCTCTGTATGCTATCTAGTCCTAATGTAGTGTTCAGATCCATTGCCATCCCGCACTGTCTTATCTACATTATTGTAAACCTCAGAATCAGGCCCTTGACCACTAAGCATTACAACAACATCTGTTCTGAATGGAGGTTGTTTCAAGCTAAAAATGTACACTTCAAATACACACAAGCTCCACTCTAGAGGTGTGTGTGAATTCCTTATGTGCGTGTGTGCCCTGCTGTGCAGGACCATTGTCCCAAAATGCTGCATCTCAAGCTCACATCAGGAAGTATTTGTATTGCGTGTGAAAAGAGGTGAGACCGTTCGACCGACTGCAAAGTTCAGTCTTTATGTTGCGAGCTGTGTCACAGCGAGAGACGCAGCCCGACCCCTTCGGAGAGACAGCATAATGGCATGCGCAGCGCGACAGCCCTCCATACCCCCATTCAGTTTCTCAGAGCTCTTTATCGCCCTGACTAGCTTTAGCCTAGCGTGTACATGTATGACCGTCTGTTAAACAAGAGCATTATTATATATAATTGCATTTAGTTTTGATATAAACGACTTAAGTCTGTATTCTTTACACAGGAATGGCCTGTAAGTGGTGGAAACTGGGGCCAGGCCACCCAAAGCTATCCTGAAATAATAATAACTGGGTGAGTGTGTATGTCTTTGTCTCTGTATGTCTCTGTGTGTGTCTCTGTGCAGGGGTGAGAGTGATTAATATTAATCAGTCATGAGATTAAATCATTAAAACTACCTAGGTGTTCCTGGTCCCCTGGGACATGAATCCACCAGACATCTGGGGATACCTGGGGCTGTTTGGCACCAGGATGTTGACAGCAGATCCTTTGGGTGCTGGGTTGAGGGGTGGGGTCTCATTGGATTGGACTCATTTGTCCTGCATGTCCTTTGGATGCTTCATCAGACTGGGAGTTTTGAGGCCAGACCAACAATCTTTATCCCTTTCCCTGCTAAGCTCCTTAAACGGCGAGCTGTGGTGCACTGGATGTTCTGGTGTCTTTCTGTTGTGGCCAGGATTGATTGATTTTTTTATCCAGTTGTGTTATTTTGGCTATTCTGTGGGATCGGACAGGACAGGTTGGCCTTTGGTCCTTGCTGGACTGGGTAAGTCTTAGGTGGCCCTGATCCTGTCACCAGTTTGCTGGTGTATAACTGATAATAAATGTTAATGTGTTAATTTTATAGCTGATCAGTGTATATCTATCTATATATCTATCCATCTATACATTTCTATACACTCCCAAGAAAAAAGTATTTGCCCCCTTCCAGAATTTTTCTTTTTTGCATATTTGTCACACTTAAATGATTCAGATCTTCAAACAAATTTTAATATTACACGAAGATAACCAGAGTTAATACAAAATGCAATTTTTAATAAATTTCATTTATTAAGAAGAAAAGGCTGTCCAAATCCTGGCCTATGTGAAAAACTACTGCCCCCCCCCCTCTTACAACTTTTTAAAAGCTGAGATAATTTCCACACACAGGTCTGATTACTGCCAGACCTGTTGAACCAATCAGTACTTTTTTTTTTTTCTTCAAAAATCCAAGCCGTTTCTAAGTCAGTGAGCCACTGTGAAAACCATTATACACAAATGTAGAAAACTTGAAATAGTGTTGAACCTTCCCAAGAGTTGCTGTGGGGCTTCAGCACCTGGACAACTTACCATAATTGATGGAACCATGAATTCTGCACTCTACCAGAAAATTGTGAAGAAGAATGTTCGTGACTTGAAGTGGCCAAGTTAAAGTCAGAATGATGTATCATTTTTTCAGCACAAAATAGGCAACAAACTGAATTTTAGCTAAATTTAACAGACTACCCAAACATGACTGAGCAAAAAAATAATTAAAATAAATGGGCAAACACAGTTGTTTCTATGACCCAGAAAACCATAATTATATGCTCATTCTGAGATTATGTCATCCATATAATCTGGTAGTGGTAAAATCGACCCCTTTTATAAGTGAAGATAAGTTTGGTTTTACCTGACATTTCCAAAAAATTTTAATCCATAAAGCCTGAAGCTTCGGCGTTAACACACACCGGCAAGGCTTCCATATAAGCACAATTTTGTTCTTTTTTTATTGTCATTGACCTCTGCTGTGTTGCCGGCAGGTATCTGTGCCACTTGAGCTGCTGCCAAGAGTGGCACAATCAGTTCTTAGGTTTAGGGGGCAATTACTTTTTCCACATAGGGCCAGGTAGGTTTGGACAGCTTTTCTCTTAATGAATTAAAAAAAAAGTAATTAAAAGCTATTACTTAATTTGTTTGATGATTTGTGACAAATATGCAAAAAAAAAATCAGGAAGGGGGCAATGTACATTTTTGTTATGCCGCAACATTCATGTTACTCGAGCAATTATAATATGTTTAGAATCAGGGAAGGATTTTACCCTTGTCTATATTATCATCATCATTAATATTATTATTATTTTAGTATTTAATAATAAGGAGAGTTTACAATAAAGGAAATAGCTTTTTTTTTCCAAGGGTGTCTTTTGTAAACACATGGTTTCTACATTTGTACAGGATCCTAATGATAGTTTTCATGCAGCAGTATGTAAGACGTGTGCAAGTATGTTTGTGCGCACGGATGCGTGTGTGCTTGAAATGGTTTAATCACAGATTGTCTGTCTTTGTCGTAGGCACGCCGATGGTTCTGTGAAGTTTTGGGATGCCTCTGCAAGTCAGTACTCCACCTCCATGTGTCGCGATGTATTTACATAAGGCTTCTAAATAAATAATTAATTACCGTATTACTCTTTCTTGAAAGCCCTGTTATGCCTTACTGAAATATGAAACCGCAATTTCATCGAAAAATATGAATAAATAAATAAATAAAATAAAACCTCAGATATTAGAGTTTAATTGTATGTGAATGTCCTGAAAGGATGCATTTTGTCCTTGGGGCAGGAAATTTCGCACTAACTGCAGTAAGTTGGTGCATTAAGCAGGAAGCCTGGCTTCTGTATAGGCCAGTGTGCTTATCCATGATTATAGATCTGGCTGATCTCTGTACTTGTACTGCCATACACCGTGGCAATCTCTATATTCTCTATCCATTTATCTCCACTTCCCAGAATGTCTCTGTCCAACCCTTGCTCTTTTCAGAGCCAAATAAGACCCACTTAGCTTCATTTTCACGTCACGTAATTGTGATAAATTGCACTTCCTAGCATTCCATATATGGTTATAATCATCCTTCTGCTTTATGCGTGATCTGGCCAGTCATTAACGACGCTACCGAAATGGTATTGCCTTCTAACAGCTAACCGCTGCACCTTTTGCATAATAAAGAGGATTTATTTAAAACAGATTTGTGCGAATGGACATGGAAATATGAAGACTAATTAGACAAGAAGCAGTAATCCTGTGTGGGGAAAAATTGCCTGTGTTAATCCTCGGCTATTCGTCCGCTTTGCCTGAACAACTGCAAATTGTCTATTAGCGCCACAATCTCGGAAGGAAATATAAAATATTCATCTATATTTACATTTGTTTTTGTAGCAAATATCCCTATGCTGAGATGAAATCTATTCCCTCTGATCCTCAGTAATGCTCCAGGTGCTGTACAAGCTGAAGACTGCTAAGGTGTTTGAGAAAGTACGCGGTAAGGAGGAGAAAGCATACACAGAGATCGTGGACGAGGATCCGTTCGCCATTCAGCTCATGGCGTGGTGTCCTGAGAGCCGGATGCTGTGCGTGGCTGGAGTATCCGCTCACATCATCGTCTACAGATTCAGCAAACTAGAGGTCACGGCAGAGGTCATACCGGTAAAACTCAGTGTTTGTGGATGTGCATTTGTGTACTGATTTGAGCTGTGTGATCTAGACGACAAATACTCGTGTTTTTTGAGAGTATCACTTGTTCATGTTATGGTTGGTGCAGTACTGCCACCTACAGGACTAGAGTGTGGAACAAAAAAATTGGCAAGAAATAAGAATTATCACTATGTCTGAGGGGACTGTACACAGATTCATTCACGAAGACTACTTGCACATTACAGGGACTTGGCTGGGAGTTAATGCCACATCACGAGTATACTGTAGTCCTGAACTCGCTCCAAGCCAGTTCCAAATTTTCACATGTTTGGGCCGCTAAAGGAGTTCCTGGGAGGAAACTTTTCAGACATGAAGGAGGCAATGTGATCATGGCTCCGGCGTCTTGAGAAAACTTTATACTGGTATCCAAGTGTATCAGGGAATTATATAGTGAAATAAAGGGAGTTTTACTCTCATAACTGTTCTGTTATTCTGCACAATCACCCAGTTTGACTTCAACACCGTAATGGTCTACAGATGACTCACATTGAGGATAACAATAGTTCTCCATTCTTATTAAAACAATGTATATGTGTACTGTATGTGAGAAGCCGGTTATATGTAAGTCCCTAAATAAGTTTTATACTGAAATTGCATATCGCAAAATCAAAGGTTTTGGGTTTTTTTTAGGTTTGCAAATGGTCTTGTACTGTATATAATTAAAGAGGACCAGACGTATTTCCATAAACGTTCCTGAAATAGAAAAAACATTCAAGCAAACTCCATGATTGGTTTTGCTAAAGGAGCATGCTAAGTACAGACGCAATGCGGGTGATTAGGATGAGTGCCATCAGCTGTTGAATATTATCAGCATGGCTTAATTGGAGCAAATTGAGCCCATTAGCACCTTGCGTCCCTTGGCCACACACACACATACACACTTTAGTGCTCTCCTCTAAATTATAAAGAGTGACACTACTGGGAATTGGTTTAAATTATTAAAATCTTTCTCTGCAGAATTTAATTAAGTTGATTGATTTGTACAGCTTTTTTATGTTTACAACTACAGCAAATTACTTGAGCAAATTACAAAATGGCTCCCTGCTGAATATCGAGTTCTCCTTTCGGGGATTCCAACTTGCTGTGTTGTAGCTCTTTATGCCACATCAGTG
This sequence comes from Channallabes apus, assembly GCA_030522415.1. Classification (NCBI taxonomy): domain Eukaryota; kingdom Metazoa; phylum Chordata; class Actinopteri; order Siluriformes; family Clariidae; genus Channallabes; species Channallabes apus. Next base: position 44,246,555 of record CM060107.1, on the reverse strand, counting down.
CTCAGGACCATTTGTGTTGCTAGTCCGCCTTTCACTAACAGTGCGATTATTGTGAATACGAAAAACAGTTACAGAAAGGTGCATGGTCTAGGACTAAAGCTAGAAAAATTACTTTATGTTACTGCAAATAAATATATAACAAGTCCCGTAGACCTCATAAATAGCAAGTAAAAATATTAATTTCCTGTTCTATTGGCAATTTTAATCTAATCTAACGGCAAATGTAACTTTGCTTAATTCTAGAAATATGTTCTTAAAATCAGCAAAATTATCTGCCAGCAGAAGGAGAAAATCTATACCCTACACCCCCCTACATACTGTATAACATGACCAGGCATTATGTATCAGATTATTTATTTAGCACTTATAAAGACCATTAACGAATCTAATTGCAAATTGGCTCAGACTTAATAGCCCACAACATCCTTCTGCCTCGATATGCTTCGTTGACTTAAATCCGTTTACTTCATAGCATTCATTTGAACGTTTTTCACCTGGTACATGATGGTAAATGGTCTTACACCCTCAGGTGGTCACAGTGGTCTGTAGTGATCTACAATTGATAAAAAAAAAATTTACTTGGGATTTTGAGCAACAGGAAATATTTCAACAGAGATATTAATAGTGTTTATACACATCTGACTTACCCAATTAATATTGAAGTAATTGAAGGAGGTACAGTATAATGATTACTCCAGCACTGTATGCACTACAGTATATACATCATTGGCCCATCTGTGATCTGTGTGTCAACACAGTTATTGGAGGTGCGATTGCAGTATGAATTGAATGACCTCGAGTCTCCAGATGGGGACCAGACACCAGCTCCTCCCACTCCAAACACCTCACCCAGTCTGCAGAATGCCACACCTCACACACACCCCTCCACCAGCAGCAACTCATCAGATGGCATAAGAGATAATGTGCCCTGTCTCAAGTAATCTGTCTCTCTCGCATGGCATTCTTTCTGCTTTTCAATTTACTTCGACCATCTTTCTTAATTGTAAATTGAAATGAAATTGTAATTGTTTAGTGTAATTAAAGGCAAATCTCTCTCTCTCTCTCTCTCTCTCTCTCTCTCTCTCTCTCTATCAGGGTGCGCTGCAGTCCTCTGAAACAGTCTCCTGGATATCAGGTGGAGTTGGTGGTTCAGTTAGTCTGGGTCAGTGGAGAGCCGCCACAACAGATTAGCAGCCTGGCCATCAACTCCTCATATGGCCTGTGAGGATTTTTTATCTTTTTTTCTTCTCGTTGCACAAACATGACCTAGCGGTATTTCTCATACCAAGGGTTTGTTTTGTTTTTTTTGGACACAGTGGCTAATATATATACACATATGTAGATTACAACAATCCGCAAACAGTATAAGGTGTATTTGTTTGACACATTAAATTTCTGTTTATTCTCTATTGGACTGTTGATTGTCATTACAATCGAACAGTATAATTATTGATGTAATTGATAGACAGCATTCATTTCTTGCTTTTAAACTTGTGCAATATATGTATATACACATACACACAAATATATATAAATAATAAAAAGAAGTATTTCCTTTATTTATAGAAAGGTTTTTCCAGACATACTGTATGTCATTTAAGGTTCTTTATATATTTGCATATTTTACTGTATGTAGTTATCTTTTGGCTCTATCCTCCATAATGTTTACTAAGTGCTATTCTTACATTATTATTATTATTATTATTATTATTATTATTATTGTTGTGCTTGTTGTCTACTAAATAACATAAATAAATAAATAAATAATAATAATTGTGTCCAGTCCATCTGATTATTAAATATCTGAACACACACCCTTTGCTCTACTTCTTCCCCTCCCTGTAGTGTGGTCTTTGGCAATACTAATGGCCTGGTTGTGGTAGATTACCTCCAGAAGACTGTTCTATTGAATTTAAGCACCGTAGAGCTGTATGGATCCAGCGACCCTTATCAGAGACAACCACGGTCACCTCGCAAGAGCAGACAACCCTCTGGAGGTAAGGAAATCAGTTCTATATGGCACTGGACTGCATCTCCCATCAGCCAACATAAACCTTATGTGCTTATCAGAATTAGTGTAATTGGATTTAAAAGTAATGGGTAAAAAATAATGTGAATTAAAAGTTAGTCAGTGGCACATCCGTTACTGTGTAGTGAAATCCTGGAACACACTGAATAAAACTGATGCTGTGTGCTGCACAGGTCTGTAGGTTCTGTAGTGTGACCTCCAGTGGTGACAGAAGGAACTGCAGCTCGCCTAGATGCTTGCTGCCTGGTAATGAAACCCTGTCCACGGTGCCTCTGTGACAGATTGGCAGTCGGATTATTAAGCTCAGGCATTCCAGTATGCGTCATGGTTAATGAATGGTGTTCAGCAGTGGGCTCGGCTTCTGTCTTTTCATCTGCCAGTAGTGCTCGTGGGCAACTCTACCCTAAAGCGCCCAGGGATAAAACTACTTTTAGACTTTTGCTAATGGCTCATATTTAAGTTTGAACTACCGAGAAAATATACGGACCACCATTTCAGATGTGTAATGTCTGTAATGTTAAAAATGTCTGATTTGAAGGAAGTTTTATTCGATACTTTGTTCTCAAGTATCTATTCACAGAGTGTGTAGAAAGTGTCTCCTGGAAAACTTAATGGTAACTGGTTACAATTATGTAACTGGTAATCATATAATACTATGTAACATAATAGTAAGTTATTTCAGATTTTTCTATATTATCCTTAAGGGGTTAAATCATAATTGTGACTCATTGAGCTTGTTTCTGCTTTGAGACGTTCATGTTAGCATCCATAATACTGGAAATAACCCCCCTAATTAACTCCTAAATGTGGGTGAGTTACATGGACGACATCTCGCATCAGCCAGTGCTAGTCACATGTCTCTGATCATGTCCACCGGTTTGTATCATTGTTTTCTGCTTATTTAAGCTCCAGGTTTCATTGTTGTTGTGGTGCATGCCACATGTTTTCTCATATCCCAGAATATTTTTTCAGAGATTAGGGTTTAGATGAACCATAGCTCCTTTTTATTATCAAATTCATGTTTCACACTGATTAGGCTTTTCCTGGGAATAAAGATCTGCACTTTCAAATGCTTCGCATCCATTCTCAGACAATGATTTATATGTAAGAACAAAGAGTATGACTGCATAGGCACAATAAAGAGCATTTTAAGTAGTGAGATAAAATCAGTTAATTAAATGTCTGTTTTGGTCTGTAGGGCTGTGTGACATCAACGAAGGCTCAGCTACATCAGAGGACCGCTGCAAATCCCCCACCTCAGGTAATATGATCTTCAGTGATGTTGATCAGCAGGCCTGGCTGTATTACACCACCCAAACTCTCAACCCCTGACTTTTTGAAATGACCCTTTCTTTTATCTATTATATTAAATTAGAAAGTTTGCAACATACTTCAGACCCACAGCGAGAAATCTTACATGTGGTTGGTTGTCGTCTTTTTCAGGAGGTTAAATCATTTTTAAAAAGAACCACATCTGATCCTGTGGTTCTATTGCTAGAGATGGAACTTGTGATGGAACAAGTGATACCAATAATAATAATAATAATAATTTATCAAGCTGCTATGGGTTTATTTATAACTTGTTCAAGGAAGCGTCTACATAAGAAATATAGAATTCATAAATAAAATCATGTGTGCTTGGAAAAAATTCTGTATAAACATCTACATACGATCAGACTCGCTAACCATGATTAATCAGCTTTAGATGATATAAAAAGTTTACTGATTATTATAGTATGTTGCCAAATGGCTTATTTATTGTAAAAGCACCCCATTTGTCAAACCCAGTCCTTTCATATCAGTGGCATTACAGAAAGAAATGCAACATATGAAAAAAAAAAAAAAAAAAGTAGAAATGATTTACTGTAAGAAAGCAAGCCAGCACAGATTCATAAGTGAAGACAAATAAGATTAGTCATTCAATTAAGGCATGAGAACTGGCATGCTGCAGTAAGTCAGCTGGCATTAGGCTATGAGGAGATACAGCGCATGCCACTGCGGATGGCGAGAACGCGTATTTAGAGACTGGCATCATTTTTTTTGAAGGATGAAAGCTGGCTTATAATTTGATCCATTTGCCACAGCATCTTAATTTTAAGGCTTTGCAACACTTTATAACCAGCACTAATTTCTTTCCAAGACCAGGTTTTTTATTCATGGATCTTACTTCTTGCACATAGCACATATCCCTGATTAGCTGGGAGTGTGGCTTTCATAGGGCGTTCAAAGTGCAAAATAACAGTTTGTTTATTTGTTTATTTATTTACTTATTTTTCGGGAACAGATTGCATCTGCGTCTTGACCACAGACACTTTCCATTTTACAAAGTTTATATCGTCTGTTCAAAATGTCTATATATTAATAAAATGCATCATTTTGGTTTTAGCTACAGATAAACAGTAAAGTTAATAAATAGAGGTATTTTTCATTCAATTGTTCGATTAGAAACCTAAATCACCCCCTAACTTCTGTTACATTTTACTACAATTCAATAAATACTTTTTAGGCTTGAATATATGTATACAGTCGCACTACATGGCATTGCCATCTTCTCCGAAAACACACAGAACATTTCTAACTGCAAAATCCTTTACTTCCTTCCCCCAAAAAGTCTTGACGTCTAGCCATCAGCAATTCTACAATGGCGGCGGTAGAGGAGGTAAGACGAAGAGACAGAGAGGAAGAGTCCCCACCATCTGTGTGCAACCACTGTCTCTGTTTGAAAACAAAGCATACAGTACTATAGAAAGGATTCTGTGGCCTGCACGCTACATGTTTGTAGCATGTGTGTAGTGTGTAGCGTGGTGCATCCGATGTTTACTTGTCACACAAAGTAGACGTCTCACTGGATGTGTCACGTGACCATCTGCATTGGAAATAGATCTCTGTCTTTTTTTGTGTGTGTGCATCTATTAAAAGTTCCAGCTGTGTTTTTAAGCCTAATGGTAACTAAAATTTTAGTCTTCATAGCAAAATGGCATAAGGCAGCCATTCCCAAACTTAACAAGGCCAACCAAACAAAGTTACTCATAACTCCACAGGCTTTGTTTCATTACTTCTGGTTGCTTAATGCTTAATCAGAAATATTTCATGGGAATTTTAAACCTATTTACCTATAACCTGTAAACCTAGTGTGCATGTTCTCCCCGTGCTTGGTGGGTTTCCTCCGCGTACTCCGGTTTCCTCCCACAGTCCAAAGATATGTAGGTTAGGCTAATTGGTGTTCCCAAATTGCCCGTAGTGTGTGAATGGGTGTGTGAGTGTGTGTGTGTGCCCTGAGATGGATTGGCACCATGTCCAGGGTGTACGCTGCCTCATGCCCTAAGCCTCCTGGGATAGGCTCCAGGTTCCCGCGACCCTGAATACAGGATAAAGCGGTATAGAAGATGAGTGAGTGAGTGAGTACACAGCGTTTTTGTTCATTCAGAATTCAATTGGATGCAGTTTGGTTCTCCCTCCCTGGGTTTGTTCTCCTGTTTGATGCATGCTTGTGGCATGGGTTCCTGGCAGTTTTGTTCCTCCGGGGCAGTGTCAGACCCAACATCCACTTCCTGGTTATGTCTGTCCAGCATGCAGCATTAAAATTAAGCCTTTGTTTTTACAGTGTCATTGCTGCACTGTTTGTGTTCCCCCAAGAGTATTTTGGTTGTCACCCATTTCCCAGAGAAAAAAAGTGCATGACTGTATCCTCAGCCATTCTTGAAAGTTGAAGTGTAAAGAGAAGTGTTTTCTTTCTTCCAGCAAAGATGTCACGGAAATTAAGCTTGCCTACTGAGCTAAAGCCAGACTTGGGTAAGCTTTGACTCTGAAATCATTTCATAGATTTTTGAAAATGAGCCCGACATCATGACATTTGTCCGGAGTCTGGAGACTCATCATTTTTTTCATCATCATGTCCACGAACAAAAGACTAATAGCTCCTGGGAGAACTGTGCAGTTCTTTTCCAACTTACAGTCTGTATAGCTGGTCTGAGACAGATCTGTTCAAGAGCTCATGAATATAAAGCTGTGTGATAACTCCTGTATTCTTCATAACTGGACCTGACAAATGCTCAATCTCAAACATTTTCTTGTTTAGACAAACAGAAAGCACGAGGTCAGTCTGTCCATGCAGTTTATTAAAATACAGTGGAACCTTGGATTACGAGCATAATTCTTTCCGGAAGTGGGTTCGTATTTCAAAACACTCGTACCCCAAATGTAATTTTCCCATAAAAAATAATGGAAATTATTCGTTCCACAGCCCCAAAGAATAAATACATACATAAACAAACAATAAATAAACTCTAAATAAACAAATTAACCTGCACTTAAAAAAAAGTAAGAATAAATCCCGACAGATAAGTGTTTCCGTTTGTGTGTGTGTGTGTGTGTGTGTGTGTGCGCGCGTGTGTGTGAAGCTAAAGTAAGGAGCCCCTCCCCCTCTCCCACTTCTTGTCTTACACAGTTACCCTTCCTCCACTCATTTCACACGTGCGCAGACACAACGAGAACAATGTTTTATCTGAAAAATAAACAAGAAGTCTCTCTAATGACACTCGATTGAGCGACACACTAACGGAATCACTGCTGTAAAGTAAAAATAAAACAAATTAACCCGCACTTTACCTTTAAAAATAATCACGACAGAGCAGTGTTTCTGTGTAGAGCAGAGAGTGTGTTTGTGTGTGTGTCTGTGAGGGCCAAAGTAGCTGTGGTCTGTGTGTGTGGGGGGGGCACGGTGTCCAATGATGCGCACACAGACACAAAGAGCAGGCTGATACAGAGAGAAAAAATGGATCTTTAACCTCTCTAATGAGATTTGCTTTGCTTTACATGCGCGCTGTACACACACGCATACAGACACAAAATAAAATGTTTTACATGCACACACGTGGTCAGTGTTATAGTAAACAGTACACATGTGCACAGATGTTGATTATACCAGTAAGAGACGAGCACTAAGACCCAGCAGGGGAGAGGATTACCCACAATTCCGCAGCGCAAGAGTGAGAAAAACCGTTGGCTCAGTTGTTATCACGTGACACTCAGCGTCAAAACAAGAAGCGCATGCGTGATACTCGGTACTCATAAACCAAATCTTTGCTCGTCTTGTGGAACACTCGCAAACCACGTTACTCACAATCCGAGGTTTCACTGTATATGCAATTAATTTGTTATTCAGTCCAGAAAATTTGTCAAAATGGATTCCATGCTAACCCTTATGCATTAGCTTAATTTACAGACTTTTTTCTGTAGTGGTTTATTATTGACAGTTTACTGCACAGGATTGTTTCTGACCAAAACAAATAATTAATATTATGTAAGGAAGGAGCTGAATTTTACTTTTTGATTTATTTTTTAAAAAAACTAAACAATTTCTTTATTTCCTATTAGATGTTTTATATACTCCCAATTTTCACTACGTGGTCTGGAGCACGGTTCTGTATTTTTAAGACAAGCAAGTTTTCAGAGTAATGTGCATGTGTGTGCAATGCATTCAGTGAAGAAAGACACATCAGTGTGTCAGCAGTGCCATCGTTTCAACATCAAATCATCATCATAAAAATAGGATGCCATCAACTTGGTTTTTGTTTCTTTTTATTGTTTTCTTTTTCCCACCTGATGTGATGGCAATGTGCATACGGGTTACTCATTCAGTTTCCAGCATAAACAATGAAAAGCAATTATTACACCTCCGTCATTTTTCAACACACATTTGATGAAGCAGATTTTATTGTCATCGTTGTTATTTTTGAGTAGGAGCTTTACTTCTTTTTGTTTTTCCCCTCTACTGTCTTACTCTCCGTATGTCCACCACGGGGCACCATACCGCTAGACAACCGGGACAACTCTTTCAGCCGCTCGCGCAGCTCAAGCGTGACCAGCATTGACAGGGAAGGACGGGAAGCCATAACTTCGTTCCACTTCTCCCAGACTTACACACGTAAAATGGACAGCTCACTAAGCCCTGCACTGTGGGTGGGAACCTCTCAAGGTACCGTCCTTGCTATCTCCCTGAACATGCCCCCTTCAGGAGAGCAACGGTTACTGCAGCCAGTTATCGTCTCACCCAGTGGTGAGTGTATTCCTCTGTACATCTTGACCTCTAGACATGCTTCAAGTTCCGAGTCAGAGAATTATTTCTCATATTTTTCACCTCAAGTATATTTTGTAAACACGATACACCTAAATATGGGTGAACATCAGTGAAAAATTTGGATAATGATGCCACTATATATGTTTGATCATTGGTGTACTTCTTGGAAATGGATTACTGTTAACTATCCTACTTATATCGTATACCCAGGCACTTTTATTAAACTAAAAGGAAGCATCGTCCGGATGGCATTCCTGGATGGATCTGGATCACTGCTCCCACCTGCCTCTGAGCCGTGGTATGAAGCAAACACGGACAGTGAGGAGAAGGAAAGAGTGAGGAGGAGGAGGCCAGTGTCCGTCTCACCCTCCACCTCACAAGACCTGAATGAGAGCCAGTATATGGTAGTGTGCTCGGAGAAGCAGGCCAAGGTGATTTCACTACCTTCACAAACCTGCATCTTCAAACACAACATCACGGAAACATCGTTTGTGCTGCGGGCGGACGTGGTGCACGTGGGCACAGGCATCTGTGTGGCGTGCTTCTGTGCCAACGGACACATCATGACTCTCAGGTACCCTGTGTTGGAGACTTGGTTACTTTTTCATCAATAGTTTATCAAGTCAATTAACATTAAAAAGTGTTGTCAGTAATCTGTAATTTTATTGGGAAATTAGCCCAGAATATTTAATCCTAGAACATTTAGATATATTGATCTTCATTTTCTCAATCTTTTCCAATCAAAGTTACCAATCAAAGTTACTAAACACAGTAGTAACAGTAAGTACTTTTTGAGGGGGAGACGTGGTATCCAGCACCTGTCTCGACTGTAACGATCCTCAGACTGAAGTTAATTTGATAAAATCTTAGCTGGGTATTGTTGTCGAGTCTTGTATATTCTGTCACATGAGATACTGTAGAAGGTAGAAAGTTCCGCAGGTTATGAGACTCAGGTGTTGCATAAGGGTGCTCTAAAACGTGGCTATTTGAGATCCTGTAAAGTTTAGGGATGTTTAGACTGGGATGTGATTGACTGACTGGATAAATGTGTTTCTATTAAATTGGCGTGTATATATGGTATGTTGATGGCCTGTTATTTTTGCATGATTGTATGATGACGTATTTTCCGGCCATAGTCCTGTCTGAAAAGGCAATTGCTCCAGGGTACTGCAGATGGGAGGAGGTATGGCGTATCTTGCAGATACGTACTGTCTGGACTTTGTCTGTCTCCTGATCTCCCAGTAGCTCATTAATCTTTAGCAAGGACGGAGAAATGTCAGGACGGCATCTGCCCACCATTTGTTCTGTCACAGGGAAGGACAAAAGCCCACATGTTAGGAGTTGCATACTGGAAATTACTTAAGATCTTGAGATTTAGTATACAAAAATATTCATTAATATGTTTGTGAAGGTCAGCATATTTAATGGGGTCCAAATGACTCCTAAATAAACCTTCAGTCAGTTTAATGAGAGCAGAATGAATTTTAATGTAACACCAGGAAAAAATCCAAATCTAAAGTGTCTCTCTCCTTTTTTCTCATCTCCCCCCAGTCTGCCTGGGCTCAGACCTCTTCTGGATGTAAACTACCTGCCACTCACCGACATGAGAATAGCCAGGACATTCTGCTTCACCAACCTGGGCGAGGCCATGTACCTGACTTCCCCTACTGAGATCCAGAGGATAACCTACAGCCAGGATGTCTGTGAGAACTTGCAGGTCTGTAAACACGACGTGTTCTAAGGTGATTCCAGTAGTGAATGCTGAAATGCTTTGGAAGGAGGAAAGAAAAAAAAAATCATGTGTTATATTTCAGGAGATGCTCAGCGAGCTGTTCACTCCTGTCGAGACGCCGGAGGCTCCAAACAGGGGATTTTTTAAAGGCCTTTTTGGAGGAGGGGCGCAGTCACTGGATCGAGAAGAACTCTGTAAGAATGACAATGGGTTTTGTTTTATACACAAATTTAGGATCTTGAATATGGATGGATAAACACAGGTTAATATGAATGTTCATTAGGGATGTTAATAATGAATTATTAATCAATTCATTCATTACTGTTAGGAATTCAAATAGTTACATTTTTATTAACCAATGAGTTTTGTTTTGCTTAATTTTTTCCATAGCTTGCTGTTAACTTGTACACCTCAAGAGGGAGCACTTGCAGTTATACTGTCAATTGCGAAATATTTATCAGCCATTATTTTATAATTACAGAGAGATAAGAGGAGTATTTTGCCTTTTTCAAATTTATTTATGACTTTTTAAAATTCTGTTTGTTTAATTAAAGCATTTGACCTTCACTAATTTCTCACATGTTATTGATTGATTGATTCATAATTGTTAACATATTCAAGGAAAATTTGCAACCCTAGTCCTAGCATAGTTTACCTTTACTCTGAGTTTTAAAAAATAATTGAGGATATTGCTGATGTATCACTTTTTCTATGTCTTTAGTTGGGGAGTCTGGGGCGGGTAAGGCATCCCGTAGCCTTGCTCAACACATCCCCGGACCAGGGGGCATTGAGGGCATGAAGGGGGCGGCAGCAGGGATTGTGGGCGACCTGGCTCGTGCACGCATAGCGCTGGATGAAAGGGGGCAGAAACTGAGTGAGGTGGAAGAGCGGACAGCGGCCATGATGGCTAGCGCTGATTCGTTTTCCAAACACGCCCATGAGGTATCAGTCTTATTTTAGGTTACAGCTTCTTGTTGAACTACAATGGCCTTTCAGTCCATCACTACCATTTTTGGTACCATCTTATTTATTATCAATTGCTATCTTTTTTTTTTCTGTTGTTGTATCCTGCAGATGATGCTGAAGTGTAAGGATAAGAAATGGTACCAGTTCTGATTAGCAGACCAGCCCCTGAAACACAAAGGGAGTCCGACCAATTTCTCTCGTCCTTCCTTCCCTTTTGTCCTCTTCCATCTCTTTTCTTCTGGACCACTGGGATCCCTCTTCATTTCTTGGCACAATGTTAAATAATGTGTGGACCTCAGACTTGCTGGTGAAACTGGAGTGTGTGTGAGTGTAGTTGTGGTTGTGTGCCTGCGTGTGGGTGTGTGTGTGTGTGTGTGTGTGTGTGTGTGTGTGTGTGTGTGTGTGTGTGTGTGTGCGAGTGTGTGTGTGTTAGTTAGATGGACCACATGTCAAAAAATGACAAAGCAAATCCCTATACCAGTGTCTACTTCCTTTTTTTGGTAAATATCCTAAGAGCTTTGGATTTCCATTTCCTTATATTCGACATGATTTTTTTTTTCATTCACTTCTCTCCTTCTCAGAAGGAAACTCAGAAACTTAAACAATGGAGGGAAAAGTAATAAAAAATGAAAGCTGGGAAAGATAATATACATATACATTTACAAGTGGACGAGCACACATGCAGAGGATGAACTGGTGGAGGTTTGAGGATTAGCCATTCACAGAAAGTGCTGTCACTGTCATGGAGGAGACGGACTTGAAGACCTTGAAAGTTGGCCTTTCTTCCCATTTTTATCTCTCTCAAGACATTTTTCTCTAATTATGTGCTTCTTTAGATCATTTAGACATATTTATTTAGATAGCAATTTTTTTATCAAGCAAATCATATTCATATGAAACAGTCTAATGTTGTCAAATCTTAAGTGCTTTATTTATTTATTTATTTTATTTATTATTGAAAACTTTTAAATTCACATTTGGGAATCGTTTCTTGTTTCTATCAGCACATTCATAATTTACATTAAATTACCATCTTTAATAGCTTAATAATTAGTTGAACAACTTTATAGTTATGAACGCTTAAAGGATAAAACAGATTTAGATAGATCTAATCTCTTTTTTTTTTCAGAGGGTATTTTGATGTTATTTGTTGCCCAGACAGCCACTGCAGAAAAGAGCTGATTTTGGTTAAATTAAGACTTGAGGAAATGACATTATTAAGGTATATTTATGATTTATTATAGATTTATTATTTGGAATCACAGCTTCCCTACATGTAAAATAATCAAAACTCTTTTTTTTTTTTTTTTTAATATTCACCATGTTTCCTGTCAGTGGGATTATTTTTTATCTTATTTTAATTAATTTATTTTTCTTCATAGTTTCAGAGTGTTCAGCTCTGTATATTTTCTTAATCGTGATTTAGTAAGTATTAACCTTTTAGTTTGAATAAGACAAGCACTTAAGATGAATAAATGCTGATTTAATGGATACAGTACTGTAGGTCTGAGTGTTAGAAAAAAAAAAAAAACCTAAACAAACAAAAAAACTTCTTATGTATGATGTCCAGAGGATTTCGAAAGAAAAACGAAGTTTTCACGATATTCTCATTTTTCAAGACGCACTGTATATCCCACATGACGTTCACTAACTGTTCAGCGGACCGGGTTAATTCTGGCTTTGGACCAGTGAGACAAAAAGATCGAATGGAGTTCATTTAATCCTCCTGCTGGACTCTCAAAACTACAGTTGGGGTGAAAACTCTTGTTAATAAAGCCATACCAGCTATTTACATTAGTTTGGGCACTTTTTTTTTGTGGGGAGAAATTCAATAAAAGAAACGTAATCAGATCCGAAAACATGCTGTAATTTCAGTATGCTTTTACCATAATTATATTCAAGTCTGATTTATTGTCTGCTCGGACATTGCTGCTATATATGTTTGTACACACAACTTCTTTTCTCTGTCCAGAGCATCACGTCTCCCTCTCGTCTCTGTAAGTTTTGCCATTGTGTAAATAAATCAGTCTGACAATCTGGGACCGTGAATTCAAAGAGCGAGAGTGGACGAATTGGTGTGAAAGACAGTTGCCATATCCTGTTAAATGCCAAAGATTTACTTTCCTTTCACCAACTGTTTTTTTTCCCCATTCTAGTTGTGCTGGACAGTGGATCAGTGGATTTTATGTGTTGTATTAGTGAGATCTTGCGTGTGGTTCTTGGTCCTGTGTGGATAAAAATGTTTTTCTCAAAAAGAAATACATTACAGTTTAAAAATATATATACATCACGCAGTATTCAATGCCATGTCAAACTGGATTCCTCACATTTTTCACATTTTCTGACAGTTAGATAATGCTTAGAAATCATGTCGATTAAGTTTACTGTAATTTTTGTAAAATCAAGTTTTGTGTGTGTGTGTGTGTGTGTGTGTGTGTGTGTGTGTGTGTGTCTGCACCTTGGAATGGGGTGGAAGCTCCATCAGTATGAGCGATGTATTTTTGTCATCTTATCATATTTTCTGTTTATAAGCTATATGTTTAGGATCATTATTGTTGAACAAGATAGTGTGTGCACTGTGCAAGTCTGTATACATTTCACACAAAACCAATTGTTTTAGCACAAACTAAGTCAATTATGAAAAAACTAAAACAATAATTATAGATTATGATCGCTGGGGGATCTGTTGTTCACATAATTAAAGGACTTCGCAAAGAACAATTGAGCCATTATTTCAGAACCTTGGTGTCCCGGGTTCCTAATATCATCGTCAGTCAGTGATCTGATCTGTGTTCAAATGTTCAGTAACAATAAGTGCAGTGTGTGAGCCACTCTCAGGCTGTGTATCCTCTTAAGCCCGTTATCAGGCTGCACCTCCAGTTCGCTTCATGTCCGTGAGGATGTTGATCGTTTGCCCTTTGTAATTTTCCAACAAAGAAAAAAAAAAATCCCTGCTGAAAATAAGATGTCTAATATATTTCCTCTTTATCCTCATTTTTCTTTTACACTTGTTAATATTGTTTTGTCTTTTAAACCAACTCATTGTATTTTAAAATAGTATACTTGCGTTATGAAGTAGATCTTCTCTCGCGCGCCATCTCCTGTCCTCAATATCACAGTTATCGGTGAGTTGCAGTATTTTTCTCATTGTAGCTACTTCTCTTGTACAGTTTTATGCAAATTTCACATGGATGTTTGTGAATATCTGCTGCCACAAATGATTTAGAATTTCTGTAGACAGAGAGTACTGTGCAATGGAAAAAATAAAAATGAATTCAACTCATGTTGTTGTATGTCATACTGCAAATCTAAGTATCATGAACGGCTAGAGGATAAGCTGGTGTGAGTATAAAGTGTCTTTCAATATGCATCAATGAAATATGCTGTGCCATTGAAACACATTCATCCGTTTGATACCGTTAGGGAGCACATCATAATGCTTTCCAGCAGAGGCATGGAATAAATTAATCAGATCATATGGATTTTACAGGTTTTCTCCATTTCTGTGTGACATACAGTATACCAGATAGATCTCCAAGGATGAGAATGTTATAAGCAAACCAGCAGATGGTCTACAGTAGACAGCTTCATTACTGGTTACCAAGATTACAAAGAGTTGTCATTAATAAGTGTGCATTACAAAAAAGAAAAAAGTTCTAATTTCCCTTTTATTTTAAAAAGCCATTAGATCATCCAAAATATGTCACAGTATAGAATCTAACTAGCACTAATCAGAGCTGAAACCCACACTGACTACAAAGGGGGATAAAGTAGATATGTTCAACTCAACAAGAGAAGGGAGTAGCTTAGCCTTAAAAGTATGTTACTACAGCAACTTAAACCATTCTTTTTGTTTTTGTTAAGTATACTTGCATGACATAAGCTTTACTGATTGGATCCTCATGCACTTACAAACGTGTGTAAATTTCAATCACAGTTATTATTTCTTCTCACATGGCGAGAACTGGCAGCACTACACATATGCTTTCATGACGACCCACTGAATTGCTTCAGTACCACTGAGTATCGAAAAACACCTCATCATTCATTGTAATGTAAATTTTTCATTTTAATGTGTGAATTTGAGCTAGCTCTTTAACAGTTTAACAGTTTAGTGGTAAATAGATTTATTTTTTTGTAAATCTGCAGAAAACAGAAAAAGCACCTGTGTGTGGAAAGGGGGCGGAGCTCTTTATCTATTTATACATTTATTTAAAAATAAATGTATATATATATTATACAAACCGGATTCCAAAAAAAGTTGGGACACTAAACAAATTGTGAATAAACATAACATAAACATAAACATAAATCACGGAACAAAAGTTTAAACTGAGAAAATTTATCATCTTAAAGGAAAAATATGTTGATTCCAAATTTCATGGTGTCAACAAATCCCAAAAAAGTTGGGACAAGGCCATTTACACCACTGAACTGAGCATTGATGACAACTTGGGTTGTCCTTGTCCTCTTTGGTCCGGATGACATGGCGTCCCACATTTCCAACAAGAACTTCGAATCGTGACTCGTCTGACCACAGAACAGTCTTCCATTTTGCCACACTCCATTTTAAATGATCCCTGGCCCAATGAAAACGCCTGTGCTTGTGGATCTTGCTTAGAAATGGCTTCTTCTTTGCACTGTAGAGTTTCAGCATGGCAACGGCGGATGGCACGGTGGATTGTGTTCACTGACGATGGTTTCTGGAAGTATTCCTGAGCCCATTCTGTGATTTCCTTTACAGTAGCATTCCTGTTTGTGGTGCAGTGTCGTTTAAGGGCCCGGAGATCACAGGCATCCAGTATGGTTTTACGCCCTTGACCCTTGCGCACAGAGATTGTTCCAGATTCTCTGAATCTTCTGATGATATTATGCACAGTTGATGATGATAACTGCAAAGTCTTTGCAATTTTTCGCTGGGTAACACCTTTCTGATATTGCTCCACTATCTTTCTGCGCAACATTGTGGGAATTGGTGATCCTCTACCCATCTTGGCTTCTGAGAGACACTGCCACTCTGAGAAGCTCTTTTTATACCCAATCATGGCTCTTGTGCACAACCCGCCACCTCTGCCTGCCACGCGGCTCTCAGCTGCATCATGTTATTTTATTGAAACGGTGGATTGAACCACATCTTCAAATCTGCGAGCTGGCTCTTCACCGAACCGGGCGTTAAAGAAGCCCACCTTCATGCCAGAAATGCACAAGTACAAAGCATGCTGCGGCTTGGCATCTTAGAGGAATCAACAAGGCCATGGTCAAGCCCCATTGTGACGGTGCCCAAACCTGATGGCTCAATTTGCATATGTAATGATTTCCAGTGGCTGGACGGAGTCTAAGATGTTCGTGCATACCCACGTCCGTATGTAGATGATCTTTTGGACTGACTGGGAAAAGCACGGTTCATTTCAACATGGGATCTAACCAAGGGCTATTTGATCTGCACAGTGCCCTAGTGTCCGCGACATCACCGTAGATACACCACTGCATATCTGAAAAATGTTGTCATCCGGTCAAGTAGTTAGAAGAATCATCTGCTACACTCCAAACAACTGCTCGTAGAGTTGCGTAAGGCGGGAATAATGGCAAAACTCCGAAAATGTCACCTGGGGCTGATCAAGGCACAGTACTTGGTACCACATCGGATTCACTCTGTTAAAACCACAAGAGAAGAAAGTGGATGTGGTCCAATCCTATCCGCCGTTATGACAATCTCCTACTTGGAGACTTTGATCTCCTGTTCCTGGTCCAAATGGACACCTCTGAGACCAGGCTTAGAGCAGTCTTGTCTCAGGAGTTCGATGGTGAAGAACAGCCCATCCTGTATGTGAGTAGAAAAATCTCACCTACAGAAAAAAAAATTACCCAACAATAGAGAGGGAAGCCCTCCCCATTAAGGGGGGCAATAGAGGAGCTGCCTTATCATTTGGAAGGGTGGCATTTTTACACTATTAACAGATGATGTTCTACAGTGGTTGGCAAGGGCAAAGAACACTGCGGGGCTCACTGATCACCTGGGCTGGGGCACAATTGAAACTCTGTTCTCCTGTCGCCAGCAGCCTATAAAAAGTCTGAAAAACCCTTGGCTGGTGAGTAGATCCTTTCCAAACTTACGCTTAGATGCGTTCTTTGTGCTTGGAGACCCCACACACTCACCTACCACTAGAACGAAGCTGCCTCCTGGTCCAGGCTGCTTGCAATGCCACGACTCGATCTGCGCCAGGCATTGGCAACCTTAAACACTCAAAGAGTGTTTCCTGCCTCTGAAACCACCGCTTTGCTCCAGAGCGTAAATCTCATTACAGTACATACTGTAAAAGCTGTTTTCTAAGCACCCCGTTACTAAAAACTGTGTTTGGTGGAATCTGGTTTCCGTATATGTCTGCTTTTCAAACCCGTTATATGTCACAAAGTAAGCCTAGGTAGATTAAAATAGAATAAAGTTAAAGATAAATATGATGTGTAATCTATTACCCATTTTGTAAAAATGATAAACATTTATTTAAAAAAAAAAAAAAAAAGGTTTTGAAATTGAGGTGCTGATATTAAAAATTCTTCAATGATACTCACAAAATGAGAATCAACAATGAGAAAATAAAATGTTTATGTGTGAAAGTAAATGAAATACCAGTTAATCCAATAGTAATTTGAGAACGGAGAATCTTAATCAGTTTGGGAAAATGATGTCATTGCTCTCTCATTCTTTTGAGCTTATATGGGATATCGTTAACAGGAAGAGGAACAAACTTTCCACACAAACATTTTAGAGTTAAACCAGTGAGTAATTTCACAGATATTCATGTGGAAAAAGATTAGTTTTACACAAACATACAATATTAGTTGTTTTGGACCTCAAGGCTGGTAAGTAAATTCAGCGTGTTTAATGAAGATCTACAGAACGTGACATCATCCCGAAGCTGACATAATTTAAAGGACAACCATATAATTTTGTTGCACATGTGAGAAGCCCAACAATCAGGCATAAAAAAAAATCTAAATATTACAGATTTATTCATTCAACAGAAGACATTTTCACTGGATGTTTACACAATGGTTGGATTGGATTGGACATAAATCAGACCAAAAAAAAAAAAATTTCAAATAAACAGACCAGGGGGATAGGAAACTGTTAAAAATACAGAAGTTATGCACACGACCTCCTTAGCTAGAAAACTTATCACAACTTATAGACTTATGTTACAAAATCAATAAAGAAAAAAAAAAGAATGTGGGACGTTGCCAAGTCTGTCACTTCCTAAATCATCAGTAATATAGTTACTGGCTCCATGTATTGACATTTGCTCTAAAACCATCGTGTTTGATAGACAAAAGATATGAAATGCCAGGTGCTATTATTAAAGGAGGCTCCCACTGTGGGTTGACTTTAAAACCTGGTGTAAATCCTAAACAGGTACTGGAGCTGCCGCTCACTCCTTCCTGCGTTTCTTGTCATGATCATAGTCCTTTGAGCGTCCAGCGGCTGATGGTCTCTTGGAGCCACCGTGCTGTTTGGCCTCTTCCAAGAACTTGTCCAGACCAAAAGGATCTTCTTCAAACTGAACAGGTCCATCCCTACGTGGGCCGTGATCAGTACCAGAAAACTCCCTATCAGGAACAAACCTGAGCAGAACATAAAATACACTGTTATTTACATGGAAGTTACTTGGTTTTTGTGTAATTATAAATACACATCAAATAAATCAATCAAGGGGCATCACAATGGTGTGATGATGACGACATCATGTTAAGGAACAGCTGTGATTGGTATTTTTATTAGGCTACCTGTTGGTCTGCATGAGGGTGTCCAAGTCATCTCCATAAAGATCCTTGCCGGTGTTCTTGCTGGGCCTGTAGATGCTCTGTGCCATGTCTCTGCCTCTCCCAAACGGTTGGTCATATACATTATATATCTCGTCCTCTCCTCCTGCAAAGCCACTGTCCATTCCCTGGAAAAACAGAAAACACACACAGATCTCAAATACCACATGAAACCAAAGATCAGTTTCTGTTTCCAAGAACATTTATTCAGGCCAGCGTTAGAGAAAGTGAATAAGTTACCCTGTTCTGGTTAAAGAGGCGCTGGTCGTACTGAGCCTCACTGGAGACACGAGTATTGGGCTGACCCAGCGCAATCATCTCACTGATGTCTCTGTCCTGGTCCCGCTGCAGTTTAGACCTGTGGAACATATGAATTTACACCAGTGTCAGTGCTACCTGTTTACTCTTAATCTCGTACCCTAACTCAAGAAAGGAATCCTGCAGTGTGATGTCACATGCATGGTATGTAACCTTCATTAACTCTGCACACAATCAAAAAGATGCAAAAAGGAACAGGCACACTGTGATTAGCAACCTTTAAGTATGTGAAAACAAACACTAAAGAGGTTTAGGACCTTACATTCAGTGGGTATAAAAAAACAAACAGAAAAGAAAGGGGAAAAAAAAAAAGAAAACGTACCTCTTATCAGGAGCGGCCCTTGAGATGTTCCTGTCATGCTGCCGCTCCTTTCTCCGGTCATGTCGGATCTCATCACGCTCCCTGACCTCACCCTCTTCACCACCAGCTAAAATCCAATACATCAGATATCAACACTTGTGGCGGTTCACACTTCTGGATATTTATTTATATTGACTTATTTACATCTTGATTTTATTATTTAAAGTTTGTACCTTTGTCTCCGTGACCTTTGATCCCTGCTCTCTTGTCGCGGGCCATCTTCGCCAGTTCCCTGAGCTTCTCTTCCTTCTTCTCCTTCTCCTTTTGTGCCATTTTCTTTTCCACCTGAGCACGCATCTCCACCGCCTCTCGTGCCTACACCGTAACACGCAGTATATACAGGTTAATGGTCTTTAAACATCTAAACACAGCACACGTCTGGAAAACAAGTGTGTTCTAAGTGTGTAGGTGACTTCTACAGAGGTCCTTCCATGATCTCTAAAAATAGACATACAGCATACCTTTCTGTCTGCAATGTAGAGAGCCTCAGCTAACTTGGCAAAATTCTCATTGATATGAACCGTCTGAAGACCTCTTCCATCAGCAGCCAGGCGCTTGTCCAGTGGTATTGTGTAACCCTTTATAAAAAAAGAAATTAAAAAAAAAAGGAGAGAGAATGGAACAAAAAAAAAAGTCAATAGGTTACATTTTCGCCAGTGTTTTGTTCTTCTACATCAATTCCATATCAAATACATTCATTGTGTCTATAGAACACCTTTAATAATGGACACTGTCACATTAGGGATCTACATCCACATGTAGATAAATCCGGGTAAAGCTGCTTTGTGACAATCAGTTCAGGGTCCGTATTTACTATGGATCTCAGAGTAGAGGAAATCACTCAAGAGGCACTAGAGGCATGAAAATATCAAAAGACCTCTACATTTGCTTCATCGATTACATGAAGGCCTTCGACTGTATTGAATATAAACTGTACTGAAGCTATGGATCTGCCACCTAGAAATGGCAATGCCTGCTCATCTTGTCCAGCTCATCAGACATCAAAAACTGAGTACATCAACAATCTCAAATTGTTGCAGCCGACCCTACCACCAAGATGATGGTTGATTTAATATATACATATCCTTTTTTTTTTTTTTTTTTTTAATGTGTATACAGCGGCAAGAAGAAAAAAAAGTTTGTGAACCTTTTGGAATTTCTTGGTTTTTTGCATTAATTAGTCATTAAATGTGATCTGATCTTTATCCAAGTCAAGAGTATTGACAAAAAGGATAATCCTAAAGTTTGTGAAATCACTTTCCAGCTTTACATAAATCAACAATTCTTGATCAGAGATCCTCTTCAAGCTCTTTTTGGCGATGCGTGGCTCACAAGCATTTTCTTCTTGTGCGAAGCAAACTCAAGAAGATCCAGTGGGTTTTAAAATCAGTCAAACGATTCAGATACAGTACTTTTTCCACTAGCACCATGATGTTTTTATGGTTGTCCTCAATAGAGACATGAATGATCAGATTTTGTTTGTCATTATTTTGGCCACATTATAGTTGTCACTACTCTTGACTTACATGAGATGATCAGATCACAGTTTATGAGAAATTAATGCAGAAAACCATAAAATTTTAACAAGTTCACATACTTTTTCTTGCTACTGACAATGTAATGACTAACAATTTTTTTGAGCTTCTCTGTTATAAGCAGCACGTTCTCACTTCATTAACACAGGGCATGACTGTTTTTCACACTCCTCACGGGTCTGTGTGGCAAACTGACAGGTGGCACTGATGAATTAACAAACTGCGTCAATTTTATCTTTAGAGATAAGAGTAGCGAAGAAATTTCTTTTAATTATCTATTTACATTTTATTACCTCCACCGCAGACAAAACCGTCTCTGGTTAGGTTTTCCAAAGTAATTTTGATCAGATTCTGACATATTTCTATTACAGGTGCTTGAAATAACTGTGATTGGAGTCTGATTAGAACTTCATGTAGCCGAGTTATGCATGTACAAGTTGTGGCTTGCTTTCATGCAACTGGTGCCGATTTCACCACTGCACTACAAAACAGTCAAACCTACAACACTCATTACAATGTGGCTCTCTGTGTTGTAAACAGTGACATCACACACTATCCTGGGGGCGGTCCTACTCTTCATTGAAGGTAAGACTAGTTCGCTTCAAAAATAACTTTTATATCTTACTCTGAGATAGGAATACTTTTATTCCTAAATTAACTTTCAGCACATTCACCTATGATTCTCTCGTCATTGTTAAAAAAATAAAATAAATTATGATTATGTCCGTTATTCTCAGTGTTCGATTAGTTAGCTAATCCTTAGAGTTTGGGTTTCTGTAAGGTTTGTCAGCTCAGTTACAAAGATATTAATATATTGTTTCTCTAATAAGGCTACGAAAATTGCACTTATACTCTGAACTCACGTCAAAAAGGAAAACAAAACCTTCATACTTCATTCAAACATGACCAGAGATCGATGAGGTATTGGCTAAGAGAGACGGTACCTTGGCGTTCTTCCAGTTGGAAATGCAGGGAGGAATCTTCCACTCCTGTTGTTCTTTTACAGTCATCTGAGGAGAGAAATAAAAACAAAAGCATAGTGCAATTAAAGTGAATCTGTAAATCAGAACAGATGAGCAGAACTGAAGGAAAGTGTGGAGTTCTTGATTGTTTTGAGCTGATGGTGTGATGGAGGTTCACCTTTCTGCTTGGAGAGTGCATGACAGGGGCAGGAGGAGAAGGAGGGCCACGAGG
This sequence comes from Channallabes apus, assembly GCA_030522415.1. Lineage (NCBI taxonomy): Eukaryota > Metazoa > Chordata > Actinopteri > Siluriformes > Clariidae > Channallabes > Channallabes apus. The sequence goes on along the minus strand of CM060107.1, from coordinate 44,224,523 downwards.
AATCTTCTTATTAATCCTGTATAAACAGACACAAATGTAGCATCAGACAAACGGTTCATTTGCAGGCTTTGGGAAAGTAGAAAATAGACTTCGATTATTTAGCTGTTAATAATGAAAAGTTTTGAGAGACCAGCTATGGCTGTATTTCGGGGGTCTACAAAGTACCAGTGACAGATAGTGTAGCAGTGGTATCAAAGCACAAGGCATGATATCAGCAGTGTTGGGTGTAACACGTTTAAGTACTCAATTATTTCGGTCAATCCATTAGTGTGTGTGTGTGTGTGTGTGTGTGTGTGTGTGTGTGAGAGAAAGTCGTCCTAGAAGCCCCGCCCCCGATAACCCGACCCCCCCTGTTATTCCTCCTGTTATACCCATGTCACCTATGCGGTTTGACTATGTGAGGACCGACGCATGGAAAGATGGAAACCTAATCACAGCACCAAAACCCGCGGTGAATCATGATGAACCGTACTTATGGCCACCGCACAAAACCACGTAGGTGAGATAGGGGTGTCAGTACTTAACAGATTATGGGCCAAACTTCGCTGAGTGATGGTAGAATAATTATAAAGGTCTTGACTAAAACAACATGGATGAGGAATAACAAAGGAATTTTAATTTTCTGCAATGGAAAAGTACTCGAACTAGTTACTTTTATCAGAAAGTAAAGCTGTAATGTAACCGATTACTTTTTAAAGACAGTAATTTTGTAATGTAATTAGTTACTTTAAAATATAACGTCCCCAAACACTGGACATCTGTGTCTTCTCAAGGTGTAGCAACAGAAAGTCATCATTAGCTGTTTGGACACCTTGGCTTTCTCATGCATTATGCTGACCGTTCATATGCTTTCTTTTGACCAGTGAGGTAGAGGGAGACTTGGAAACCCAGGAATGTGCAAGGACCCCTCTTTTTTTTAGATGCTAAACAATCAAAGACAAACCATGTAAATCCTGACTAGCAATCAAAGTCCCAGTCCCTTTTTTGTTCCTGCTGATAATGGTAAAAGTTTGAACAAACTCTTTGTGCTGGTAAACAACTCAACTCAGTGAAAGTAAAAAGAAAATGTCCTCAAACTTACTTAAAGCGTGGTGGCTCCATCGGATCTTTCTGCATCTCCACCATACGGATGACCCTTTGCTTGGCACCAGAGTTAAATGCCACGCCCTGCTGTGAAGGTGTGTATCTATTAAAAATAAAGACAGGCATTCGTTTAAATATGGAGAATTTGTGCACGACCATTACTCCTGACAGACAACAGATGAAGAGACGCAGCTTTACCGTATGTACTGAGCCGGGGCTTGTTTATCTGCTGCTCGTACAGGCATGGCAGCGGCGATCTTCTGAGACACCTGTTTGTCTAGAGCGGCTCTGGTCTTTTCTGTTAGCTTGAGTAGAAAATGACAAGGCATTAGGAAAGATACAGTTACTGTGACTTCATTTACATTTAGTAATCTTTATATTATCTCTTCTAAAACACCAAAAAACTCCCCCTATTAAACATAAAGCCATGATTAGAAGTTGCAGCCACCCTTTGAGCAGCACTTGTTCTCACTTACACAACAAAATAATTAGGTGTTTGCTTTAGTAATCCATCTGGTTGGTACAATGTTACAATGCTGTAGGCGAGATGTTCCTTGCGAAGAGGTGGCCAGATGTTTACAACTGTATTCCAGATTAGGGCTGCACGATATTAGGAAAATATGCAATATTGTTGCAATATTGTTGTTGAATATTGCGATAACGATATTTATTGCGATTTAACATTTCCCTAGAGAAATGCATTTTTAAATTATTATTGCCTATTTTTTTATTTATATGTAATGATCATACTAAAATAAACAGGTAATAGATATTCGTCTGATGTAATTAAATCTAATTCAGGCTAAAAAGAAACTATATGTCAAGGAAGTTGCAAATATTTAGACTTCAAAACACTATGAATGACTTAAAACCCTCAGCAGATATTCTGACTTCAGGTTTGCTGTTACTATAAACCTGCCAACACAATATGAATTACTTTCAAACATTACTTTTTATTTAAGTGGAACCATACACTCATCAATAGTGTCTTAAAACAAGAGCATCTTTTAAACTAAATATTCTCTTTGGCTTGCCAAAAAAAAAAAATATATATATATTATTAAACAAAAATTTAATAAAAAAAAAAAAAACTATTTGTCACACACACACACACGCACGCACACACGCACGCACGCACACACGCACGCTCCGCGACCAGCACTAGGACCCAGAAGTAATGCGGGCGCAAACCCGGAAGTATAAGAGGAGTAAACAAACTAGTGCATACAGCTTAGTCACTGTGTTCACCTTGTCGGTTCAGATTCGAGTGTGTGTTTATAGGACGCGGGTTAAATGTGTGTTTTTCCCTTGCTCCCCTTCTGTGAGAGTCCTTAAACTAATTCGCTTGTTTTTCCTGCCTACTCGCTTGCTTCCGCGTTTGTGTTTACCGTCTATAAAGGGCTAACGGCTAATCACGGCTAACGGCTAATCGCTAAATCTTCTGATCATCCGGGGTTAGTTCGCGACAGAATGAAGTATAAAGATATATATATATATATATATATATATATATATATATATATATATATATATATATATATATATATATATATATATATATAGATAAGATATAATCGGGTATAAACATAGTAAGGGCCCATCTGATTGGTCAAATTTGGACACACAAATGCTTGGCAAATAAAGTATTTATCGCAACTCCTTGCGATATGATTATCGCGCATGCCATTATCGCGATAACGATATTTTTTCGATATATCGTGCAGCCCTACAACACAATATGAATTACTTTCAAACATTACTTTTTATTTACGTGTAACCATACACTCATCAATAGTGTCTTAAAACAAGAGCATCTTTTAAACTAAATATTCTCTTTGGCTTGCCTGTTTTTGTTTTGTTTGTTTTTTTAAAATAAAAATAAATAAACAAAAATTTAATAAAAAAAAAAATAAAAATAAAAAAACATTTCTCTCACACACACCCACTCGCTCCACGACCGGCACTAGGACCCGGACGTAATGCGGGCGCGAACCAGGAAGTATAAGATGCTTAGTCACTGAGTTCACGCATGTCAGTTCAGATTGTTTACTTTCTGATTCGAGTGTGTTTACAGGACGCGGGTTAAATTTGTGTTTTTCCCTTGCTCCCCTTCTGTGAGAGTCCTTAGACTAATTCGTGTGGTTATCCGGCCTACTTGCTTGCTTCCGCGTTTGGGTTTACCGTCCACGCTACAAAAGGCTAACGACTAATCGCCAAGTTTTCTGATCATCCCGTGTTAGTTCGCGACAGCATTAAGTATAAAGATATATTTTATATATATAAAAAGATATAAGCGGGTATAAACATTGTAAGGGCCCATCTGATTGGTCAAATTTGGACACACAAATGCTTGGCACAAATTATTTATCGCAACTCTTTGCGATATGGTTATCGCGATAACGATATTTTTCCGATATATCGTGCAGCCGTATTCCAGATGTTTACCTGTTGGATGACAGGGTTTGGCTACGTGCTTATTATGGTGTACCAAGAGGATGAAAGGCTGTTTCTAGCCTTGTGATTGATAGGGTGTTGATCTGATATCAAAAGAGGCTGCACAGGCAGTAGCTACAGCAGTTAAAAAGTGTGTTTCTAAAGTATGGAAAAAAAAAAAAAAAGTTGTGGCAACAAAACTTTGGAGATGATTATGCAGTCAAACCTGATTCGCACAGAAATGCAACAGGACAATAGTTCATAGGAATAAGAAGCTTAGCTCTCTGCTACGTATCTACTAAGCTTATCTGTAATGTCACATTCATAAATAAACTGGTACGCATGAGAAACTGCTGTGGTAGAAGAGGAATAAAGCACTCTGCACTTCCCAGTTGTAATAACTGAATAGTGTTTACAGAAGATTTACTTGCTATTGCAAGGTCACAAGTATAATGGAAAATTTTATCCTTTTAATTGGACAAACATGATGGCTTAAGGAGCATTTCTGGGGCATTTGGAATTTAAAAACTTCTGTAAATAGCTTACCTCTTTAACAGCCTCCTCATCAGGTCTCTGTAGTTCAGGCGCATCATCATGAAGCACTTCCTTTGGAAGCAAATCTGTGTATTTACTAAATATGACCTGTTCAAAAGACAGTACAAACCGTAAGTGTATTTGGAGGGGGGGAAAATCAACACTCCACTTATCAGAAAGTTAATGCCACTTCAATAATCCACAATGTACCTTATCCTTTCCCTGGCCATGACGGGCAATTGCGTCATATTTAACCTTGCCCTCCGCATCCACCTGTAAGGCAAGGGCATTGGAGGTCTTTTTCTTCCTGCCCATCTCAAGTGGGTACTGGGCTACGTGTATCTCCGGGAATGCACCACCATCACTGAAGTCCTTTGAAAAGACAGCAGAAGTGTAAGAAACGTGCAAACAGTTATCAAATATTAGTTTACTGAAATCACATAAAAACAGTAGGTTAGTTACCTCAGTACTGCGGGGCACCCAACCTTTTCGGGACCCATACGGAGGAGGGTCTCTACAACTTACGACCAGTGCTGTGGAATGGGAACGGGCTGTCTCTTCTGCCTCAAGCTGGTCTTGAGACAGCTGAGTTGGCATGGGTAAAAAGCTGGAAAAGAAACACACAAGAGGAGGTGTATATAATAATCTATATAATTTTTTTTATTCTTTTTGGCCTGTAGCCAGTGTGTTCACACTGTCTAGACATTCCTCACAAAAAGAAATTTTTTTTATCATACTGTGAGAATATTATATATATTTGATTACCAGGTGAACATTAGGTAGATACACTATTAAATATCTAAAACATATGCTTAAGTTTTGAATAATAATTAAAAAATGCGTAACATTTATGTAGACTCCGTATCCCTGTTACTTAACTAATCTAGGTACTTAACATTGATTAAACTGCTCCAGTTCTAATTACATGATTCATTTGTGAATTCATTTGTTTTCAATTCAGAATCAATCACATTTTTTAATATTATTTATATTACAAACTTATGTTAATAACTTACAAACATTACACACCAACATTTACACACTTATTATAACTATTATATTGTGTCTCTGGAGAAAAATGTTTTACCGTTCAAGCCGTGCCTAAAGATACAATTAAACTGTCTGTTTATATAACAACCTCAGTAGCAACCTCATTTCCCCTCTCCTCTATTCTTACAACTCAGCATAATCACCGGACTGATGATGTACGGACATGCCAACTTTACAGTTTTATTATATGTTTAGATAGATAGATAGACGAGGGGTGGCTTAATAATTTTGGACAGTACTATATAACTGCTTGAAACAAATCATATAGTAAAAACATTAGTAATACTGAACAGCGTGAAATCGGAAAACTGGAATACACAAGTATCAACACAACAGTCTACCCATGACTGTCTACAAACTACTCCACATTTCAGTTTTTATGAGTTATATTTTGTTGTCTAGAATATTTAAAAACAGGTAGCTGGGCCAGGGGTAGCTGAGTGGTTAAGGCGTTGGACTACGGTTCGAAAGATCCCAGGTTCAAACCCCACAACCACCAAGTTGCCGCTGTTGCTTAAATGCTCAGATGTAAATGCTCAAAAAATGTAAGTCGCTCTGTATAAGAGTGTCTGCCAAATGCCTAAGTATAAATATATAATCAATTTGAATTGGCACATCTGATTGAATTATGCACAGCTATAGTTAACACGGGTCTTTAGAGCAGTACATAATATATATATATATATATATATATATATATATATATATATATATATATATATGTTACTCCATTGGATGTCAACAATTTTTTTGTGTCATGCTGTTTTGTCATTAGTTTTTTTTGGTTCTGGAAGCTGTCTTCTTCTTCTGTCTTTCGGCTGTTCCCTTTCAGGGGTCGCCACAGCGAATCATCTGCCTCCATCTAACCCTATCCTCTACATCCTCTTCTCTCACACCAACTAACTTCACGTCCTCTCTCACTGCATCCATAAATCTCCTCTTTGGTCATCCTCTAGACCTCCTGCCTGGCAGTTCCAACCTCAGCATCCTTCTACTGATATATTCACACTCTCTCCTCTGAACATGTCCAAACCACCTCAATCTGGCCTCTCTGACTTTATCTCCAAAACATCTCACATGGGTTGTCGCTCTGATGAACTCATTCTTGATCCTATCCATCCTTGTCACTCCCAAGGAGAACCTCAACATCTGGAAGCTGTCACTAAAACAAATTCCTTGTACGTGCAACACGTACGTGTGGAACAACCTTCTTCTTCTTTAATTGGGCTTATTTGGCAAACTAATTATCACAGGTGTCTGAGATGCATTTCAGTAATCCAAAGAGCCCTGAGACACAATACCATCCATGAATTTAATTTAAAAATGAAACATTAGATCCGAGTTGTAGAGTTGTGCTTTTCAGCTACGACTGTGTGGCAAGAAAAATACACAACACTCACTGCAGTTAGCTGGTTAGCATTGCAACTAAGAAAAAGAACAACATGGAATGTTTTTTTTTTCTTCACGCTGAGGCAGAAAACAGTGTGATACTACGTACACAAGAATCTAGATCAGTGAATGTGGATGTCGATAGAAAGGTAAAGGCAATCAGGTTAACAGGACAATAAATGTGTTAGCTAGCTAACCGAAGCTAGACGACGACTAGCGCGAGCTAACGCTAACGAAGAGAACAGCGCTGGCTAAATAGCCACCATGCTAGGCCTTTAAACAATCCGCAGGATTGGACTATAATGTAACAAAAAAAATACACAGATTTCCTAACACGCTATTTTACGGGGTGGGGTACAGTGTACATTTCTACGTGTACCCATGTCAATTGTAAGGATAAAAAACCTACTTTATTAGCGACATTTTCCTTCCCTTGTTGAATCTCCCGTCAAGAATGTCGCTCTTCTTGCGTTTTTTCTTCTTCTGTGAGTTTTTATTTTGCGACTAACCGCCAGCTCATAGGCTCATTACCGCCACCTGCTGAACTGCATCAGCTTGGCAGGAAGACTCAAGGTGTGTTCCAATCGGCCTGAGGTACCCTACTTCAAAGGGTGTTTCATCCATGTTAAGTGTGATTCCAAACCGCAGGGAGGGAAACGGTGTAGGGAACGAGTGAACATCAAATGTTCACTTCACCGGAAAAGGGAATGAAAAATCAGTCATTGCGTCTCTTGAGTGTGAAAAAAATGGAGATCGAAAAAGGATTTATATATTTGTTATTATTATTATGGAGGACATCATATTAAAAGGGTACAAAATGTAAATTTTAATTTAATCAAAAAATCCTCAGTATTATATAGGCTAGTAATCTGTAAATAAAAAATAAATATCTGTACATATTTAATCAATTCTTTTTATTACTCAGTAAATTATTTACAAGTTATATGCGTTTCAACAGTATGTGCATGTGTGTGAATGGCCGAAATGTGGTTGTGAATAAGCCTTTTAGTGAATGTAAAATGTTCGCCTGAACCCGCGTGAGTGTGCTCTTTCACTTTGCCGAGTTTTGATCTAAAGTCAGATGAACGCGCGAGCCGTTATGAGAGATTTATACTGTGTTCCAAATTATTATGCAAATTGGATGTAAGTGTTATAAACATTAAATGTTTAATTTTTTAATTAAACTCATGGATGGTGTTGTGTCTCAGGGCTCTTTGGATCACTGAAATGAATCTCAGACACGTGTGATGATTAGTTTGCCAGATGAGCCCAATTAAAGGAAAAGTACTGGAAGGTTGTTCCACATTATTAATCAGGCCACAGGTTTCAAGCAATATGGGAAAGAAAAAGGATCTCTCTGCTGCCGAAAAAAGTGTCAAATTGGACAAGGTATGAAAACATTCGAAATTTCATGAAAACTCATCATACTGTGAAGACATTCATGGCTGATTCAGAGCACAGACAGGTTCGGGCAGATAAAGGGAGAATGAGGAAGGTTTCTGCCAAACAAATTCATCAGATTAAGAGAGCAGATGCTGAAATGCCATTACAAAGCAGCAAACAGGTATTTGAAGCTGCTGGTGCCTCTGGAGTCTCACGAACCTCAAGGTGTAGGATCCTTTAGAGGCTTGCAGTTGTGCATAAACCTACTATTCGGCCACCCCTAACCAATGCTCACAGGCAGAAACAGTTGCAGTGGGCCCAGGCATACATGAAGACTAATTCTCAGAAAGTATTGTTTACTGATGAGTGTCGTGCAACCCTGGATGATCCAGATGGATGGAGTAGTGGATGGTTGTTGGATGGCCACCATGTCCCAACAAGGCTGCGACGTCAATAAGGAGGTGCCGGAGTCATGTTTTGGGCCGGAATCATGGGGAGAGAGCTGGTAGGCCCCTGTAGGGTCCCTGAAGGTGTGAAAATGACCTCTGCAAAGTATATTGACTGACCACTTTCTTCCATGGTACAAAAAGGAGAACTGTGCCTTCCGTAACAAAATCATCTTTATGCACGACAATGCACCATCTCATGCTGCAAAGAATACCTCTGTGTCATTGGCTGCTATGGGCATAAAAGATGAGAAACTCATGGTGTGGCCACCATCCTACCCTGACCTCAACCCCACTGAGATCCTTTGGAGAATCCTCAAAAGATCTAGGAGGGTGGGAGGTGGTTTGATTCAAAACAGCAGCTCTGGGAGGCTATTCTGACATCCCGCAACGAAATTCAAGCAGAAACTGTCCAAAAACAAAGGATGCAAGAATTGTGAAGGTGATATCAAAGAAGGGGTCCTATGTTAAGATGTAACATGCCCTGTTAGGATGTTTTGATTGAAATAGGTTTTGATTTCAGTAAATATGACCTCCTAAAGCTGCACGTGTTAAATGCATGCATGTACACACTAAAAAATGCTGGGTCGCTTTTTCTACCCAAACGCTGGGTTGCCGCTGTTGGGTCATTTTTCTGGGTTGTTTACAGAGAGTTGGATAGTTTTTGTCTAAAAACTGTGGGTTAAAGTTTGCTTGGCCCCTTCCCCAAAGTTCACCGGTGTATTTAGCGTCTGTCAGTCAGCTTCGTGTCTCTCTTGAGCTCCCACACCGCTGATTCATCCTCCTCTGGCATTTAAGGGAAAATAACGTTAAATACAAGGTCTGTATACACATGTTCACTCACTTAAGTCACATATGACTGAAAAAGTATTACTATATGTAACATTTATTACTGTTACCGTGCTGTTAACATTTATAACATATTACCGTGTTAAGGTTACACACAAACGTTTTCCGGCTGGTCTGAGGTAGGGGTGGGCGATATACTGGTATACACAGTTAACCGGTAGAATTTTGTCAACCGATAGACATTTTGGTCTATCGTCTTAATCACAGTTGAGATCACGTGACGTTGCATGTTACATAACCACGCAATACACATTCACTTCTATGGGAAGCCAAACACATCTAAAGTGGGACGAAACCGTGGCACCCGATTGAGCCGGCGTGGGCAGAACAAATATCCAGACCCGGTGGATCGTGCAGCGCGGACCACCTTGTGCAGCGCTGCTCGAATCACAAACCTGTGCGACGCTGATAGAAATAGGCTGCGCCGACCATCAAAATACATTTTACCCCGCTGGGATTCGCACATACAAACCAGACATGGCAAGGCGGAAACAATATTGAACAGTCCTGACATTTAAAATAAAAAAGTTAGTCGCGCAGATTTGTGATTCGAGCGGCGCTGCGCGATCCACCTGGCTGCGCAAATAAACCAGATCATCTCTGCGCTATCCGGATAGTCGCGCCGCGCTGTCCACTGGGCCACGCAGATATTTGGTTCAATCGGGTGTAAAAACAATAAAAACGAGAGCACACAAAATCCTTATCAACTGTTTATTCTCCTTTATTCACAAAAACAAACTGAAACTCTAGATCAGGAAGTGCGCATGCGCCTTTTGCCCCTCTACGGCAAGCCCAGAGGGGATAAAAACCTCACACACACATATGCACCTCACGAGCGCCTGTGCATCTAACATTAGCACAATATAACAAAATCAAATTAGGTCTGTTACACATCCAATCGAATATGGCCAAAGTAAAAAAACCTCAGCAATTCCCAGTTTAAATAAAATTACATTATTTGCTATATTGTGATATATATCGTTATCGAGGTAGAAAATTGCTTCTACCGTGATAGAAGATTTTGATTATATCGCCCACCCCTAGTGTGAGGTATGATAATTTAGCTGAGAATAGCTGATGGCCAAAGAACCCCACCTGTGTATGAAAGAAACGGCTAAGATGTCTGAGCTTTTTAGCTTTCTCTGTAAAATGAAACGAAATGCTAAACATAAATGTCTCTGTTGTTTAGCGATGTTTAGTCACGTTATTTTAGTTAAAGCTATTTTTTGTATTTTTAATCACACTTAAAATACAGACGGTTAAATGCGCGTGCTTAATCTCCGGTTCGATTCTGGTTTCGGTCTGTTCTCATGAGTTGTGAAGCGAGAGGAACAAAGTATAAATATTTTTCATTTGCTAAATTAAGTATCATGAATTTTAATTGAATATATATCTCTATATTTTTTCACAGCAGTTTGTGACTGAATGTGTCCTGTCTGCATCTGACTTCAAGAGTTTCCTGACCAACTGTATCTAACGGTCAAATTTAAAAAAGTTATAACGTACAGTCAGAGGTGGAAAGTAACGAATTACATTTACTCGCGTTACTGTAATTGAGTAGCTTTTTTGTGTATTTCTACTTTTTAAAGTAGTTTTAAAAATCTGTAATTTTACTTTTACTTAAGTACGTTTTGTTTGAAGTATTGTAATTCGCTACATTTTAAATCATATTCGCTACTGAGTAAAAAATAAATGAATGAAAATGATAAAACAATAAAAAAAATATTATGCTTTGTATAAATGCTCCGTTGCGTCGCGTGTGTGTATCATGTCCTGGTCACGCGCCGCTCCAGACTCCACTCCAGGTTTTCTGACATCGGCATCTTCCTGACCTTCCGCCCTGAGTGACGTCATCGACTAGCGCGACTGGAGAGAGACGCGCGAAAGATGAAAGAGGTTGTGATTTTGGCGTTTTGATATTTGGTTGTGTATTCTGGTTTGACTTTTTGCCTCCAATTGACTTTGATTATTGCTTTGTCCCTTTGGTTTGGTTGGTCTTTGTATATATTTATAGATAATTTCACTGTATGTCTGTGCACTCACTATTTTTGGAAGAGGGAGTTTATTTGGGAATTTATTTGCTCAGGAATAAAATGAAGATAGCTGACTACCTTATTGTACGGAATGATGGGGGGGGGGGGGGGTGATAAAATTATATATACATAATATATATAAGGTTATCAAAGCAGTCCCACAGCTTAATCATAGCTAAAACAATCCAGTGAAATATTAGACTGTGAGACTTTTTTGAGCCAGGTATTTTATATAGTTTAGATTAGGTTTATATTTTATATGGTTTATATAGGTTTAGGGAGTCCGGGAAGGTACCTGTATTTTTGTTTGTGTTTTCTTTTTTTTGCAGGTAATCTAGCTACTAAATATAAATACCATTTTGTTTATTATTTTGGCCTGGGTCCATCCTGAATCTGATCCTCCTCCTGTTGTGTGTGTATAAAAACCTAATTTTTTCATCAGTTAATGATTGGATCTAGTTCTTTCTGCCATATACCACCATTTCCATACAGTTTAAAATAGAACCCTGAACCATTCCTTTGCTCTATGACCCTAGACTGGGACGTAACACCATATTTAAGTGACCACTTTGATTTTCAAGCACAAGAAAGACAACAGCTTTATTATGCAAAGGTGTTCCTTCAGTTAAAAAACAACTAGTTTGAGATTTTATATCTGCTCATCTTTTTTGAACTACGCTAGAATGCCTCATCCTACCCCCGCTGTTAAAAAAATAAAAATAAAAAAGTAACTCGGTAACTTTAACTCTGAGTACATTTTTTAATGAGCTACTTTTTACTTTTAGTTGAGTAGATTTTTATAATGGTAACTTTACTTGTACTTAAGTAAAATTTCACTGAAGTAACAGTACTTGTACTTGAGTACAAAATTTTATTACTCTTTCCACCTCTGCGTACAGTTAAGTACAAAACGTTTCTGTTGGTGTTGGTGCACTGCAGTAATGTTCAGACACGGATGAAATTTCATGGGCCAGTGATATTTTAGAGCTAACCGCTAACTAGAGGCGTCAAGTAACGAAGTACAAATACTTCGTTACCTTACTTAAGTAGAAATTTTGGGTATCTATACTTTACTGGAGTAATTATTTTTCAGCCGACTTTTTACTTCTACTCCTTACACTTTTAAGCAATTATCTGTACTTTCTACTCCTTACATTTAAAAAATAGCCTCGTTACTCTATTTTTATAGAACGCGCAACCCCCCCGGTCGCATTGATAAGAACGCGCACAACGCCCACCCCCCTATCCCCCCGTCGCATGATCAGAAAGCGAGACCTTAATGCTCTTGTCGGCCCTCACGGTACTTTTACTTTTATACTTCAAGTAGTTTTGAAACCAGTACTTTTAAGCTTGGGTTGATACTTCAACTTCTAAAGAAGTATTTTTGAACCCTAGTATCTATACTTCTACTCAAGTAATGAATGTGAATACTTTTGACACCACTGCTGCTAACCAGCGAGGATAGTCACCGGGCCGAGACAGAGCTCACCACTAACCAGCGAGGCTAGTCACCGGGCCGAGACAGAGCTCACAGCTAACCAGCGAGGCTAGTCACCGGGCCGAGACAGAGCTCACAGCTAACCAGCGAGGCTAGTCACCCGAGGTAGAATCCAACACGGGCCAGCGGTGAGAGTCAGCTGGTTCAACCAGACTCCACCATTGACCATCGGGGCTACTCAACAGGCCGAGGAAGAGTCGCTAACCAGCGAGGATAGTCACCGGATCATGGCAGAGTTCACCGCATGCCAGTAGGGCTAGTCACCAGGCCCCAGGCATTACCAAGACCCAACACTAACCAGTGAGGCTTGGCAAGAGGAAAAGCCAAAACCAGCAGAGTACAGGTAAGATGCCACCTAAAAGAATAAATATGACTGATGAAGAACTAGAAGAGATAAAGAAATCATAAAATTTTATGTCAGAAGAAATAACGACAATATCAAAACAACATAAAGTGATAATGGATTTATTTGAAGAAATTAAAGATCTCAAGACAAAATGAGGAAAAGGACAAGAAAATAGCTTTGTTGGAAGGTCGAGTATCAGAGTTGGAACAATACTCAAGACTAAATGATGTGATAGTGACAGGACTGGAAACAACACATAAGACATACAGTGGTGTGAAAAACTATTTGCCCCCCTCCTGATTTCTTATTCTTTTGCATGTTTGTCACACAAAATGTTTCTGATCATCAAACACATTTAACTATTAGTCAAAGATAACACAAGTAAACACAAAATGCAGTTTTTAAATGAGGGGTTTTATTATTTAGGGAGAAAAAAAATCCAAACCTACATGGCCCTGTGTGAAAAAGTAATTGCCCCCTGAACCTAATAACTGGTTGGCGTTTGCGATAACTTGCAACGAGTCTTTTACAGCGCTCTGGAGGAATTTTGGCCCACTCATCTTTGCAGAATTGTTGTAATTCAGCTTTATTTGAGGGTTTTCTAGCATGAACCGCCTTTTTAAGGTCATGCCACAACATCTCAATAGGATTCAGGTCAGGACTTTGACTAGGCCACTCCAAAGTCTTCATTTTGTTTTTCTTCAGCCATTCAGAGGTGGATTTGCTGGTGTGTTTTGGGTCATTGTCCTGCTGCAGCACCCAAGATCGCTTCAGCTTGAGTTGACGAACAGATGGCCGGACATTCTCCTTCAGGATTTTTTGGTAGACAGTAGAATTGATGGTTCCATCTATCACAGCAAGCCTTCCAGGTCCTGAAGCAGCAAAACAACCCCAGACCATCACACTACCACCACCATATTTTACTGTTGGTATGATGTTCTTTTTCTGAAATGCTGTGTTACTTTTACGCCAGATGTAACGGGACACGCACCTTCCAAAAAGTTAAACTTTTGTCTCGTCGATCCACAAGGTATTTTCCCAAAAGTCTTGGCAATCATTGAGATGTTTTTTTTTAGCAAAATTGAGACAAGCCTTAATGTTCTTTTTGCTTAAAAGTGGTTTGCGCCTTGGAAATCTGCCATGCAGGCCGTTTTTGCCCAGTCTCTTTCTTATGGTGGAGTCGTGAACACTGACCTTAATTGAGGCAAATGAGGCCTGCAGTTCTTTAGATGTTGTCCTGGGGTCTTTTGTGGCCTCTCGGATGAGTTGTCTCTGCGCTCTTGGGGTAATTTTGGTCGGCCGGCCACTCCTGGGAAGGTTCACCACTTTTCCATGTTTTTGCCATTTGTGGATAATGGCTCTCACTCTGGTTCGCTGGAGTCCCAAAGCTTTAGAAATGGCTTTATAACCTTTACCACACTGATAGATCTCAATTACTTTTGTTCTCATTTGTTCCTGAATTTCTTTGAAAAGTACTGCTAATGCAAGGAAGAAAACTGAAAGGAACAGATGTATATATAAATGAGCACCTGATTAAGAAAAATGCAGACATCGCTAGGCAAGCTACAGTAGATTACTGAGAAAGCAGAAGAAAATACAAGCAACATGGACATCAAATTGTAAGGTATTCATTAAACTGAATGGGTCTCCAGAACAGGCAAAGGTTCTAGTCATCAAAGAAATGACTGAACTAGAAAGATATAATTGATAAATTGAGAAAACAGAACTATATAAGAAAATTGATACAATTATAAGGAATGATGGTCTCAAAATCATGGATGATGTGTATTATTTAAGATGTCTGATGAAGTATATATAACAACAAATATAGAAACTGATAATAGGTTTTGGGAATATGATAGTCATATAGATCCTGAATAATTTTTTTTTTAACAACATAAATAATGAGTGTAATTATTACACAAGTGAACAATTCAATGCAAAGATGAAATTAGAAAACAGTATAACTATGGTTCACTTCAATAGCAGAAGTCTACAGTATGTGCTTGTATATGCAAACTTTCACTCCATCAAGGAATATTTAATACAGTTTAAGCAACCTTTCAATGTAATAGCCGTATCAGAGACCTGGATATCAACTGATAAAGAAGAAAATTTGGAACTATATGGATATGAATTCCTTCATTTAGATTAACAAAGGTTATTCCTATTTTCAAAACAGGAGATAAGCATCAGTTTACTAATTATAGACCAGTGTCAATACTTTCCCAGTTCTCAAAAATATTAGAAAAACTCTTTATCAAATGATTAGATGAGTTTGTTGACAAACATGAGTTGCTGACAGACAGCCAGTATGGCTTCAGGAATAATAGGTCAACAGCTATGGCACTGATGGATTTGATAGAAGAAATTACTGAATGTATTGATAAAAAGAAGTATGCAATAGGGTTGTTCTTAGATCTAAAGAAAGCATTCGACACAGTCAACCACGACATATTATTAAGAAAAATGGAGAAATACGGTTTTAGAGGAATAGTATCAGACTGGATAAAAAGCTATATATCTAATAGGCAACAATATGTGCAAATATATCAGCAAAAATCTGGATTAATGAATATAGCATGTGGGGTACCACAAGGATCTGTTTTAGGGCCAAAATTGTTTATTATGTATATAAATGACATTTGCAAAGTTTCAAAGATACTTAAATTTGTAATGTTTGCAGATGACACAAATATCTTTTGTTCTGGGGTAAAACTGCAAAAGATATTGGAGGTGACCACAAAAGAAATATATAAATAAAAAAATGGTTTGATATAAATAAATTGTCACTAAATTTAAATAAAACAAAATGTATGCTATTTGGTAATCAAAAGAGACTAAAGGAAGTAAAAATATGTATTGATAATGTGTATATTGAAAAAGTAAATGAAATAAAATTTCTTGGAGTGATCATAGACAACAAAATCTGTTGGAAACCACACATTAAACATGTAAGGGGGAAGTTGGCACGGCATTGCTGTCCTGAGAAAAAAAAACAAATTTTAAATCAGAAAGTACTTTATATACTTTATAATACCCTACTACCATATTTGAGTTATTGTGTTGAGGTCTGGGGAAACACATATAAAAGTAATACACAAACAATAACTATAATGCAGAGAAAGGTTCAGATTAATAAATAACGCAGGATATAGAGATTGCACAAATGAACTCTTTATTAAAGCACAGGTGGTAAAATTCCAAGATTTGGTTAAATATAAAACAGCACAAATTATTTACAAATCAAGTAATAAATAACTACCTGACACATTACAGAAATTGTTTACAGAGAGAGGTGGGGGTTATAACTTGAAAGGGAGACTAAATTTGAAGAGGCATAGTGTTAGAACAACTTTAAAATGTATGGGTATCACAATAGGGGGGGGGGGTTAAGTTATGGAACAGTTTAAAAGATGAAATAAAAGTAAGTAACAATATAAATCAGTTTAAAATGAAATATAAAAAAAATTAATCTTAAATGGGTATACAGAGGAAAAAAGGTGAGCTATTTTCCTTTGACTATTCTTTTTAAGAAGGGTCGTTTTGATTTTGTTAAAAGATGGGTTACTTGTCTTGTCAAATTTGTTTTTGGGATTATGTCTGGATTAGTCTTATTGCACAATTAGTAAGTTTAACATGTAAGGGATAAAATGTATGAACGGGGTAGGGTTATATAAGTTTACACTTCAACCTACTCCTTTTCAAACAGATGATCTATAAATGTAAGAATGATGATGAACGTAAAGAATTTGATTGATTTAAAAACAAGAACGATGATATGTTTGTTTGAAATAAAAAATTATGTATGTATGTATTAATACTTATTTGTGGTGTTTTATGTTTTGTACATCTTTTCAAATTGAGACCTCATTTATTAGTTGCATTTGTAAGTTGCTGTTATCTCGTTTTTTGTATAAATTAATCAAATGTTTTTTTTTATAAAAATAAATGATTCTGTGTTTTATTATTAGTTGAGAGTGTGGATTATTTATTTATTATCATATTTGGTCATTGTAACATGCATTAGGGAGCATTGTAGACGTGCCGAGGGTATTTAATTAAAATAATGGGAGGGGTGTGTTTTAATAAAACGACGTCTATCTGACATCTATCCGACATTTGGAAGATGTATAAACATCTGATTAACATCGTCTTCATTTACATCTTAAATACGTAGGCTAAGCATCGTTCTAACATCGGCATGGACGTCTCGGCGACGTCTGCCAGATGAGCAAACGCCCTCTGCCAGACATCTGCAAGACATCTGCCAGATGAAAAAGACGACGTCGCATAGACGTTTCCGTGATGTGTGTGTGTGCTATCTGGGATGTCTGTGCTTGTGACTTCGCAAGGTGTTCCGAGTGGGGGAAAGGTCAAAGTAAAGAAATAAAAAATTTTAAAAAGTAAAAATTACTGTATGATTTATCTCAAGCAGTTATACAGTACTGTCCAAAATATTTGAACCACCCCTCAATTCTCAATATTTGGCTTCCAAAGAGTGTGCATGGAGTTTGCATGTTCACCCAGTGCGTGGTGGGTTTCCTCCGGGCACTCCGGTTTCCTCCCACAGTCCAAAGATAAGCAGGTTAGGCAAAATGGCGTTCCCTACTTGCCCATATTGTGTGAATGAGTGTGAGCGTGTGTATGTCCTGCAATGGATTGGCATTCTGTCCAGGGTGTATCCTGTCTCATGCCCTAAGCCTCCTGGGAGAGGCTCCAGGCCCCCACGACCCTGAATACATGATAAAGCGTTATAGAAGATGAGTGAGATGATTATTGGTTTAATTTAATTAATTAATTATTTACTTTAAAATATTCAGTAACTTTGAGAGGTTGGCAGTCTCTAGTTGATTACGGCAAACAAAAATATGCAAAATATAATATATTTCCTGCACTGTTCTTACTACAGTTTGGCATCTGAGCAGCAGGATATACAGTTATCGTTATCGGCCGATACCCTGAGCCCAAGTATCGGAATCGGTATCGGGAGGGGAAAAAAATGGTATCTCTACTAAAAACAGTCAAAATACATAGTAGCCTGATTTGAGAAATGGTACAGATTAATTTCATTTAACTGCCTAAACATTGAAAAAAGAATGGGTGTGGTCACTAGGCGAACAGACTCACCTTTTCTTTGCATATTTGTATAGTGACATCCTAACACACACCTTCACAGCAGGGTGTGGCATTTGGTGCAAAGCAAAGGGTCATCCGAGATGCCAAAAGATCCAGTGGCGCATTACGTAGGCTTGAGGACATTTCTTTTTACGTTCAGTTTGGTTGTTTCAACACAAAATTGTTTACCAGTTGGATCAAATCATTAACATTATAATCAAGAATAAAAGAAGCCAGGACTTTTTTCAAGTTTTATGTGGTTTGTCAAACTCAAAAGAGAGGTGTCACGTTGCAGGTGTAACGGGCTGCTGTTATCGCCGTGGGCATAAAGATGGCAGGCATAAACGCAGGGGGGTTGGATTAACATAAAAAGTCTTTATTCACGAACATACTCAAAACCAAATAAAACACTGGCTCTGAAAGCATACTATCACACACACACTGGGACTCAGGGATCAAAACCCCCTCAGGGGGACACGGAACAAAACCAATGCAAGGGTAAATGAAACAAAACACACTGAATGATAAAAGAACTTAAACACACTCAAGGGACACCAGAAACATAACACACTCGGACTCATACTCTCTGGTACACATACTGGTACACATACTCTCCGTCTGTGGTAAGATACCGTCTCTGTAACATGCAGGCTCTAATACGTGAAACATACAATAACATACAGTGATAAGAGCTCTGTGTGGTGACACAGGCTCTGACATACAGGCTCTAATACCTGGAACATACAATAACATAACAAACAGTAACAGACTTTTAAGACGTACATCAACGATATAACCCAAGCTCGGTTAGGTGGTCGCTAAAGCTCCCAGGGCTCTACGAGCGACACCCACACTCACCTTAGCGCATCACACACATGCACGCTCCTATGAGCGACCCGCACGCTCCCCTCTAGGGAGCAACCCATACGCACACGCTCACCTCTATGAGCGGCACTCGCACACACACGCATCACATACACTCACACACTTGCTTATCAGACACACCCATACTCACCCAAGCACATCATACATACACCCACAGGTAAACCACGCTCCTATGAGCAGCACTACATAAACACACCTACGCTCTTAAGAGCGGCACTACACACACACACAGAACAAATCAATGCATATCATACACACCCATACTCATACACACTCGTAGAGCATACCCAGGAGTCGAGCTTAGGTTACCGACCGGGAGAGACTCCAGAGACCGGGGAAGGACACTAGAAAATGGGGAGAGACACAAAAGACTTGAAAGAGGCACTAGAGACACGGGGATAACGATCACAATTTCCAGACTCATAACTAAGGGTAAAATCAAAGAAACACATAACTACATTCACACAGAAAACAAATTCTCAGAGCCAGTCTAACACAAACTGAATTCAAACAAAACAAAAGCCAGCTAGACACTAATAATGCTCGACCCAGTTTCTTCTTCTTCGTCTTTTTTTAATGGCGGGTGGCACCGGCATTTAAGGTGCATTTCCGCCACCTACTGTGCTGGAGTGTGAAAAAAAAAACCCTTTACCTTCTTTCTATCTTAATAATAACTTCACCAATTGATTAAATCCTTTTCATTAAACCAGTTTCTTTCAAAAACGTAAACAAATCTCCAATTATCTGTTCCCCAATTTTAAAGAGATTTTTAAGGTTCAGCGTGTTTTCCCCAAACTTCTTCAATTTCTCTTTTAGTTTCATCCTTTGTTTTTCATATTTAACACATTCACTAATGCAGTGGTTCTCAAACTTTTTCTGTCATTCCCCACTTAAGGGGGTGAGCGAATTTTCAAGCCCCACTTGTCAACAAAATAATAACGAAATCGGCCAAGTTTACTGTTTATTGAAATATCAATTCCTAAACCAATACGATCAAACACCACCAAGTTAAAAAAAGATAAAATACACGTGCAATTGTTACAAGGCTTACGTTATCACATATCTTTGCATAATTGACCCCATGTTTATTAGCTGCTCAGCAATCGTTTGTAGTTTTTTTGGCCAATTCTGTATGCAACTTTGAATGAAGCCATTTGTGCTTTGCTGTCCACTGATTCAGATTTTACCATGCGATTATCCTGCTGTATGTATTCTGCCAGCTTTCTTTCAAAGACGTCCAGTGGTTTATTAACGTGACTGTAGTGTGTTGTCTCTAAGTGTCTTCCTAATTTGTTGGGTCTCATGCGGTCTGCTGCCAGCAGTTTAAGACACAAAACACACACGGGTCTCTCTTCTGCCCCCACCATCACCACCATGAATCCAAGCTCAAGATAGGCTTCATTAGGGGTGGGCGATATAACCAAAATCTTCTATCACGGTAGAAGCTATGTTCATTCATTCATTCATCTTCTATACCGCTTTATCCTTCTATTCAGGGTCGCGGGGGACCTGGAGCCTATCCCAGGAGACTTCGGGCACTAGGCGGGGTACACCCTGGACAGGGTGCCAATCCATCGCAGGGCACACACACATACACACACTCACACACCCAATCACACACTACGGGCAATTTAGGAACGCCAATTAGCCTAACCTGCATATCTTTGGACTGTGGGAGGAAACCGGAGTACCCGGAGGAAACCCACCAAGCACGGGGAGAACATGCAAACTCCATGCACACAGAGACGGGAATTGAGCCTGGCCGGGGAATCGAACCCAGACCCTGGAGGTGCAAGGCGACAGTGCTAACCACTACACCACCGCGCCGCCAGAAGCTATGTTCTACCTCAATAATGATATACATCACAATATAGCAATTTGTATCTGAAAATGCATAAATAAAAATGAAAACACAAAGAAATTGTTTTACATAATTTAATTTTTTTTATGTAATTTTATTTAAACTGTGAATTGCTGAGGTTTGCCGCATTTTTTTTACTTTGGCCATAATCTTGGAAGCTTGGATTTCAGATGATAGAAAAGGTTTGACGTGTTTCCACCACTTGTTTAAACAGTGCACTTGCGTTCATCTCATTCGTATCACTTTTCTTCTACCCAAACCAATTCCACACCACAGACGATGCAGCTTTTCTCTTTACAATCTCCTCATTGTTGGTTTTGTCACATATAAGTAAACTCACTGCTGCTGCACCGTCTTCTTCCATTGTCGAAGTGTATGTGAAGCCAAACACATCAAAAGTGGGTCGAAACCGCGGCACCCGATTGAACCGAATATCTGCGCAAATACAGCGCAGAGATGATCTGGTTTATTTGCGCAGCCCGGGGGATCGCGCAGCGCCGCTCAAATCACAAACCTGCGCAACCCACTGTGTTTTTATTATAAAACAATTTATCTAAAATGTCAGGACTATTTAATATTGTTTCCGCTTTGCCATGCCTGGATTGTACGTGCGCATCCCAGCGGGGTAAAATGTATTTTGATGGTCGGCGCGGTTTATTTCTGTCAGAGTTGCGCAGCGCTGCCCAGTGGCTCGCGCAGGTTTGTGATTTGAGCAGCGTTGCGCAAGTTTGTCCGACGTTAAACCATTATTGTTCCACTATGGTTCCACTTTTTCTCCCGGCCCACAACTGATGTTATTTTAAATTTACTTGTATTAATGATCCATTTATTTGTGTGTGATTGTTTAGTTTTGAGCGTACGCTCTTCATTATCAATAAAGAAAAGCATGAATTAGAATAGGTACTTTCCTGTTATTTTCCACTAATTTCCCCCCGTTCATTGCGCCCCACCTGTCATGTCTGTATTCCCCACTAGTGGGGCGCGCCCCACACTTTGAGAACCACTGCACTAATCACATGTTCTGCTGATTCCTCTCTTCTTCCACAATCACACATACCTGAAGGGTGCTTTTTCATTAAATACATAGTTTTATTTAACCTTGTATGTCCTAATCTCAACCTCGAGATAATACTACATTCTCTAGTACTTCGACCTGTGAATTTAATTTTTCCTACTTCTTGCATAATATTGTATAGATGTCGTCCTTTCTTCCCTTCATCCCATTGTCTCTGCCATGTCTTCATTATATTATTCTTTATTTTTGCTTTAACTTCAGCTTTACTTACTGCCACTTCCATAATTCTGTCGAGTTTCAAAGCTTGCTTAGCCAACATATCTGCTGTTTCATTTCCCTCAATCCCCCTATGAGCCGGAATCCACAGAAATCTGACCGCTACATTGCTATGTTGTAGTCTGTATACAGTTTCATATATTTCATATACTATATCAGGTCTGTTGTTAGATGATAAAGACTGAAGAGACTGTAATGATGATAAGCTATCAGAACAAATTAAAACCTTGTTATTTTTGCTTTTCTCTGTCCACTGCAATACCCTTAATATAGCTAACATTTCCACAGTGAATACTGTCAGATGATTAGAGGTTCTTTCCTTCACATTTATCTTTAGTCCTGGAATAGTGAATGCAAAACCAGTAAAACTAGGATCTTAGGAACTCTTAGGATCTTTTGAGCCATCTGTATATGCAGCTATAAAAGAATTATGCATAGACATTATTTTGTCTTCCACTTTTTCTGCCCAGTTTCCTTTTCCCTTACGTCTTTTTATTTCTCCTTGAATATAATAGTCTATTACTAGTGGTGGGAACAGCCAAGGCGGTGTACTAGAATAGGGAACAGTAGGGC
This sequence comes from Channallabes apus, assembly GCA_030522415.1. Lineage (NCBI taxonomy): Eukaryota > Metazoa > Chordata > Actinopteri > Siluriformes > Clariidae > Channallabes > Channallabes apus. The sequence goes on along the minus strand of CM060107.1, from coordinate 44,201,751 downwards.
TGAACTTACTCTCCTTCAATTCCATTTCTATTGCTATTTTACTAGCTGCCCAGGCAAAGCATTCCACTTTAGCCTTCGCACTTTCCCAGCAAGGGGTAAGGCACTTTACTGTAGGATGTCTTCTTTCATTTTGGCCTTTTAGATTAGCCCAGTAGTTCATCATCAGTTGCTCAAATCTTAACCTTAATGGTAGCTCACCCACCTCAACTTGCAACGCACAAGCCGGTGAGGACCATATGGCTCCACAACAAATTCGCAATGCTTGATTTTGTATAACTTCCAGTCTCTTTAATGCTGTTTTCGACGCGGATCTATACACTATACTTCCATATTCGATTACCGGTCTTAATAAAGCCACATATAACCCTCGTAAGGCTCCTTTACTAGATCCCCACTCTGTTCCAGTCAAGCACCTCGTTATGTTTAAAATCTTTTTACACTTTTCCTCGACTTTTCTTATCTGCTCTGACCAAGTTAATTTAGAGTCGAATGTTACCCCTAAAAACCGAAAGGAATTTACCTGCTCAATTTGATTTCCATACACTAACACCTTAGCATCTTTATCCCTCTTTTGAGTGAAAACCGTCATCTTTGTCTTTTCTACTGAAAATTTAAAACCCCATAAGAGAGACCATTCTTCAATCGAGCCTATTGCTTCCTGTATCTTCTTTTGAACTAAGTTTAAGCTCTTCCCATTTTTCCAAACGGCAGCGTCATCAGCAAACAATGACTTCCCTATATCATATTTTATTTTACTGAACACGTCATTTATTATAATAGAAAAAAGTAGTGGGCTTATCACACTACCCTGTGGGGTCCCATTATCCACTTTGTATTTATTAGACACTGAGGTACCAATTTTAACCTGAATATGCCTTTCAAATAAAAAATCTTTAGTCCAATTAAAGGTTCTTCCCTTAATACCCATTTTGTCTAATTTAATCAATAGGCCTTCTTTCCATACCATATCATAAGCTTTTTCCATGTCTAAGAAAACTGCCATAACCGATTCCTTATTTATCATAGCTTTTCTAATTTCTTTTTCCAAGCAAACCACAGAGTCCATTGTTCCCCGTCCTTTCCTAAAACCACTTTGGTAGGGGAATAGTAGACATTTACTTTCTATATAATACGTCATTCTTTCTACAATCATCCGTTCCATAATTTTCCCAACATGCGACGTAAGGGCAATGGGCCTGTAGCTTGCTGGGTTCGTTGGGTCCTTACCTGGTTTTGCTATAGGTATAATAATCGCCTCTTTCCAACTTTTTGGTAATCTCCCTTCTTCCCAGCTCTTATTATATAAACCTAAAAGTTTCATTTGCATTAAAATTCCAACCTGTTTCAGCATACTATAACTAATCTGATCCTTTCCTGGAGCTGTTACTTTAGCTTTATCTATTGCCCGTTTCATTTCGCTTAGTGTAAATGGGGAATCCATGGCAACCTCCGTACTTTCCTTTCTTATTAATACCTCTGGGTAGGCATCTCTAGTAACTTCTCTTCCTCTTTTTCCAGCCTCAGACAGATTATTAGAACTATGAATTTCTACCAAGGCCTTAGCTATAATTTCAGCTTTTTCCCCATTTGTTAACGCTTCACCTGATTTTAAAACGGGGTACTGCCAGTCTTTCCTAATTCCCCTCATTTTCCTTATCATTCCCCAAACATTTCCTAATGGCGTCGTTCTACCTATTTTATTGCAATATTCTCTCCAACTGTCTCTTTTTGCCTTTTTTACTACTTTCCTAACTTGAGCTTGGGCCTTTTTGTACTCTATTAATCTTTGGAAGTTAAGATTATTCTTCAGCATTTTAAATGCCTTATTTCTTACTTTAATGCTTTTCCCACACTCTTCCGTCCACCATGGAACCGGTTTCCTATTAATCTTGCCTTTGCTTTTTGGTATACATGAGTTAGCCACTCTAATCACTACTTCTTTAAATTTTCCATCAATTTCATCAATATCCTGACTTAGATCAATTTCACTACTCGCCACCTCACATAAATATTCAAATTCACCCCACTTTGCCTTATTAAATATCCATTTTTCCTCTCTTCCCTCTTCTCTCTCATCCTTCCTCACATATATCTTACATAAGACAGGAAAATGGTCACTGCCCATAGTAGATTCCTCCCATAACTTCCACTCACAGATACCTGCCACCTCTTTTGATACCAGTGTTAAATCAAGTGCTGAACTTTTACCTGTGTGTACATCTATTCGTGTGCTTCTCCCATCATTAATGCATACCAGCTTAAATTCGTCCAACAACTTCTCTATTATTAGACCGTTTACATCTGTTTTTCCCCCACCCCATAATGAACTATGTGCATTAAAATCTCCACATAAAACAATATGATCCCTTGCTAGTTCTACAATCTGCTTTAATTTATCACTATCTAGTCTTCTACATGGGTTATAGTAGTTTACCACAGAAAACGTATCTTGCTTAATCCATATTTTTATTATTATATACTCTTCCTCCCTTCCTTTTGATATAACTTGGAATGGAATATTCTTCTTGATAAATGTAGCACACCCACCCCCTACACCATCTTCCCTATCGCTCCTTATACTAACGTAATTATATACCCTAAAATCTAATTTCTGTGATAGCCATGTTTCTTGTATACAGATTATGTCAGGTGTAGTTGGTAGTGAATTGATAAAATACTTAAATTCCTGCCCATTTGCCACCAGGCTTCTTGCATTCCATTGGAGAATGAGCACCATAATATCAGCTAACAAATGAAGCTTCCTGACTGGCCTGAGCACTCAACTCATTCCTCACCTCTTCCCAGGACAAATCATTCAGGTTAAGATGGTTTACTGCTGCCTTTACTATTATTTGTATCCTTTCTGTTTTTGACTTTGTCTCAGTTGTCGCATTGATGACCCCTGCTATAAAAACAATTAATTTCTTTAGGTCGATCAGAACTTTGCCCTCTTTTAGCTGTTCATGTTGACTATTATTCACTTGATTTTCACTTGCCTCATTTACTACTCTTTCCTCTCTGTGATTCAAATTGTGATTGTCTTACGGCCTCTGCATATGATATTTTATTTTGCACTCTGACCTGCTGAATCTCAACCTGTCTTTTCATTACTTCACACCCCCCGTATGCCACACTATGGTACCCTCCACAGTTACAGCATTTCGGTTGCCCATGCCTTTTACATTTCTCATAATCATGATCCTCACCACATCTAGCACACCTTCTTTTCCCTTTGCAATTCATGGCTATGTGACCAAACCTCTGACACTTAAAACACCTCAAAGGTTTAGGAACATATTCTCTCACATTGTACATCATATATCCTAGTGATACTTTACTAGGAAGTATTTCATCCTCAAATTCCAGCAACACACTTTCATTTACTTGTCTCACTCCATTCTTAAAGCTGGTCAATCTCTGCGGGCATTTTTCACTTTCCCTCCTTTCAGGTTTGATTTTATTCCATCCACATTAACATCAACAGGGATCCCCCAAATCACCCCCCTGTTCCACCTGTTTCTCTGTTCCACGCGATTAACACTACTTACTTTATGCTTTCTCTTATATCTCTTATCTCTTTTATTCTACAGGCCCTTTCTCGTTGTTCTTCATTTTTGCATATTATTATAAGGTTTCCATCCCGCAAAACTTTAGCCATTTTGACATCTCCCACTTTAAAATTGTAGTCAACTTCACTGGACTCATATCAAGCACTCCATTTCCTTCACCAAATCTAAGTATTACTTTAAACTCTTCAACATCTATCTTCAGATTATCATCTTTTCCATCAACTTTAGTCATCATCCTTTTGAATTTCTTTGACCCCGATTTTCCACTCTCACCACCCCGTTTCTCTCTTGTTCTCTCTATCTCCTGACTAAACTCCATATGCTCTACATTCTCAGTGTCATCGGAGTTAGCCCCTTCTGATCCATTTCCAGCACAGTTTTGCCTACCCGCCATTGTTGACAACGCTTTATCACATTCTTCCGATAAACTTCCTTGTCTTCTCTTCATTAGTTGACCAAGCACCCCCGAGTCCGCAACAGGCTCCTCCGGGAAAAACTTGGACTCCCACCAATCCCTCTCCTTCCGACCCCTCTGCACTCACTCCTGCACTCACAACCTGCCAGCCCTCCTCGACCCAGTTTCCCAGAGCTAACAGCTTTTTATAAGAGTTCTAATGAGCCACCTCGGCACAGGTGCAACTTCCTCATAACCTGACCGAGGTGCCTTCTGGGAAACTGGGTTTTCTAACAAAAAACTACAAAAAGCAAAATTCAGCCACAGTGCACGGTCCCTTACAAGAGGAGGTTAAACTCCTTTACATTCCTGGGTTCCCAAGTCTCCCAGGACATCTCACATGCTCCCAGCACTACCTCACTGGTCAAAAGAGAACACATCAATAGACGAGAACGCTCAAGAAAACCAAGGTGTCCGAACAGCTGCTGGGAAAACTACACCACTGAGAGCATACTGATGCCGTGCCTCGTGGTTTGACACCACTGCTGCACATCTACAGATAATCATGACAGCAGGTTATGAAAGATAATCAGTATTTTTTAACAGAGGTGCTTACACTCAAAAAAAAAAGAAGCTGGCTACCTGTTACTGTACTAAAATGTAATACTGTATGTGTTTTGTACATAATAATTTCATGTTTCCAAGATGAACATGATTAAATCATGTTGTATTTGCATGAAATTCACCAACTTAACATGTATTAGATTCAATTCAATTAAATCAAACCAAGGAGATCTCAAAGCAAACATCGCGAGAAGAGAACACAGTTTGTAGAGGAGACAAACGTTTGGCGGGCTTGTGGAAAAGTTAAGCAGGAATTAATTCCCATCTTTCTAAATAGAAAGAAATGCTGAACATAAATGTCACCTGCTGTTTAACAATGTTTAGTCACGTTATTTTGGTTTAAGCTATTTCTTGTATTTTTAATAACACTTAAAATACCGATGGTTATATGCGCGTGCTTAATCTGCGGTTTGGTTCTGGTTTCAGTCTGTTCTCATGAGTTGTGAAGCGAGAGGAACAAAGTATAAATATTTTTCATTTGCTAAATTAAGTATCATGAATTTTAATTGAATATCTATCTCTATATTTTTTCACAGCAGTTTGTGACTGAAAAGTGTGTCTGCATCTGACTTCGAGTTTCCTGACCAACCGTATCTAACGGTCATATTTACAGTCATAACATACAGTTATAAAGTACAAAACGCGTCTGTTGGTGTTTAATTTTTTTTCTAAGATTAATACTTATTTGTGGTGTTTTATATTTTGTACATAATTTATATTTTGTAAGTTGCTGCTGGTGTAAAACAGGGTTTTTATTAAATATAGTCTCCGTTTTATCCCATTTGTCTTATGCTTCCTTCCTTCACAGAATTCTGTTGACCAGGGCTCTTCATGGCTGGCCAGTGTCCAGCAAAGTGTTTAATTCACCAAAACCTTAATCCACCCACTGTAGCTGGTAGTAAGCTGAATTAGCTGGCCTGTCTATATTTTGAAGATCTCTGCTGCCGATATTTTCACTTAAATTCAATATAAACTAGAAAAGATTTACATTATTTTTGCACTGTAGTTACTCTTTGAATGAACTTAATTAAATCATGGAAAGAATTTTCATTTGATTCAATTGCTTTCTTGCAGCATTAAGCAATTCTGTTGTACGAACTAAATTTACTTGAGTTGGATCAACTTAATTTATAACTGAAAAATTTGTTGTACCAACCCTGTTCATTTATGTTGGATGAACCTTTAAATATGCTGGCTTAACAATATTAAATTATGTTGGACGCAGCTGTAGTAAATAAGTTAAATGAACCTAATAAAATTTATTTGACTGAAACTAAGAACATGAAGTTGGGCCAACAAAATTGCTTAATGCTGAAAGAAAGCCATTAAATCACATGGAAATTCTTTCCATGATTTAATTAAGTTCATTCAACAAGTTATTTTTTTGAGTGTACATGATGTAGAAAACATCTACTGGGATTCCATACACCTGTCATCTAGCTGGTAGTGCACCAGCTCACAAGGAAATATTTTTTTCTCATGTTCCATCACCTTATTGAATTCAACTGATTTCCAGGATCACCTTCCACATCTTAATACTAATAAAGCCTTGAAAAATTGTTTTGCAACTTTGGAAATCTTTTCACATGCCTCACCTCACAGTTGATTATTTGCCTTAGTTGCGCTACCAAGGACTGAAATGCTCCTGCTTTTAATGATGAGCTAATCTAAGTGACCACAGCTGATCACAGTTGAAAGTCAAATGGCTTTATGTGCCATTGAGATGGTGATTCACCTGATTAAGATTACACGTCATTTTTAGGATTAGGTTGACCCTTTTGCAAATAAGTTTGTTTGTTTTTTTCTGATATGGTGGTGGTACTTTTCACTTTGATATTGAAAATTACACTATAAATACAGCTGGATAAAACAAAAAAATGTGTTTGTCTTTATTTCAGGCTGCAAAGCAACAAAATGTGCTTATTTTAAAGGGGAGTGATTTTGTCTGTACATACAGTCAGGTTCCTAATAGGGTTCCTAATACCCGGAGAGACCAATTTAATCAGCTATAAAACAGCAAGAGGAACTGGAAGCATTACAGCGTTGACTATTATAAAGCTCATATTTGCTGTGATTTTGCTCCTCATGGAAAACCTCTTAATAAAATTAACATTATGCATTTTAACTTAGCGGGTAGTGGACATGAAAAGTTTTCTGTCAGTCATTGCGCCGTGCTGGAGCAGGGGATAAAATTGGAACTTGAAAAGGGATTTGTATATCTATTATCATTACTATAGAGGACGACAATATTAATACACACAAAAATCTGATCTTTCATGTCTTTATTCAACACAATCATTCAACATTCAAAAAGGATGTGGAAAAAGTAAGTGACCTCTTATAATTAATAACTTGACCCTTGGCAGCAATAACCTCAGTACATTAACCAAACACTTCCTGTAGCTATGGATCAAACCTGCACATTGTTAGATAGGAATTTTAGTCCATTCTTTCGGTCAGAACTGCTTTAGCTCTGTCATATTCTTTGGACATGTCATGTGTATGACACCCAAAGTATTTCTGTAGTATCTCTATTGTGTTGAGTTCTGGGCTCAGACTTGGCCACTTCGAAAGGCAGATTTTGTTTTTCTGAAGCCATTCTGTCTTGTTGTATCACTCAACTCCAAATATGCGACTTTTTACAGCTCGGGTCTTCACAAAGTTTACCATGCGCACAACATCATCCATCACAGGAACTAGGTCTGCTGGCAAAGTCTTGGCTACGAGGGCCTCACGGTGTAAAAAACAGTGCGTAACAATCACATCTGGGTTCCTTCACTCTGCTTACAAAGCCTTTGGTGCGCCCGACCATGGCTGCAGCTCCATCAGTGCAGACGCTTGTGCAGTTTTCCCACTTACGGTAAGTCCTCCTTTTTCAAGATATTCTGATGTGACCCGAAAAATTTCCTCTCCTGTTACTTTTTCTGGCAATGCCTTGCAAAATAGGAAGTTTTCTCTGATTGCGTCTGCACAAAACGCACATCGGCCAAGAGTTGAGCATGTCCACTAATATCAGTAGACTCATCAAGTTGCAAAGCAAATTTCTTACTGATATGGATCTTTTCCAAAACCACACATTCGATGTCTGCAGACATGTCATCAATACGTCTGGAAATGTGTTATCTGAGAGAGAGACTTGGGACCATAGCACTGTTGGCTAGCTTTTCACCACATATCAAGCACAACGGAGTCGGTGACGTTGCATCCCCGGTGAAAGTAAATCTAAATGAAATATAGCTTTCACTGTATTGCCTTGAGACTTTGCTCGAGGTCACCATCATTGCTTTCTTTTGATCTCCGTTCCTTTTAGTGCCTTCATCTTGGTCCGAATTTTGTCCAGGGCCCAGTTCGGAGTTTACATTTTTCCTTTTGTAAAACTTCATCACTGTCACCGTACTCTCACTAGTCGCAATGCCACTGCTACCCGTCACATCCAGACATCACTAATTCTCATCTCGGAATACAAGGCAATTAGCTATCTGCTGCCACCTACTGATATGGAAGAGTATGACATGATTACTCTGCCGGTGTAGACAGAGCAGACATTCGACAACGGCATATTATTCGCAGACTTTAGTTTTTCAAAAAATGTTTTTACACTGTTAAAAAAAAAAAAAAAAAACGGTCAAATGACTGGCAGCAAAGGCTGCCAAACAAAAACCGTAAAATTAAGGTAAAATACTATGTTCATATTATGCTCAAAAACATTAAATTCACAGAGATTATTTTATCTTTTACAGAGAAACACCATTATTTTACAGATTTTTCCTACATTTATACAATTAAACGCCTTCATTGAACGATCAGCAGTAGAAATTTAGCAGTGAAACACCATTATTTTACAGATTTTTCTCAAAATGTGTACGATTTAACACATTCATTAAATCAGCACTAGACGTGTAGCAGCAAAATGTTTTTATTTTACAGTTTTTTACCATCAAACACCTTCAATAAAGCAAAAGCATTAGGCATTTAGCAGGGAAACACTGTTATTTACAGATTTTTCATAAATTGAAGATCAAACACCTTCAAACAAAGCAATAACAAAACCCCTGATATTTAATATTTAACTTTTTTTTTAGTTTTATAAATTCCTATGAATACACATTAGGGCTGCAACAACTAATCGATAAAATCGATAATTATCGATAATGAAATTCATTGTGGACGAATGCCGTTATCGATTAGTTGGGCTGCTCACGTTATTGAGGAGCGCGACCACAAGATGCACAAATACACACACAGATACACAGTCGCTCGCGCAATGGAGGTTACAGAAGCGTTTGCAGGAAAAAGCGCGCGCCCCAAGTCCTCCAAGGTATAGGAGCAATTTACATTAAACACCTCTTACTTGCGTAACCCCGGTTCTCTGATAGCATTAAGTGAGGTGTCTCACTATGGGATATGCCCCTTCCACGTATTCTTCAGAAGCCCTATTACATTACGCCAGCCCCAATTGGCTGGCAGATGTGACGTTGTGCCTTGCCGTGGCCTTCCCTCCCCCCGTATAAAGGGGGCAGCACGACGTCACTTTGCTATTCAAAACAAGCAACCTCTTCCTCGCTTCACACAGCAAGGATCTGGTGAGACACCTCACTTAATGCTATCAGAGAACCGGGGTTACGCAAGTAACCTATTGTTCTCTTTCAAGCATACGCCTCACTATGGGATATCCTAACTCCCGTATTGTCAGATGTCAGATGTCTTGAAGTCTTCTGCCAACCATAATCAACACATTCAGGGCTGAGCGATTTTCTTTTCTTTTTTTTTTTTTTTAACTTGTAGATTCTGTCCTTACGCTCAGTCCTGCGTGAGCTACAGTCTGAGCTGTAACGTCCAGTTCATAAAATCTGGCAAATGTGTGTGGCGATGACCAGCTCGCCGCTTCACAGATATCCTGTAATGTGACTCCTTTAAATGGAGCCCATGAACTTGACATGCCCCTTGTTGAGTGTGCGCGTAAGCCAGTTGGGGGTTCGAGACCCTTACTGGAATATGCCAACGAAATAGCCTCCACTATCCAATGCGATAAACGTTGCTTAGTGATCGGCTTCCCCGTACGAGGTTTCATCCAAGAAACGAACAGCTGATCGCTCTCCCTTAAACCTCTGGTTCGCTCTGTGTAGATGCGTAAAGCGCGCACCGGGCACAGTGTATTTAACTTTTGCTGCTCTGATGATGCAAAAGGGGGTGGATGAAAGGCTCTCAGCTCGAGAGGGCTTATAGCATTAATGCCTTTAGGCATGAATGCCGGGTTAGGTTTCATAACTACTCCCGCATCCCCAGACATGAACTGCAAGCATGCTGGGTGCACAGAAAACGCATGAATCTCACTCACGCGCTTCGCTGAGACCAAAGCCATTAATAGCGCAGTCTTGAAAGACAATGCCCTGAAATCAACCTTGTCTAGCGGTTCAAATGGGGACGTAGAAAATGCACCAAGCACCAATCCCAAGTCCCATGATGGGGTAAGTGGTTTTGAAACCGGTAGGGCGCGACGTGCGCCCTTCATGAATCTGCATATCAGAGGATGTTGTCCCACTGTTTTGTTATCAAACCCAATGTGACACGCAGATATAGCGGCTAGGAACACTTTTTCTGAAGAAATGAAAGAACCACTGCCACTGAGCACTGAAAAGGAATCTCGTGTCTAGTTGCGCACCAGCGCTCAAACACATTCCACTTGCAGTCATATAGAGACGTAGTTGACGCTGCTCTGGCATTCTGTATGGTTCTGATGACACTGTCAGGTAAACCAGTCTTATTTAGATTGGACCACTCACAGGCCAGGCCCATAGCGCCAGTCGTTCCGGGTGAGGATGGAAGATCTCCCCTTCCTCCTGTGACAGAAGGTCTCTGCGCTGCGGGAGAGACCACGGTTCGTCGTACAGCATATGTATGATCTCCGCAAGCCAGTGTTTCCCCGGCCATCTCGGAGCTATTAGTATCAGTTTCATACCTTCCTCCCTTACTCTGCAGAGAGTTGGTGATATCAGCGTTATTGGTGGGAACGTGTATAGGAGGGTGCGAGGCCACTCGTGTGCTAGCGCATCTATTCCCAGGGGCGCGCTCCGGTCCTTCAGGGAAAAGAACAGGTGACACTGGGCGTTGCCTTGGGACGCGAACAGATCCACTGTCGCCCTGCCGTATATGCTCGAGATCTGTTCGACCACTTCGCTGTTCAGTCTCCACTCCCCGTAGGGGGGATTTCCCCTGGACAGCAGATCTGCACCCCGATTCATCACCCCCTGTACGTGTGTCGCTCTCAGGGATCGAAGGTTGACACTGCCCCATAAGATCAGTCTGCGTGCTAGCGTGTGCAGCAGAAGAGATCTGAGACCCCCCTGACGATTTATGTAAGCTACAACTGTAGTGTTGTCCGTTCTCACGAGAACATGATTTCCTCTTAGAAAAGGAAGAAAGTGTCTTAGTGTCAGAAAGACAGCTAGCATTTCCAGATAGTTTATGTGTAGATTGGCCATATGCTGACCCCATCTCCCATTCACTATTCTGCCTTCGTGAATGCCCCCCCAACCGGATAGCGACGCATCCGTTGTTATTATCTTTCTGTGTCGAACTACACCCATGGCTACCCCTTCGTTCAGGAAATTCGGGTGTCTCCACTGGCGCAGTGCTAGAACTGCCTCTGACGTCACTCTTACCCTTCTGCGTGAGTGACATACTGGGTCCAGCCCCTGAGATGCTACCCAGCGTTGAAATTCCCTCATATGTAGTCTCTCTAAGGGGATAACTATCAGGGCTGAGGCCATCAGGCCTAATAATCTGAGGCATGTGCGAAAGGAAACCTTGTTTCCTCTCTGAAACTGGGCCATGCAACAGGTGAATCTGACGAAAGTCGCGATCTGAACTTCACTGAGTCCAGCGACAGTCCCAGATACGTTATGGATTGTGTGGGAATTAAAACACTCTTTTCTGTGTTTAACCTTAGTCCCAGTTTCTGTATGTGTTCCATAAGTATAGCTGTGTGTTCTCTCGCTTCTTGCTCCGAGCGGGCTGTCACGAGCCAGTCGTCTATGTAAGTAGCGAGACGAATGACTTTTTCCCTGAGCGGAGTCAGCGCCGCTTCTGTACATTTTATGAATACCCTGGGGCTGAGGGACAAGCCGAATGGCAGCACCAGATATTCGTACACCGCACCAAGGAAGGCAAATCTCAGAATCTTCCTGTGGGGTGGGTATATCTTTATGTGAAAATATGCGTCCTTCAGGTCGATTGATGTGAACCAATCTCCCTGGCGCACTATTTGCAGGAGTGTAGAATGAGTGAGCATTCTATTCAATTCAATTCAATTCAGTTTTATTTGTATAGCGCTTTTAACAATTGACATTGTCTCAAAACAGCTTTACACAATCAAAAGAATTATTTAAGTTTGTATGGAATGTGAATGTGTATGAATCAAAATGTTCAGATATTCCCTGGCGAGCAAGCCCGAGGGCGACGCATTCTGAACTTGTACTTTCTTAAGTATACATTCAGCGCACGTAGATCTAGTATTGGGCGGTGGTCTCGAGTTCCTTTCTTCGGAACGAGAAAGTATCTCGAGTAAAACCCGCTCTCTTCGGGTGGAACCACCCTTATTGCCCTCTTGTTCAACAAAGAGGAAATCTCCTCCTGAAGGACATGCTTCAGCGTCCCCCGCACCTGGGAATGAATTATCCCTTTGAAGGTTGGAGGTGAAGCTGCGAACTGCAGTCTGTACCCGAACTGTACTGTCTTTAGTACCCAGCGGGACTGCGTGCATTTTTACCAGCTGCGTATCTGCAGTGTTTTGGTGACATCGTGCGGCTGAATCTCGAACGGTTCCGTGGTCTGTACTGCGCATGCGCGGGCACTTTGCGCTTTGACAGAGTCTGTGTGCTCCATCACCTCTGTGAGAGCGGTAGCTCTCCGAGGTGATGTTATACTGTGTTTTATTGACATGTTTTGCAACATATTTTGGGGAGATATTTTTTTGTGTAATATTTTTTGGGGGTACAGTGAGATCTTTATTAAGCATTGAACATGGAAGGTGCTTGTGTCACCATGGTGTATGCACACTGCTGCATCGTTCCTCTTCCTCTTCACTGCCTTGTCTCCCCTTGCCCCGTCGGGCTCTCCCCTCCACACAGAACAATTGCGGGCTCTGGAACTCGTCCCTTGTAACACTTGAGGGTTGGGAACTAGCGAACTGGGGGGCTGTTGGTTCCCTTCCCGAAGGCAGGCCCCGTCAAACGGCCTTCTTCTTCCTTCTCGCTCCCTGAAGGTGGGGTTGAGAATGAGGATGAGGCTGAGGCTGAGACGCAGGCTGAGCCGTCTGAGCTGTCACTGGTTGATAGCTCCTCCTCTGCCAGGGAGCTCTCTGCTCCGCGACCCCGTTTTGGCCAGCTGCATTCATGCTCGGCCTCTGCCGTTTGGGAATGCAATAACTGGGGGGAGGGTGGGCCGTGACCTGTGTGAAGGTCTGTCGAAGCGGCGGGGGGGGGCGGGGGGTACCGCCTGCGCCTTCCTGGGCATGCAGAGCTGTAGAGCCTCGTCATCCCTCTTTTTTTCCTCGCATCTTTTCTGCATCAGTGTCAGCGCCGAGCCGAAGATGCCGTCTGCCACCACTGGTGCGTCCAAAATGGACTCCTTTTCCCTGTCGGAAAGATTGGCTAGGTTGAGCCACCTTCCTCTCTCCTGAATGACCATCGTGGCCATTGCCTTGCCTGCGGCTTGCACCGCGCACCTCTGAAGCCTCAGCGAGAGATCCGTTACTACGCATATCTCCTCCTACTGTGTCTGACCTGGTGTGGTCGAGGCTTCGTCCTGCAGCTCTGCTTGGTATGCAGTCAGCAGGGAGGTTGCATTTAGGGCTCTCGCGCAAAGGGCGACCGCTTTATAGGCGCGTTCCGTCATGCTTGACTGAAACCGCTCCGCTTTTGATGGCAACGACGGATTTTCAGCCGCCGTGTGTCTCGGGAGCAGGTGCGCAGCCACTAGCTGTTCCATGGGGGGCATCCGGAAAAGTCCTGCCTTTTCCATGCCCTCCACGTCCAGTGCGGATCGCCCTTGCACTGGCACCTTGCTGGTGAAAGGTTTGTCCTTCCAGGTCACCGCGAGCTCCTCCAGGAGCTCTGGGAAGACTGGAAGGAGCTGCCGTGCCGCCCGTTTCGCCCTCGGCAGCCTCTTGCCCTCATAGCGAGACTTTGCAGTCTCCGCTACCACAGTCAGCCACTGGATTTGCACACGTCCTGCAGGTCGACGCTAAGGAGTGGGGATGGTGCCCCGTCCATAGTCTCAGTGGTTCCCGTGGCGGCAAGGGGTTGTGCTGAGTGTACGGGTGGGAGGAAAGGCGAGTCCTCGAAATCCTCCTCTTCCTCAGATAGGAGAAAGTCGGACTGGCCCTCTTCCTCGAAATCGATTGCACCTTCCTCCTCGTCAGTGCTGAGCACACTGGGCAGAGGGGCGCAGGCATCGAGCTGTTCACCCCAGGATAAGGCTCCCATGGTGGGCAGCTCTCCAGGGATGGATACCTGTGGAGTGGCAGCTGGAGTGGGGCTAGGTGACAGGAGCGGGTCGAGGCCCGACAGGCTAGCTTGGCGCGCTAGCCTGCGACGAAGGCTCTTCGCGGTGAAGCGTGCGCAGTGCTCGCAGGAACCGGGGTTTTCAACCGCTAGTTGGGCATGTTTCAGCCCAAGACACGCCGAGCAGACCTGGTGTGAGACTTTTCCCGCAATTTTGTTCCCACACAAGCAGAGTCGCACGTCTCCTCCTCCCCTAGCTTTAGCACACTGCATTGCTGCAACCATTGTTTCTTCTGGATAGGCTTCTGGTGTGAAGCGAGAAGAGGTTTTTGAATAGCGAAGTGATGTCGTGCTGCCCCCTTTATACGGGGGGAGGGAAGGCCACGCCAAGGCACAACGTCACATCTGCCAGCCAATTGGGGCTGGCATAATGTAATAGGGCTTCTGAAGAATACGCGGAAGGGGCGTATCCCATAGTGAGACACCGAAACGTATGTTTGAAAGAGAACGAGCGGTTTTCTGCCGTTCGTAGTGTCCAGTGAGCGCGGATGAAGCGCCGAGGGTTTTCTACACATGTGGGAGCCCCTAGCGACGAGGAGGAATTGGCCACGACTAAAAAAAAAAAGTAGTCAATGAGTGTTCACATGGGCTTTGGTGACGTGCGTTTGTCCGGCCCCGCGGTTATACGGCGTAAAAAGAAAAAAAAAAACGTTGCATGCAGCCTTTTCTTGCCGTTCAAATCCCAACGAACGCAAGGAAAACACATCTAGTTCGTTTCTTCGCATTCATTTTATGCTTCGGAGGAACGGATATATCCCATCATCCTACACGCTATACAGAGGGAAATGCGGAAAAAAGGCAAAATAAAGAGAGTGAACCCAGTCGGGTTTTTTTCTCTCTCCCTACGTCGCCATATTACGAGAATGTTTAAAACAATAAGATTAATGTCTAGTGTAGCAAAATGGTCTATATTCTTCTTTTAATTATTATTATTATTATTGAGACAACAAAAAAAGGATCAAATACATGAGAGGATCGAAAATGTACAAACCGAAGTCTATTATTCTTCTTAAGTTGAATTAATTTAAGAGAATTTAAAATTGAGGTCATTCTTAATAACTGAATGTCAGTGTATTTTTTTTACTTGTGTGTGTGTATATATATATATATATATATATATATATATATATATATATATATATATATATATATATACTGTCAACTTGCCGTCTGCAATTTATGTTAAAAACAAAAATGTTGATTTACATAAAATAAGGTTTAAATGTCAAAATTAAAGATCATTAAACTATGTGGCTATTGCATTTTTTAAAGTTTACTTTTATACATAAATAATACCCTGATTTATGGTTTTATATAGTTAAGCAAAACATCAAATTAAAATGCCAAGTTGTATCCGATTAATCGAAAAAATAATCGCCCAACTAATCGATTATCAAAATAATCGTTAGTTGCAGTCCTAATACACATGTTCAATAAAGTGTTAACACAAATTCAAGATTACAATATTTGTTAAAAAAAATAAATGTCTATATAACTGACACAGTATAGTACAGGTATGATGCAAAATACAGTAAAAAGAAGTTCAGTTTTATAGCATTACAGTAAAATCTTAAAATGAAAAAGAATGAAATATTTAGACTATTGTGCTATAACAGTGAAACATTCTCTCTCACAAACTTAAACATTGCTGTGAAATATCCTTGACTAACAACCTACAGTATGAAGAAATGAACAATTTCAAACAATATTCTCAATGTTCCAATTAAAGGTGGATTGGAAACTTTATTATAAATATAGTACAATGTGGTCCCCTTTTTAACTCCATTGTTCTTATATAATGTATGTGTACAAATAACTTAAACTTTTAGTTCAGAATCCTAATGTCTCAGTGCAATTAAGTCAAATCTAAACATACCAAAATGGCAAAATGGACGGTCCAGTGTATCCAAGAAAGATCTTCTTCCAAACAGGCAATAAAGAACTTGGTGCATTAGGGTGGATTGGAAGAGAGAAGAAAAGAGCACATTAAGATCTTAGATTTAAAAGAAAAACGTGGTAGTATTAATAAATGAGCATTGTTTACAGCAACAACAATAAGAATTAAAATAAGAATAAAAAATATCATACCGTCATTGTCTCTTGAGCTTGCAGGTATTTTACATTTCAGAGTCTTCTCCTCTGTCCCTCAGAGACTGCTTTCCTCCTCACCTGTAGCTCAGCAGCGTGTCTTCACTCCTCTGAATTTACACTAGGGGTGGGCGTATCGATCCTTAATATCGATACTATCGATTCTAGGGGTTGTATCGAAAATGAACGATCCAAAATATCGATATTAAGGGCTTGTTTTTAAACCCGTGATTATATTTATTTTGCATGAAATATAATATTTAAAATGCGCTTGTATATAACGCTTTCTCTTATGCAGCTCCTTTCACACGTCGCGCACATTGTCCACTCCCCCCCTCTGCTGTGTTTTGTTGCCTTAACCATCACGTGACTCAGCAGCGCCTAAAACAAGCAGCTGCAGAGAGAGTGAGAGCGCGGTGTGTGTCTGACTTGGTATCACGGAGTCAGCAGATAAAAAATGGAGCGCTGTGTGGAGGTATTTTACTGCTATGAATGAAAACACAGCAAATTGCGACGTCTGTTAAAAGGTGATTCGCTGTGGTAACACCACCAACTTACACAAACACATAAACGACATGACAAAGAGAGCATCGGAACTACAAAGAGAAAGACAGGAGGTAGATCTTTCAGTGAGAGCCCCGCCCCCTGGCAGCGAGACAGAAGTCACTGGCAGAGTCCTTTCAACCTCAGTAATATCCAGGTAGCGAACACTGGGGAAACAATATGTTTTTAGTCATATTGGATCTTCAGCATGAAGTGTCATCACCATAGCTGTTGTAAAAAACGTAACCATGGGTAATATAAACCACAAATTAACAATGCTTACACTAACCATAGTTTAACTGTGGTATTTTTTGTAAAAATGGTAACACTTTACAAATAAAGTGTCATTTGTTAATAATGTATTAATAGACAACTAAAAATTAATAATACTTTTTTAATAATATTTTAAAATCTTCATTATTGTTATTTAATCAAAACTAAGATTAACAAATAACTGCACTGCGCCGGGTGTGTGTTCACGGTGTGTATGTGTGTTTAATTTAACCATGGAAGGGACACAATAGGATTGTTATAGGATTGTGGATAGGCTATAGACTAAAATTTATAATTTTGTAGATGTAATTTATATTGTGTGCTAAAAATAAAAGAAATATCGGTATCGGTATCAGCGATATTGGCCCTGTAAATATCGGTATCGGATCGATACAAAATTTTTCAGTATCGCCCACCTCTAATTTACACACAACCCTTTACCGGCTACTGAGTCACACCACCTATGCGTGCGCTAAACATTTGAAGGACGCCTGTTTCCCATTGGCTGGTTCATATCACGTTACGTCTGTACCTGAGCAATAAACATAGGCGTTTTCCGCATCAGGTCCCGCCCTCACTCGCGCGCTTATTTAAATGGGCCAGTAATGAAGAGGTAATTAGAATATCTCCGCCTCCGGCTGCTGATCAGCCAATCAGAAACAAGATTAGAATGTTCCCGCCTCCAGCTTCTGATTGGCTGTGGCAGTTAAGCGGAGAGTCCATGGAGTTTCCTCTAACGTTTTTGGTACAAAAATGACACCATAGTTCCCCTCATACAAGCTAAATATCAAAATGTAACTTAAAGCGCTGCTTTAAAACAGCTACACAGCAATTATCCTTGTGTCAGAATATGCAGGCATGCATTAAGAAAGCTGATGGCTAGATTGCCATGGTTATATTTCAGAACAACTGTAATACAAAAATATATATTTTTGATAAGTATCAGTCTCCTAAATTCTCTTCAAATTCTTTGAAGGCATGAAGCAGATACTATAGCCTACATGTAAGTGATAATGTAAGAATAATCTTTTAAAAAGTCATGAAAAAATGCTAAACTTGCATCTAGAACTTAAATATCAAAGTATTATAAAACTAATATGATTTACCTCTGATTGGGTGTATGAGTGTGTGTATGTGTGTGTGCCCTGCGATGGATTGGCACCCTGTCCAGGGTGTACCCCGCCTAGTGCCCGAAGTCTCCTGGAATAGGCTCCAGGTCTCCCGCGACCCTGAAAACAGGATTAAGCGGTATAGAAAATGAATGAATGAATGAATGGTTTACCTCAAAATTACAAAGAAAAACAATAAATTTTTTGTATGGACATTAATTCAATTCAATTTTTCATTTCAATTTTATTTGTATAGCGCTTTTAACAATTGACATTGTCTCAAAACAGCTTTACACAATCAAAAGAATTATTTAAGTTTGTATGGAATGTGAATGTGTATGAATCAAAATGGTCAGATAGTCCCTGGTGAGCAAGCCGAGGGCGACTGTGGCAAGGAAAAACTCCCTGAGATGGTAATAGGAAGAAACCTTGAGATGAACCAGACTCAACAGGGAACCCATCCTCATTTGGGTGAAACAGATAGGAGGAAATTATCTGCATTTATACAGTGTGCTAGGTGGCAGGCAGTTCAGCTATAACAGTTGATGTTAATTGATGTTAAAATGGAGTCCAGGTAGTTATTGGAGACTCAGATAGACTTGTAGGAAGTTCCAGTCCTGAACTATCGAATTGTCAAGTCCTCAGAGAAACAGCTGACAACACCAGTCGAGGCCAGAACCATCTTCTAAGTAGACAGAATCATCCCCAGACACCAGACGCATCCCAAAGAGACACACGGGGCATCCATGTGACGAGACCTCCATCCAGAAACGGGGCACCAGGATGGATCAGACAGGTCCGGAGGGCAGAGGGAGTCTGGATCACTGGGAGCTCAGGAATGACGTGTAGCTCGACAGAGAGGGAGAAAGAGTGAAAGGGGGAGACAGGGGGAGAGAGGAAAGAGAAAGAGAAGAAGAGGAGAGATGGCAGTTAGGTATGGTCACAGTCACATAATGTATAATGTGAATGTATATTTACTGTAGAGTGCAAGCAGGGACTCTGGCAGGACTAACTACGACAGCATAACTAAAAGGGAGAGCCAGAAGGAAACACAAACATGAGGGCTCCCTGAGATGTAAAGCAAATAATCACCTCACCGTCAACAAACCTGAGTGATCAAATGAGAGTGAGGAAGACAGCATCTAAACATACCAGTTCACCATAATACTCTACGTCCATGAGTCCCCCAGATCTGCTCCTTTACCTTATGGCAAATCTATTTATAAAAATGCTTGGCTAAATAAATAGGTATTTAGCCTAGACTTAAACACTGAGACTGTGTCTGAGTCCCGAACACTATTTGGAAGACTATTCCATAATTTTGGGGCTTTGTAAGAAAAATCTCTGCCCCCAGCTGTAGTTTTCATAATACGCGGTACTGACAAGCAGCCTGCATCCTTTGATCGAAGTAGGCGTGGCGGATCGTAAGACACTAGCAGTTCGCTCAGATACTGCGGTGCGAGACCATTTAATGCTTTATATGTCAAGAGTAGTATTTTAAAATCAATGCGCAATTTCACAGGGAGCCAATGTAGTGAAGACAGGATAGGGGTGATGTGCTCATATCTTCCGGTTCTACTGAGGACGCTGCTGCATTCTGGACTAGCTGAAGCTTGTTTATGCACCTAACAGAACAACCAGACAGTAAGGCATTACAATAGTCCAACCTAGAAGTGATAAAAGCATGAACTAGTTTTTCTGCATCGTTTAGCGACAATATATTTCTTATCTTGGCAATATTTCTGAGGTGAAAGAATGCTATCCTGGTGATATTACCTACATGAGCTTCAAAGGAAAGGCTGGAATCTATAATCACGCCGATGTCTTTTACTGTTGCACTTGGAACAGAAAGGCCATCTAAAGGTACGGTGTGATCTAAGATTTTACTTCTAGCTGTATGCGGTCCTATGACTAGAATTTCTGTCTTATCCGGATTAAGCAGAAGGAAGTTAATTAGCATCCAATTTCTTATGTCCTGCACACATTGCTCAACTTTAGTAAGTTTTTCTCATCAGGTTTTGTTGAGACGTATAGCTGTGTGTCGTCAGCATAACAATGAAAACTAATACCATGTTCACGGATTATGTTGCCATTAATCACCATTTAAGTCTACATACTGATAACAGAATCAGAATCAGAATCAGAAAGAGTTTTATTGCCAAGTACGCTTGCACGTACAAGGAATTTGTTTTAGTGACGGAGCTTCCAGAACAAAAAATACAAATGACAAGACAAAAACAGCATGACGCAAAAAAAGAAAAAAAAAGAAAAAGAAAAAATTTTAAATGGTTGACATCAAATGGAGTACGATGTGAGATACTTTTAAATAAGTTACATAAATATCTGAAGTCTGTGGTATTATACAGTATATTGCACAGTGGTATTGTACACAATATTGCACATATATTTATTGACCGTTAGAATGATGTTTATCTGTTAAGGAGGTAGATTGCCTGGGGGAAAAAACTGTTCTTATGCCTGACTGTCCTGGTGTTCGGTGCTCTGTAGCGTCGACCCGATGGCAAAAGTTCAAAAAGAAGGTGGCTTGGGTGTGAGGGGTCCAAAGTGATATTCCGTGCCCTTTTCTTCACTCTGGATATATACAGTTCTTGCAGCGTGGGCAGGGGAGTGCCAATAATTCTTTCAGCAGTCCGAACCGTCCTTTGTAGTCTTCTGATGTCTGCTTTCGTAGCTGAGCCAAACCAGACAGTTATTGAAGTGCACAGGACGGATTCAATGACGGCTGAGTAGAACTGTGTGAGCAGCTTCTGTGGCAGGTTGAATTTCTTCAGCTGGCGAAGGAAATACAACCTCTGGTGGGCCTTTTTAACAATGGAGTCAATGTGAATGTCCCACTTCAGGTCCTGAGAGATGGTCGTGCCCAGGAACCGGAATGACTCCACTGCCGTCACAGTGCTGTTCATGATGGTGAGTGGGGGAAGTGCAGGTGGGTTTCTCCTGAAGTCCACGATCATCTCCACTGTTTTGAGCGTGTTTAGCTCCAGGTTGTTGTGACTGCACCAGACAGCCAACTGCTTGACCTCCCTTCTGTATGCAGACTCGTCACCGTCCTGGATGAGGGCGATGATTGTAGTGTCATCTGCAAATTTCAGGAGCTTGACAGTGGGGTCTGTGGAGGTGCAGTCGTTGGTGTAGATGGAGAAGAGCAGTGGGGAGAGAACGCATCCCTGAGGGGCTCCAGTATTGGTGGTGTGACTGTTGGACATGAATTTTCCCAGTTTCACTAGCTGCTGCCTGTCTGTCAGAAAGCTGGTGATCCAGTGACAGATAGAGCTAGGAACAGAGAGCTGGTTTAATTTGGTCTGAAGCAGTGCTGGGATGATCGTATTAAAAGCTGATGAAAAGTCTATGAACAAGACCCTTGCATAAGCCCCTGGTTTGTCCAGATGTTGAAGGATGAAGTGCAGTCCCATGTTGACTGCATCATCAACAGACCTGTTTGCTCTATAAGCAAACTGCAGGGGGTCCAGTAAGGGTCCTGTGATGTCCCTCAGATAGGCCAACACCAGTCTTTCAAATGACTTCATGACCACAGATGTTAGGGCGACTGGTCTGTAGTCATTAAGTCCTGTGATTTTAGTTTTTTTTGGAATGGGGATGATTGTGGAACGTTTAAAGCACAAAGGCACTTCACATTGTTCCAGTGATCTGTTGAAGATCTGTGTGAAAATGGGCACCAGCTGGTCAGCACAGGATTTCAGACAGGCTGGTGTCACGCCGTCTGGGCCTGGAGCTTTCCTTCTCTTTTGTTTCAGAAAGATCTGGCGAACATCCTTTTCACAGACCTGGAGTGCAGGGGGGGAAGAGAGGGTGGTTGTCAGAGGTGATAATGGTGGTGTAGAAAGAGGGTTAGGACAGGAGTGTGGTGTGAGACTGGGAGTTTCAAATCTACAATAGAACTCATTCAGGTCATCAACCAGTTGTTGATTCCCTACAGAGTTGGGGGATGGCGTCTTGTAGTTAGTGATGGATTTCAGGCCTTTCCACACTGAAGCAGGGTCGTTTGCCGAAAACTGGTTTTCCAGTTTTTTAGAGTAGCTCCTCTTAGCTGCTCTGATCGCCCTTGTTAGTGTGTTCCTGGCCTGGTTGTACAAGATCCTGTCCCCACTCCTGTAGGCATCCTCTTTGGCCTGACGAAGCTGTCTGAGCTTTGCTGTAAACCATGGTTTGTCATTGTTATATGTTAAAAATGTCCTGGTAGGGATGCACATGTCCTCACAGAAACTGATGTAGGATGTTACAGAATCTGTGAGCTCGTCCAGATTGGTGGCAGCAGCTTCAAAAACACTCCAATCAGTGCAGTCAAAACAGGCCTGTAATTCCTGTTCTGCTTCACTGGTCCATCTCTTTACTGTCCTTACTACAGGCTTAGCAGATTTAAGTTTTTGCCTATAGGTTGGGAGAAGATGAACCAGGCAGTGGTCAGAAAGTCCTAAAGCTGCTCTGGGGACGGAGCGATATGCATCCTTTATTGTGGTGTAGCAGTGATCCAAAGTATTTTTGTCTCTGGTGGGGCATGTAATGTGCTGTTTGTATTTAGGCAGTTCACGTTTGAGGTTTGCTTTGTTAAAATCCCCAAGTATAATTATAAGGGAGTCCGGGTGTTGTTGCTCCGTGTCTGTGATCTGAGCAGCCAGCTGTTGCAATGCTGCGTTCACACACGCTTGTGGAGGGATGTACACACTTACAAGAATGAACGAGGTAAACTCGCGCGGCGAATAGAAAGGCTTGCAGTTGATGAAATATGCTTCTAGATCAGGACAGCACATCTTCTTCAATGGTGTCACATTTGTACACCAACTTTCGTTGATGTAAAAGCATGTCCCACCGCCTCGCGATTTCCCCGTTGATTCTGTGTCACGATCTGCTCGGAACAGCTGGAAGCCCGGCAGGTGTAGCGCGTTGTCCGGGATGGCTTCATTCAGCCAGGTTTCCGTGAAACACAGCGCGGCAGAGTTTGAAAAGTCCTTATTTTTCCTGGAGAGCAGGAAAAGTTCGTCCATTTTGTTGGGTAGAGAGCGGAGATTCGCCAGATGTATACTCGGCAGCGCAGTTCTAAAGCCGCGCTGTCGGAGCTTGACGAGCGCGCCGGCTCTCTTCCCCCGCCTGCGCTTCTTAAAGCATTTAAACAGCGCAGCTGCTCCGCCGGTTACAATGTTCAGTAAAACGTTTGAAAAATCGAAAAGTGGTTGAAAATTGTGTGATGTGTCCTGCTGAACGTTCAGCAGTTCATCCCTGGTATAAGTTATTACGTTTGAGAAACAAAAAACAGGAGAAACTAACAAAAACAGTAAGACTAATGGAGAGCTCCACACTGAGGCAGCCATCCGCGGCGCCATTATCAGTTTAACGATCGGTCAAATAGGATCTGAGCCAGGAGAGGGCTGTACCCTTTATTCCTACTACATTTTCTAATTTGTGAAGAAGAATAGCATGATCAATGGTGTCAAAAGCTGCACTGAGGTCAAGTAATACAAGCATAGTTACACAACCCTGATCAGAGGCCAATAGGAGGTAATTTACTACTTTAACGAGTGCTGTTTCTGTGCTGTGATGAGGCCTAAATCCTGACTGATACAGTTCATGTATGCCATTTCTATGTAGATATGAGCATAGCTGCTCCGCTACTATCTTTTCCAGGATCTTAGAGATAAAGGGGAGGTTTGATATTGGCCTGTAATTGGACAGCTGACAGGGGTCGAGATCAGGTTTCTTAATTATTGGTTTAATGACTGCTAATTTAAAAGATTTTGGAACATAACCAATGCTGGGTGAGGAATTAATTATTCTCAACAGGTGTTCTGTTATTGCTGGTACTATATGTTTAAGAAAATCTGTGTCGGTATAGGATCTAGTGTGCAGGTTGATGAATTTGCAGAAGAGATGAGTGACATTAGTTCATTCTCTTCAAGGGGAGTAAAGTGTTCTAGGTTCCAATCTGACATGGCTAGGTTAACATCTGTATCAATTACATTGTTTGGTTTCAAAGCCTCAATTTTATGCCTAATATTTACAATTTTATTATTAAAAAAGTTCATGAAGTCGTCCCTATTGCATGATGCTGTTGTGGAGATTTCCGCAGTGGACTTATTTCTTGTTAATTTGGCTACGGTATTAAATAAAAATCTAGGATTATTTTCTATAAGAGTGGAGAGATACCACTAGCTACTGATCTAGCTACACTAAGAGCTTTCCTATAGTTCAGGATGCTCTCTTTCCATCCTATTTGAAGTACTAACAATTTAGTTTGACGCCATTTACGTTCTAAATTCCGAGCGGTCTGTTTTAAAGTGCGCTTGTGATCGTTATACCAGGGAGCGAGTTTCTTATCTCTAATAATTTTTATTTTAATTGGAGCTACATTATCTAAGGTATAACGAAATGTCGACTCTAAATATTCAGCCTGTCAGATCGAGTTCTGTGGGGTCAGACGGTGACCTAATCGAAGTTGGTAACTCTGGGAGATTACTGATAAAACTCTGTGTAGTAGTTGATGTGAATGTACGTTTAATACGGTAGCGCGGCGCTGTGCGTACATTATCACTGTGACACACTTGAATTGAGACAAGATAGTGATCTGAGATAACTTCAGACCGTGGAATTATGAATAAATTTCTTCTACTTAATCCGAAGAATATTATTAAATCTAAAGTGTGACCTGCTTTATGAGTGGGTCCTACTACACATTGATTTACGCCTACTGAGTCCAGTATGGACATAAATGCTGTTCTCAGAGGGTCTTCTGGATTCTCAAAATGAATATTAAAATCTCCAGCAATTAACGCTTTGTCTACAGAAACGACTAGATTTGAGAGGAAATCTGCAAATTCACTAAGAAATTCAGAATACGGCCCTGGAGGTCTGTAAATGACAATTAGTGGAATCGACTAAGCTGACTTAATATACTTAAATACACTTATGTTACTATAAAGAATTTCAAATGAGTTAAATTTGTGTCCGTGTTTTTGTACGATAGACAGATTATCATTGTAAATAACTGCACCTCCTCCTCTACCAGTTAACCGAGGCTGGTGTATGTAGCTGTATCCAGGAGGACTAGATTCATTTAGAGCTACATACTCGTCCTGTTTAACCCATGTTTCAGTTAAACAGAGTATATCAAACGCCTGATCTGTGATAATTTCATTAACAATTACTGCTTTTGATGCGAGAGATCTAATATTTAACAGTCCTAGCTTCAGATCAGAGGTGCCGGCTGCGCATTCAGTGTGATCCGAGTTTGTGGTCTTTATGTTAATTCAATTATTGAAACAGACTTTGAGTCTTTCTACATTTTTGCTTAGATCGGGGAACAGACACAGTCTCAATATGGTGAACCCTGAGTGAGGACTCTATGCAGCTAGCAGACGGTTCGTTTAGCCTGTCTGTCTGCTCCCTGGCCTGTTTAGTCTTTTGTTTAAACACACAGGCCCTCTCTAAACCGGCGTGCGCGTTCTGCTACGGTCAGGGAGGCGCATCCTAATTGCATGGGTTCTCCGGCTCCGGTGTCAACCACGGCAGGAGGTGGAGAACCGACAGGTCCAGTTGTTGTAGTGGTGAAGGTTGTAGATGGTTGTGGAGTGGGGTAGGAGAAGATGGGTGCAGGCGGCAGGGTCCTCTGGGCCGGTTTCGGACAAGAGAGAAGGCGCTGATCAATTTGTAAGGCGAGCTGGATCAGCCCTTCCAGTGTGGCGGGAAGCTCTCATCCGGCGAGCTCGTCTTTTATCCTGGAAGCCAGTCCCTCGTAGTAAGATGCATCGCCCCAGGTGGTCTGGATGGTGAGGGTGCGAAACTCAGCGGTGTAGCGACTCACGGACGATCCTCCCTGCCGTAGGTGGTAGAGTTTGGTGTCGGTCTCCACCTCGCCCGCAGGGTGTTCAAAAGTCAGTTTGAGCTGGCGGGTGAATTCATGGTATGAATGGGCAGTATCCGTATCTGCCCGGAGAACTGCCATGGCCCACTCAGCTGCCTGCCCTGATAGCAACGAAACGAGTAGCGTAATGCGTAGCTGATCGGTCGAGTATTTGGTGGAATTAAACTCAAACACCAAATCGAGCGCTGTTAAAAACACACTGCACTTCCCGTCCATGCCATTCCATTTCTCTGATAACGAGAGAAAAACATCAGAAGGAGGGGGGGGGGGGATGATGCGCCCGCCGCGACGGGAGGCCGGCTAGCCGCACTATCAACCGCCGCCCGGAGATCCGTGTTCTCCCGCCTGAGCTCCGCGACCTCGCGGCACATGGCCGCAACGTCTTGGACACTCTGGCGCAGAGTAGCGATCTCCCCGGTTAGCTTATTGATTAACACGGCATGCTGATCAACCACGTCGCGGAGACGCGCATGATCCGCTGGGTTTACCGCGCGAGGCTCAGTCATTCTGTCAGAGCGAACTAATCGGGATTGACCAGAAGACATGACTTTAGCGGTTAGCCCAATGTAGCATGGATGGTAAACCCAAATGCGGAAGAAAGCGAGTAAGCAGGATAACCACGCAATTTAATCTAAGGACTCTCACGAAAGGGGAGCAAGGGAAAAACACAAATTTAACCCGCATCCTATTAATGCACAGGACAATAGGAAGCAACAACCAAAAATAGTGAGTACTCACAGTTCCGTAGAAAGCCAACCTGAACCGACATGGGCCGAAACTCAATGACTGAGGGGTAAGCCGTGGTTTGTTTACTCCTCTTATACTTCCTGGTAGGCGACTGTCTTACTTCCGGGTCCTAGTGCCGGTCGTAGATTGGGTGTGCATGACAGTTAACTGTGCAAGTTTCAGTCTCCTCTTCTGTGTACATTTCTACCACTTCACTTTCTGGGCATGTTCCTTCCCCTAGCACTCCTTGCTGTTAAAGTATGTGGGGACCACACACAGTTGATAAAAATGGCATTATTCCTTTGTCCCTTTTGAATTAATCCTTCAGATTCAAAACAAAAGTGTTCTTAAAAGTTGATCTGCTGAGACAAAATATTATAATTTTTTTTTAGATTTTTACCCCGATTTTCTCCCTAATTTAGTCGTGTCCAACGAGGGGGCTTCCACATTAAGTTAAGGCTACTACTACCACTCAGTCGGGAGGGCCGAAGACTATCATGTGTTTCCTCCAATCCACGTGACACCAGCCAACCGCATCTTTTTCAAACTGCTCGCTCACGCTCGCGGCGTAACACACTCGGAGGACAGAGCTATCCACTCCTTCCGTTTGCGTGAGGTCACAGACGCCCCTGATTGGCTGTAGAGCCGTGATTAATATGGGAGACCTAAGTACCTCTCATCCCTCACCTCTGAGAGAGCTCGGCCAATCAGCTCTCTCTAGACCAGTGTTTTTCAACCACTAGTGTGCCGTGAGAGATTATTCAATTTCACCTAATTGTTCTAAAACTATTTTTTGAAAACTAATAAGTCTATATAAGTCAATAATATGCCATTGTCGAGTGTCTGCTCTGTCTACACCGGCAGAGTAATCACATCATACTCTTCCATACCAGTAGGTGGCAGCAGATAGCTAATTGCCTTGTATTCTAAGATGAGAATTAGTGATGTCTGGATGTGACAGGTAGCAGTGACACTGGCATTGCGGCTAGTGAGAATACGGTGACAGTGATCAAGGTTTACAAAAGGAAAGATGTAAACTCCGAACTGGGCCCTGGACAAAATTCGGACCAAGATGAAAGCACTAGTAGTAATGGAGATCAAAAGAAAGCAAAGATGGTGATCTCGAGCAAAGTCTCGAGGCAATACAGTGAAAGCTATATTTCATTTGGATTTACTTTCACCGGGGATGCAACGTCACCGACTCCATTGTGCTTAGTGTGTCTTGAAAAGCTAGCTAACAGTGCTATGGTCCCAAGTAAACATGTGAGTGAAATTCTTGTGTGCAAGCTACACAAGCAACAGTGGTTACAAATATAAGAATAAATATGCATGAAAATAAATATACATATGAATAAGTACCGTAATGTTAATGTTGTGCAAGTATATAAAAACAAAAACATTTTAAGAATGAATGCAATGACTGCGGACTATTTTGTTCACCTGCGTGAAAACATGGAGAAACAGGCAACTTTTATGAGAAGAACCACAAAGGTAAATGAGAGAGACCTTAAAGCTAGCTACCGTGTTGCTGAATTTGTAGCTAAATCAAAAAAGTCCCATATTGAGTCATTAATATTTCCCGCCTGCAAAGCCATTGTAAATGAGATGTGGTTAAAGAAGCGGTTAAAGAAATAGCCAAAGTCTCTCTCTCAGATAACACAATTTCCAGACGTATTGATGACATGTCTGCAGACATCGCATGTGTGGTTTTGGAAAAGATCTATATCAGTAAGAAATTTGCTTTGCAACTTGATGAGTCTACTGATATTAGAGGACATGCTCAACTCTTGGCCGATGTGCGTTTTGTGGATGGAGATGCAATCAGAGAAATCTTCCTATTTTGCAAGGCATTGCCAGAAAAAGTAACAGGAGAGGAAATTTTTCGGGTCACATCAGAATATCTTGAAAAAGGAGGATTTACCGTAAGTGGGAAAACTGCACAAGCGTCTGCACTGATGGAGCTGCAGCCATGGTCGGGCGCACCAAAGGCTTTGTAAGCAGAGTGAAGGAAAGAAACCCAGATGTGATTGTGACGCACTGTTTTTTACACCGTGAGGCCCTCTTAGCCAAGACTTTACCAGCAGACCTAGTTTCTGTGATGAGATGACTTTGTGAAGACACGAGCTGTAAAAAGTCGCATATTTGCATCTTTGTGTGAGGAAATGGGAGCGGAGCATGAAGCCTTGCTCTTTCATACGGAGGTGCGATGGTTGTCGCGTGGCAAAGTGCTGGCCCATGTGTATGAGCTGCAGGAGGAACTTAAAGTGTTTAGAAGCTAAGGTTTGCTGATCTACCTTTAGACAGTCTTTGGTTGGCTGCTGCCAAGGCATTTCCAATTCTGGCAAACAAAGCTATTTTGACATTGGTACAGGTCCATATAGGCCTCTATATCCTACCTCACATAGCCATTATGTTTATTGCATTGGAACTATGGTTGCACTTTATTACATGCCAAGAGATGATGCCAAATGACATCTCAATGACAATAACATTTAATTGAATTGTATTTAATCAAGAAAAGCAAAGGGACACAAATTGATTTCAAAGACTTTAGGAATTCAACTGTCGACAGTTAGGCAAATGGAGACACTTTGGGACTGTGGCTACTCTAGCAAAAAGGCCAGACAAAACCACCCGAAGAGCACAATGAAGACTCATTAATGAGGTAAAGAAACAACCCAGAGTGACAGCCAAAGACACCTTGAGTTGGGCCTGCTTCGCTGCATCAGAGCATGGTCAGCTTGCAGTCATAGAGGGGAAGATGAATTCCCAGGTATTAAAATTCTACAGAATAATGTGAGAATGTCTCTACATCAGCTGAAATTCTGTAGGAGTTGAGTGATGCAACAGGACAGAATGGCTTCAGAAAAACAAAATCTGCCTTTCGAAGTGGCCAAGTCAGAGCCCAGAACTCAACTAGAAATCTCAAATAGAGATACTACAGAAATACAGTACTTTGGGTGTCATACACATGACATGTCCAAAGAATATGACAGAGCTAAAGCAGTTCTGACTGAAAGAATGGACTAAAATTCCCCTCTAACAATGTGCAGGTTTGATCCACAGCTACAGGAAGTGTTTGGTTAATGTATTGAGGTTATTGCTGCCAAGGGTCAAGTTATTAATTCCAAGGGTTCACTTACGTTTTCCACAACCATTTTGAATGTTGAATGATAGTTGAATAAAGACATGAAAGATCATATTTTTGTGTGTATTAATATTGTCGTCCTCTATAGTAATGATAATAGATATACAAATCCCTTTTCAAGTTCCATTTTTTCCCCCTGCTGAAGCACGGCACAATGACTTTTCATGTCCAAAATCACACCCCTTTAAAAAAAAAAAGCCTGAAAAAAAGACAAACACATTTTTTGTTTTATCCAGCTGTATTTCTAGTGTAATTTTCAATATCAAAGTATAACCACTACCATGTCTTGTATGTATTTGGAAACGGACCACCCCCATCCTAAAATGACAGTAACAGTCCCAATGACACTGACATCCCAATGACAGTTTCTGGCTACTGTTACCTTTTGCTGTGATAAATTTATGTACAACCACTATTTGCATACACACACCTTCTCAAGGCTTCAGATTCTGAATAATTTCAGATTTATCTAAAATGAACACAACAAATTTATTTTTATTATTTTATTATTTTTTGTCACCCAGTTCAGTACAGTGAAGGGAATGCATATTTTATAACAAATGTGTTATTATGTATATTATTTCTTTAAAAAGAATAAAACATTTTGTAATCAGGTTAAAATTGATTATAAAGAATAATAGTTGAGTACATAGATAATCTTACATAACTGAATATATATAATCTCATACAGGATAGGATTTTTTTTTAACTATACATTTAATTATATAGGTTGGGATAATTCTGGTTATGCTAACATCATAGTGTTTAATCAAGTTGACATCAAGTTGATAAATAAAAAACAAGGAAATTCTCAAGGTGGTTGACTTAAACCTTATCCCCTATCTAAAATATGGTATGTCTAACCATTAAAAACCTTTCGCAACATGTTAGCAAACTAGTTGTTAGCAGCTGGAAGAGGAATGTCTTTAGGAGGATTAGGATCGTCATCAAATCTCATGTCACGGCAGAAAAGGACATCTTCCTTGCCAAAGCCGAGCTTGTACTGCCAAAAGTACATTTTTGCGTGGGGCTGCAGAGTCAGGGTCACACTTTCTGCCACCTCAGTTGCCTCCTCCCAGTTCTCATTTTCTGTGTTGACACTTTTTCCTCCATATTCTGCTGACAAAGAGAACTGGAATTTGGCGATCAATTCGGTCAGAGACCCTGACTGATATGTTGCACCCATGGAGATTTTCCAGTTGTGCTCTATACTTGATGACTTGGATTTGGTATAGCCCACTTTCCGGGTTATCTTTTTTTCCTAGGTTACAGGAGTTTCGGAATCATTGGAAATTGTTTTAATGAGCTCCCATTTTCCAAATGCCGGTCCCTGTGTTTCGGCCAGTCCTCCAGGAAGGAAGGTGAGTACATCTGGGTGAACCGAAAATGTACTTTCAGATGTATCTTTGTTAAGATTATCAGTTTTGTGGTACTGGATCCCCCACTGATCTTTTGGCTTGAGAAAGTAGGTGTAGCTTTTTGTTCCCCAGTAGTATAGGCCATCCTTGCAGTTGGGATGCAGTGGGTATTCAACTGCATCACTATCCATATTCATATTGGAAGTTTTGTGATACACACCTCTACTCTTAAAGATTACGTAGAACATTCCATAAGCAGACAGATAGTGGTCACCCCCTTGACAGTTTGGGTGGAGATTATACACTACAGCATCACTGTCTCTGCTCATATCAGACACACGGCGATAACTATTGCCCTTGATGATGTAAAACATGCTGTCATCAAAGGCAAGATAGTGGTCTCCCCCCTGACAAGCAGGATGCAAGCTGTAAACTGTGAGACCACTGCCTTGATGAAAATTTGTTGAGCGCATGTAACAGTGAAGATCAGAGCGAACAATATAATAATTGTCATTTACACCACAGAAATCCACACCTTTGGCTTTGCTCTTTGTGAGGATTCCTGCCATCTTTTTGTTTCTCTGAAAAATAAATAAATAGAATACTTGCCATCAAAAGAATCAGGATATTCATGCATATTAAAGCATCAGACATGAATTGGAATTAGCAAAACTGAAAAAAAAAGCAGCATCATTTGTTTTTAATTAAAGGTGAAGTTAAATGCTGAACTAATTGGAGTTGGTGGAAAATAAGCTAGAAAAAAAATTGCAAGAATACTTACAGCTAAGCTGAACAACAGAATACAGGAGAGTCTTCTCCAAGAGTAATTAGAATATATTATGAAAGCTTTTGTCTGTATATATGCTGTACAGAAACATTGTCTCCACCCATTAGAACTGATTCCAACCAATTAAACCCATAGCTCTTAAAACTAAACCCTCTGTTAACTTAACTGACCCCAGATAATGTACACATTCCAGTCTTTGGGGGTGTCACTCACTAAGCCTTCAACACATTCTTATGAAAAAACTGAATAGGCATTTCCTTCTTTTGGAAATGTTTTCCCACCCATAAACATATCTAGCCACAGCTATGAGGAAATGGATAAGAACACATTTATCTGGAACCCACAGTTCATTATGAAAATTTTTTCCAAGGAAGAACTTTACAACTATACAACCGTTAATGGTTATCAGTTTAAGACATTCTCAAGGACTCTAAGTAAAACAAGTAAAAATCTAATTTAAAATAATCTTTCCATAATTCTCAATAATTCTGTGATGTGTGATGTAAAAAACTGTATTTATATACAGTATTTTATATTTTATACTAACATTTTAGTTTTCATGTTCATCTTAAACAATAACGTACACAAACAATATTATTAGGGTTTTGCAAATACTCAAACACTTTTATCCAAGCTGTGCATTATCAGTCTTAATGTTAAAATGATTTGGTCTTTAAACTGTATATACAGTATATATACAGTATACTGCATGCTCTAAGAACATACAATATGTATTTGTTGGTAGAAAGCACAGTGCTAGATTTACAAACACTGTCATATGAAATCAGAAGCTTCCCCATAGGCCATGTTAATTTAAATGCTTAATGGAATGATCGGTGAGCAGCAGTTTGGTTTTGTTCAAAATATTTGTGTGATGGCAGTTGACAAGCATTCTATGATGTTGCTATTTTCTGTGTTTGACATCGATTTTATGCAGTTGATATCAGCAAATAGCTTTTTGTGTGCTTAGATAAACAAATGATTTGTTATAAAACTGCCAGTGTTCCATCGTTTGTCTCTGCACATTCCGGCCCTATTTCGTATAGAGATGTCTCTCTCCATCTCCTTCCCCTTCCATCTCTAAAACAAATAATCAAGACATTTGTGACCCTTGTGTTAAGCAAAGATACTTGGGTGTTAAGCCATGTGTAATACGGATATGTTCATTTAATGTTTTTCTTTGTAAACCTGTTGTCATTATCTTATGATTATGCCTGATTGCTCAACTCCTACCTTCTCTATGTCTACAACAGGCACGTGCACTCATAGGAGGCAGGTGAGGCAGTGCCTCACCTTGCCACCAGGGGCGGTAAAGGGCTCAACATGGTTTCCTCAGCTGTCACCATAAGTTGTTAAAAAATGAATAATATAATAAAACATAATATAATATCTGTCCTGTGGTCTATGCTTTTAATGCAATTTTGGTGTGTTTCCTATACATTTGGATCATTTTCATAGCCAAAATAGCTGTATTTCTTGTTCAAATAACAACGGGAGACGAGAATCATGGAGGCTGAGGCAGTGACAGGTAGTGCCTCTCAGCGCGTGCGTGTGAGAGTGTGCACCACTCACACACTGTACTGAGCGCGTGCAAACGGCGCGTGCTTGCAGTCAGCGGGCTTCAACAGGCCTTGAGGCAGCCAGTACCTTTGCCTCAAAGATGGGGGCAATAGTGAGCCTGCGGCTAATAGTTCACGACATGAGTAAATGCGAGAGTAAATTAAGAAAAAAAAGAAAAGAAAAACAACCAACAACATTCGGCGCTAACGCGTTGCTATTTGGCTTTATTTTCCCTGAAAATGGAGGATATAATCTCGAAGATAAGAAATTTTTCAAAACTTCATTTACAAGTAAAGGTAAGAATACTGCAGTGGTGTGTTTAAATGTACAGTGGTGTGTTTAAAATGTTATTAAATTTAATCAAGAATGGGATAACAACCATGTATGCTTGTAAATCTGACTCTGAGTCAGTGCCTCACCAACCCCAACCCTCACCGCACGTCACTGGTCTACAACCCCACCCCCTCTCTGTCTCGCCAACTACCTGTCTTTTATTCCCACATCCAGCCTTATCTGCATTTATTTCTGTATATATGCCTACAATCAAGACCTGCTCCCTCTTTCTTTCAGTCACTCAGTGTCTTTTCTATTTCTTTAAACACATGTTAACGGTGCAAGTTTCAGTTCCTCTTCTGTGTATATTTCTTCAACCCCACTTTCTGGGCATGTCCCTTCCCCCAGCACTCCTACTCATAAACATATCTAGCCACACCTATGAGGAAATGGATAAGAACACATTTATCTTTAACCCATTGGTGATCATAAAAAAAAATTCAAAGGAAGAATTTCACAACTATACAACCATTAATAGTTATCAGTTTAAGACATTCTCAAGGACTCTAAGTAAAACAAATACAAATCTAATTTAAAATAATATTTTTGGACACATTTCCGTGGCCCACTCTGTACATACAGTAATTCCATGATGTGTGATGTAAAAAACCTGCATTTACATACAGTATTTAATATTTTATACTAACATTTTAGTTTTCATGTTCATCTTAAATAGTAACATATGAACAAACATAATATGTTTGTGCATTATTAATTATTAATTATGTTCTACACATTTATCTTAGACGGTGGTGTAGGTGGTGTAGTGGTTAGCACTGTCGCCTTGCACCTTCAGGGTCTGGGTTCGATTCCCGTCTCTGTGTGCATGGAGTTTGCATGTTCTCCCCATGCTTGGTGGGTTTCCTCCGGGTACTCCTGTTTCCTCCCACAGTCCAAAGATATGCAGGTTAGGGTGATTGGCCTTCCCAAAATTGCCCGTAGTGAGTGTGTGTGTGTGTGGGGCCTGTGATGGACTGGCACCCTGTCCAGGGTGTACCCCGCACGTGCCTCTCCTGGGATAGACTTCAGGTTCCTGAGACCCTGAATACAGGATAAAGCGGTATAGAAGATGAGTGAGTGAGTGAGATTTACCTTAATGGGTAGTCTGAAGGTCAAAAGTACAGTGGTGTGAAAAACTATTTGCCCCCTTCCTGATTTCTTATTCTTTTGCATGTTTGTCACATTTAAATGTTTCTGCTCATCAAAAACCATTAACTATTAGTCAAAGATAACATAATTGAACACAAAATGCAGTTTTTAAATGAAGGTTTACGTCATTAAGGGAGAAAAAAAACTCAAAATCTACATGGCCCTGTGTGAAAAAGTGATCGCCCCCCTTATCCTAAAAAATAACTTAACTGTGGTTCATCACACCTGAGTTCAATTTCTGTAGTCACCCCCAGGCCTGATTACTGCCACACCTGTTTCAATCAAGAAATCACTTAAATAGGAGCTACCTGACACAGAGAAGTAGACCAAAAGCACCTCAAAAGCTAGACATCATGCCAAGATCCAAAGAAATTCAGGAACAAATGAGAACAAAAGTAATTGAGATCTACTGTATCAGTCTGGTAAAGGTTATAAAGCCATTTCTAAAGCTTTGGGACTCCAGCGAACCACAGTGAGAGCCATTATCCACAAATGGCAAAAACATGGAACAGTGGTGAACCTTCCCAGGAGTGGCCGGCCGACCAAAATTACCCCAAGAGCGCAGAGACAACTCATCCGAGAGGCCACAAAAGACCCCAGGACAACATCTAAAGAACTGCAGGCCTCACTTGCCTCAATTAAGGTCAGTGTTCACGACTCCACCATAAGAAAGAGACTGGGCAAAAATGGCCTGCATGGCAGATTTCCAAGGCGCAAACCACTTTTAAGCAAAAAGAACATTAAGGCTCGTCTCAATTTTGCTAAAAAAAAACATCTCAATGATTGCCAAGACTTTTGGGAAAATACCTTGTGGACCCATGAGACAAAAGTTGAACTTTTTGGAAGGTGCGTGTCCCGTTACACCTGGCGTAAAAGTAACACAGCATTTCAGAAAAAGAACATCATACCAACAGTAAAATATGGTGGTGGTAGTGTGATGGTCTGTTTTTTTTTTGCTGCTTCAGGACCTGGAAGGCTTGCTGTGATAGATGGAACCATCAATTCTACTGTCTACCAAAAAATCCTGAAGGAGAATGTCCGGCCATCTGTTCGTCAACTCAAGCTGAAGCGATCTTGGGTGCTGCAGCAGGACAATGACCCAAATCACACCAGCTAATCCACCTCTGAATGGCTGAAGAAAAACAAAATGAAGACTTTGGAGTGGCCTAGTCAAAGTCCTGACCTGAATCCTATTGAGATGTTGTGGCATGACCTTAAAAAGGCGGTTCATGCTAGAAAACCCTCAAATAAAGCTGAATTACAACAATTCTGCAAAGATGAGTGGGCCAAAATTCCTCCAGAGCGCTGTAAAAGACTCGTTGCAAGTTATCGCAAATGCTTGATTGCAGTTATTGCTGCTAAGGGTGGCCCAACCAGTTATTAGGTTCAGGGGGCAATTACTTTTTCACACAGGGCCGTGTAGGTTTGGATTTTTTTTCTCCCTAAATAATAAAACCCCTCATTTAAAAACTGCATTTTGTGTTTACTTGTGTTATCTTTGACTAATAGTTAATGGTTTTTGATGATCAGAAACATTTTGTGTGACAAACATGCAAAAGAATAAGAAATCAGGAGGGGTCAAATAGTTTTTCACACCACTGTATATACACTGTGTTCCAAATTATTATGCAAATTGGATGTAAGTGTCATAAACATTAAATGTTTTGTTTTTGTTTAAATGTTTGGGGATGACAGGGGGCGGGGGTGCGCAGAGTACAGTTCACCTCTCCCAAATGAAGCGGACAAGAAGGGGGCTAAATTATGTCTACCAGACTTTCTTACAAATAACGCACATTTCATTCAAAATATTATAAACACACACCAGTAATTTGCACTTTTTTCATTTATTTAATTGTGTGAAATGGCAAATAAAAATAGAAAATAACGATTATGCAGTGGAGGTGAATTGGTTTAGTCTTGACGGTCGTGACTGACAGCGTTGGGGGAAATCTGCTGATTGTTGAATCGTCGATAGTAACACAGTGATGGAGAGAAAAAGGCCAAAGCTATCAGGGGCCCAATAAAAAAGAAAAGAAGATGAGGAGAAACGGGAGATATGAGGAGAAAAGATAAAGGTATGCAACAATGTTCTCTCTGTATGATTAAGTTATTGATGTCATCATGTTAATTAGTGGTATAACGTTAACTCTTAGGTTTGTTAGCCTTCTTGCTTATGATGCTTGCTATGCTTACCTTGCTA
Organism: Channallabes apus; assembly: GCA_030522415.1. Lineage (NCBI taxonomy): Eukaryota > Metazoa > Chordata > Actinopteri > Siluriformes > Clariidae > Channallabes > Channallabes apus. The sequence continues at coordinate 44,164,433 of CM060107.1, read as the reverse complement.
AAAAAAAAAAACACACACACAATAAAAGTTTACAAACCATCAAAGAAATTCTAATGGTTTCTATTAAATATCACAAAATGTAACCACAAAATTATGCTTTGCAGCAAGACTGTTGCAAGTACAGTTATTTATTTCCATTGTTTATTATGTTAATGTTGGCTATAGCCAATATATTTACTATATATTTACAGTATACTGTAAATAGCCAGTTTAATTTACATATGTGTAGATAGTTTAAAAGACATTTTCCATTTGCTATAACTCTGTTACGTGACAAAGCATATAATTTGAGGCAGTAAATTAACCAAGGAGCTAATTGTTCCTCCCTTAGATTAGTATGGAACGATATCGCGGACAATATTCAAATGCAATTGCAAATTGCATTTGCAATTGCGTTTCGCAGATGTGGACGCACAAAGTGTGCCATAATTCAAATGCAATTGCAAACTTTGCATTACCGTTTTCTGATTCGCCTTTGCGAGCGCACACTGACTGCCAAATTTCAAATGAAAAAACAAAGTCCATTTGCATTTGTATTTCCCAGGTCTTACACGTCATGAACCTGTCATATTTAAATATCAAAATCAATTACCACATTTGCTTTTTCACTTTCTCTGCGTCGCGCGTCAAGCCGGCCAAAATTCAAACGCAATCGCTAATCCATTTGCAATTGCATTTCCAACACGTTACACAGAAACCTGTCAATCAGCGTCAGGGGCGGGTCTATACTGTGGGGCGGGATTGTATGGGGAGTGACGTCACTCGCACTCGCCGACCAAGAGGGGGATATTTGAGCACTGGAGGTGAACCGAGATCTCATTTGTTTATCAAGAAATAAACACACAAAAATGACAAATCGCATATTTTCTTGCTCCGGAGTGTTACAGAGAAGTTTTTACAAATAAAAATATTTTTAGATCTTCTCCTGTTACAGCCTGCTGGAGCTAAATCTTTCAGAAACGCTGCGTACCGGTGTTATGCGCTAAAAAGCCTCCCTGCCACTGATTGCCCCCCCTCCCCAACATAACCTCTATCAAATATTATATCACAACATAAATTAATAGGTTTATGATTTACAAATTGCACCAAACGAATTTGATTATAAAATAATCTATATGAAAAAAAACACATGTAGTATAGGAGGAAAATATATTAATTATATATTATTTTCATATACAACCCCTGGCAAAAATTCTGGAATCACCCCTCTCAGAAGATGTTCATTCAAATGTTTAATTGTGTAGAAAAAAAACAAGCACATACATGCCACAAAACTATTTTCACTCAACAATCCAAACTTCTGGCTGTATAAAACACTTAAAAAAAACAAAAAACAAAGAAAGATAACTATATTCAACGACAACTGTTTTAACAGCTCAAACAGAGGAAAAAAAATATGGAATCACCAAATAAAAACACTACTTGTACTTTGTTGCACCACCTCTGGCTTTTATAACAGCTTGAATTCTCTGAGGCCTGGATTTAACTAATGTCAAACAGTATACTTCATCAGTCTGTCTCCAGCTTTGTCTTATTGCAGTTGCCAGATCAGCTTTGCAGGTTGGAGGCTTGTCGTGGACCATTTTCTTTCATTTCCACCACAGATTTTCAATTGGATTAAGGTCCGGACTATTTGCAGGCCATGCCATTGACATTATATGTATTTCCTGTAGGAACGTTTTCACAGATTTTGCCCTATGGCACGATGCATTATCATCCTGAAAAATGATGCTACCATCACCAAACATCCTTTCAATTGATGGAATAAGAAAAGTGTCCAAAATCTCAACATAAACTTTATGCATTTATAGCATTTATAGAAGATAAAGTAATGACTGTCATGTCTCCCATACCTTTATCTGACATACAACCCCATATCAATAATGATTGTGGAAATTTGCATGTTTTCTTCAGGCAGTTGTCTTTATAAATTTCATTGGAACGGCACCAAACAAAAGTTCCAGCATCATCACCCTGCCCAATGCAGATTCGTGATTCATCACTGAATCTAACTCTCATCCAGTCATCCGCAGTCCAAGATTGTCTTTCTTTAGCCCACTGAACCCTTGTTTTTTCTGTTTAGATGTTAATGATGGTTTTCTTTTGGCTTTTCTGTATGTAAATCCCATTTCTTTTAGGCGATTTCTTACTGTCCGGTCACAGACATTGACTCCACTTTCTACCCATTTGTTCCTCATTTGTTTTGTTGTGCATTTTCTGTTTTCAAGGCATATTGCTTTAAGTTTTCTGTCTTGGCGCTTTGATGTCTTTCTTGGTCTACCAGTATGCTTCCCTTTTACAACCTTTCCATTTGATTTGTACTTGGTCCAGATTTTAGACACAGCTGACTGGGAACAACCAACATCTTTTGCAACATTCCATGAAGATTTACCTTCTTCAAGAAGTTTGATAATTCTCTTCTTTGTTTCAACTGACATCTCTCGTGTTGGAGCTATGAGTTATGTCAATCATCTTGGTTCAACACATCCCTAATGTGTGCAAGCACTCTTTTTTAACTGTAGACTAATTAGCAGTTGTAGAATTGCAAAGTGCATGGTGATTCCATATTTTTTTCCTCAGATTTGTGTGATTCCATATTTTTTTCCTCTGTTTGAGTTGTTAAAACAGTTGTCGTTGACTATAACAGTTGTCGTTGACTTTCTTTGTTTTTTTTTTTTAAGTGTTTTATACAGCCAGAAGTTTTGATTGTTGAGTGAAAATAGTTTTGTGGCATGTATGTGCTTGTTTTTTTTCTACACAATTAAACATTTGAAAGAACATCTTCTGAGAGGGGTGATTCCATACTTTTTGCCAGGGGTTGTATATGTATATTTTTATATTTCTTATTTATAATAAAAATCGCTTCGTGATAATACTCATATATTATATTTGATAATAATAATATGAATATTTGATTGTGATGTCCTCATATATTTGACAGAGATTTTGTGGGGGTGCAATCAGTGGCAGGGGACAGGGGTAGCTCAGTGGTTAAGGCATTGGACTACGGTTCGGAAGATCCCAGGTTCAAACCCCACAACCACCAAGTTGCCACTGTTGGGCCCTTGAGCAAGGCCCTTAACCCTCAACTGCTCAGATGTGTAATGAGATAAAAATGTAAGTCACTCTGGATAAGAGCGTCTGCCAAATGCCTAAATGTAAATTTTAGCGCATAACACCGGTACGCAGCGTTTCTGAAAGATTTAGCTCCAGCAGGCTGTAACAGGAGAAGATCTAAAAATATTTTTATTTGTAAAAACTTCTCTGTCCACTCCGGAGCAAGAAAATATGCGATTTGTCATTTTTGTGTGTTTATTTCTTGATAAACAAATGAGATAATCTCGGTTCACCTCCAGTGCTCAAATATCCCCCTCTTGGTCGGCGAGTGCGAGTGACGTCACTCCCCATACAATCCCGCCCCACAGTATAGACCCGCCCCTGACGCTGATTGACAGGTTTCTGTGTAACGTGTTGGAAATGCAATTGCAAATGGATTAGCGATTGCGTTTGAATTTTGGCCGGCTTGACGCGCGGCGCAGAGAAAGTGAAAAAGCAAATGTGGTAATTGATTTTGATATTTAAATATGACAGGTTCATGACGTGTAAGACCTGGGAAATACAAATGCAAATGGACTTTGTTTTTTCATTTGAAATTTGGCAGTCAGTGTGCGCTCGCAAAGGCGAATCAGAAAACGGTAATGCAAAGTTTGCAATTGCATTTGAATTATGGCACACTTTGTGCGTCTACATATGGGAAACGCAATTGCAAATGCAATTTGCAATTGCATTTGAATATTGTCCGCGATATCGCTCCATAGATTAGATTATATTAGATTAATAAAGTGTCCAATGACTGCCATCAAAAACCATGAGCCTCTTTGAGCTTATCACTTTTATGTACGATAAGGATCTATCTGAGATCTACCCCAACTTTTGGACTGCTCTCAGGATTGCACTTACATTGGCAGTGACTGGAGCTTTTCCAAATTAATTCTATACTTTCTTTGTTTGTACACAGTATATTTATTTAAGTTATGAGTAGTTTAATAAAACGTGTGGTGTGTACAAAATGTGAAGTTTTTTTTTTTTTTTTTTTGGGAGGGACTCTCGCCCAGGGAGCAATTCAGTTTAGAACCGCCACTGCATGCTGCAAAGAATACCTCTGTGTCATTGGCTGCTATGGGAATAAAAGATGAGGAACTCATGGTGTGGCCACCATCCTTCCCTGCCCTCAACCCCATTGAGAACCTTTGGAGAATCCTCAAAAGATCTATGAGGGTGGGAGGCGGTTTGATTCAAAACAGCAGCTCTGGGAGGCTATTCTGACATCCCGCAAAGAAATTCAAGCAGAAACTGTCCAAAAACTCACAAGTTCAATGGATGCAAGAATTGTGAAGGTGATATCAAAGAAGGGGTCCTATGTTAAGAAGTAACATGCCCTGTTAGGATGTTTTTAATTGAAATAAGTTTTGATTTCAGTAAATATGACCTCCTAAAGCTGCAAATTCAACAAAAGCCCATTTTCGGTTCTTTACAACCTATAAAATGTTTTAACTCTGTTGTACATAATAATTTGGAACAGTGCGTTTTCAGTTTTTTATTTATAAAATAAATATCGTTATCATTAGGAGGTTTGTTCAATAAAATTCAAATTATACCCTAATGGTTGATGACTAGAAAATTATACTGACTTAGTCATTTGCATTGACTAATTATGAAAATCAGGGAAAGATATCATTTGTGTAATAATTTGGAACGCAGTGTATAGTGGAACCTTGGATTGCAAACATAATTCATTCTGGAAGGGGGTTCGTATTTCAAAACACTTGTAAATCAAAGCGAATTTCCTCATAAGAAATAATCACTCACTCATCGTCTAGATCGCTTTATCCTGTATTCAGGGTCGGGGGGACTTGGAGCCTATCCCGGGAGGCTTACGACTCAAGGCAGGGTACACCCTGGACAGGGTATAAGAAATAACTCATATTATTAATTCCACAGTTAAATCCACACTTATCTGTCGGGATTTATTTAATAAAAATAAATCCCGACAGATAAGTGTTTCCATTTGTGCATGCAGACGGAGAGACCGTTTTTAAACAGTTTAAAAATTAGCAAGGAACATCGCTAGTCACACTCGCGTGAGCGCATACTAAACGGAATAACTGCTGTAATCACTGTCTCAAGTCTCAAATCTCAAGTCTCATTTATTTATATAGCCCTTTATGTTACAACGTACAGTAGGCCAAAGGACTGAACATCAGAGAAACTGTGAAATATAATAAAATATAATAAAATAAAATAAAATAAAATAAAATAACATAACATATAAAGCAAAGTCAAGAATTAAAAGCAACAGAGTATAAATACGTTTTAATACGCGATTTAAAAACCTCAACTGAGGATGCAGATCTAACATCAGGGGGAAGCGCATTCCACAGCCTAGGACCAACAACTGAAAAGGCTCGATCCCCTTTTGTTTTAAGGCGAGTTCTCGGTACAAACAGCTGAAAACTATTGGAATACCTTTGTGCTCTACCAGAGTTCGTACGCACCAAGTCCTTAATATATTCCGGGGCCAGCTCATGAACAGCTTAGTAAACGTACAACAACACCTTGTACTGAATTCGCTGTTTCACAGGAAGCCAATGAAGCCTTTCTAGAACCGGAGTAATGTGCTCCCTTTTCTTGACACCAGTAAGGAGCCTGCAGCTTCGAAATAAGTGATTGATTGATACCTACGTAAAGAACATTACAATAATCCAAACGAGAAGAGATGAATGCATGAATCACTTTTTCTAGGTCGGGAACAGACAGAAAAGACTTAATTTTTGCAATAGTCCTTAACTGGTAATAGCAATTTTTTACCACATTTTTGACCTGATGATCGAACATAAGAGCAGAGTCAAAAATTACACCTAAATTTCTTATTTTGGGTCGAACATATGTTTTCCAAGAACCAAGAAAATAACTGCCACTATTAACCCTAGGTCTGGGTAAGGGTGATGTAGAATGCCGAAGTGAATCTGTTCTTGAGTTCTCTGAACGCTGTGATGGCCGGCAGGTGCACTGTTTACCTCCCTTTATCATAGACATTAAGGGTGCGGAGATGGAGCTGAAGTTGCAGATGAAGCGGCGGTAGAAGTTAGCGAATCCTAGGAAGCGCTGAAGTTCCTTGATCGTGGTGGGTTGCGGCCAGTTAACAACAGCGCGTACCTTGGAGTCATCCATGGCTTCTCCCTCCGGACTGTATATGTAACCCAGGAACGATATCTTGGTCTGGTGAAAATCACTTCTCAAGCTTTGCATATAGTTGATACTGTATAGTTGTTGATATATATAGTTGTTGAAGGACTGACCGGACATGATTTACATGATCGTGGAAGGAGTCGGAATAGATCAGGATATCATCAATGTAGACGATGACCCAGCGGTTGAGCATGTCCCTGAAGACGTCATTAATGAAGGCCTGAAACACAGACAGACTATTGACCAGTCCGAAGGGCATAACGAGGTACTCATAATGACCAGTGATGGTTGAAAAGCCCGTTTTCCATTCGTCACCCTCCTTTATGCGAATGAGATTGTAAGCACTGCGTAAATCCAGCTTGGTGAAGAACTTGGCAGTGCGCAGTTGTTCTAGGGCAGCAGGAACAAGTGGGAGCAGGTTGTGGAACTTGATGTCATCTCATTAAGACCGCGGTAGTCGATACAAGAACAGAGGCTGCCATCTGTTTTTTTTTACAAAGAAGAAGCCAGCCGAGGTGGGGGAAGTGGATGAACGAATAAAGCCTTTTCTCAGTTCCTCCTCTATGTAGGCCTTCATGGCAGTGGATTCAGGTTGGGAAAAGGGAAACATGCGACCCTTGGGAGGATGATTCTGGCAGCAAGTCAATTGCACAGTCGGTGGAGCAATGATGTTGTGATGCCTTGGTCTTGCTGAAGGCCTCAGTGAGCTCCAACAGCATTGAGTCCCTTGTGAAACAGGAGTTTGAGAGGATTGTCCGGCCAGCTGGTCTGAGCGGCAAGCGTGCGGAAGGTTAGCGCATAGTCAGCCGCGGAGCCCTGTCGCAGCTGAAGTAGTTGCTTCCCAACCTTCTTGCCGTCCGCTGGGTGGTCGAAGACCTCTCAGAAATTTTGTAGGAAGCCAGCGAAAGAAGGAAACACGACACGATCCTCACAACACACAGCCATGGCCCAGTCGAGTGCTCTGCCAGACAATAACGAACACACAAAAGCTATGCGGCTAGTGTCAGTAGGGTACAGGGTAGGTTGTTGATTAACAAACATAGAGCATAGTTGTAGAGTCGTAGTTGTAGACATCAGTTGCTGCATCTTGCAAATCACTGACTTTTACAACAACCTTTTTGCTGTATCTTGTAAATTACAGTCTTAGCTTACGTATATAACAACACTCTTGCTGTATATCTCTACTTACGGGAGCTTACATTTACAACAACCTAGTTGTTGTATCTTACATTTCCAGCTCGCGGTCAAAAGCTTGTGTTTCCGTAGCCTTCCGCAACTAAACTGAACTCTCTATCATATGACAGTCACACAAATGCATATAATAGTGGAATGACATCACAGACCAACTTACGATTGTCAAAATGGATGCATAACTTAGAAATTTAAAGCTTATGGCTTATGTAACAAACTTAATGCTTAATGCAGTACTAATGAATAGAACAAGGTAGAATAAATGAAATAAGAACAAATAAAATAAAATAAACACAACAACAAATTCATAACAAGTACGATATGGCTCTTACATTCCAACCCCTAATTGACAGGCATGGAGACTGACAATTACAATTTTGTGTGTTTTTTTTTTTTGATAAAGCCATTAAATCAAACATTCTTAACCTTCTAAACGTTTTAAATCTTTTAAATGTATAATATTTATCTCAGGTGTTTATATTTGCATATCAAATCTCATAACATATTACCACACATTTAACAGTCCATTTCATATATGAGGCACAGCTTGTCGATGGGTCTTTCCAGAGTGTTGGTCTTGGTTTTAACTAACACACGTCTCACACGTCCCCTTTTGTCGAGGAACACTTTCGTGATTCATCCGATAACCCATGAATTTCTTGGAAAAGACTTATCAGTTATTAAAACTATATCTCCAATCGAGAGGTTTTTTTAGTTTTGAAACCATTTTTGCCGTTCCTGGAGCAAGGGCAAGTATTCACGCACCCATCGCTTCCAGAGCAGGTCTGATAGGTGCTGGATCTGCTTCTCCATGCGACGTGCATAGATGTCTTCCTTTTTGAAAAATCCAGAGGGCAGGTTTGGCTGTTTTTTCATCAGCAGCAGGTGGTTTGGTGTCAGAGGTTCCAGATCTGTGGGATCCTCCGAGACAGTAGTGAGGGGTCGGTTATTCATTATCGCTTCTACTTCACACACGAATGTATGCAGGCTCTCGTCAGTTAATGTTTGTTCTTTCAGTACTGATCTCAAGATCTTTCTAACTGACCTGATCTGTCTTTCCCATATTCCGCCAAAGTGAGATCCAGAAGGTGGGTTAAATGTCCACTGTATGTTCCTTTGAGTAAGGAAGCTTTCAATTTGTGACTGATTCCATTGCTGAATAGCCTCATGCAGTCCAGTGTCAGCGCCTATGAAGTTTCAAATTCAAATTCAAATTCAAATTTTATTGGTCACATACACAATCATACACAGTATAATATGCAGTGAAATGCTTTATACGACCGCCAGTGACCTTAAAAAAAGAAAATAAAAGCTTGTACGTAAAATAAATAATCAATAAAAAGGAAATACTAAAGAAATAAATTTAACTAGTAAAATTAACTGTGCATAAGGGCATAATAAAATATTGCAAAAATATAGGATTAAAGTGACAGTGGTTGTGCAAGTATGCATGGAGGTGACATGTGCAATTGTCCAGATGTATGAGTATTTTAGTGCAAGTGTGTATGAATGTGTCCATGATTGTCCAGTCAGTGTTGTGAGCTTAAAAGATGTTATTAGTCCTGTGTTTGTGGTGTGATTGTGTGATTGAGAGACCTTATCGCCTGTGGGAAGAAGCTCCTCCTCAGTCTCTCTGTGTTGGCCTTTAGGGAGCGGAATCTCTTCCCAGACCGCAACAAAGAGAACAGTCCATTACTGGGGTGACTGAGGTCCTTCATGATCTTCCTGGCCTTAGTCCAGCACCGCTTGCTGTAGATGGAGTGTTGGTCAGGGAGCTCAGTGCGGATGATGCGCTCGGCTGATCGCACCACCCTCTGTAGAGCTCGTCTGTCCTGCATGGTGCTGTTCCCGAACCAGGTCGTGATGTTTCCCGTCAGGATGCTCTCTATGGTGCAGGAGTAGAAGTTCCTGAGCACCTTGGAGGGCAGTCTAAAGTCTCTCAAGCGTCTGAGGTGGTAGAGACGCTGCCAGGCTTTTTTCACCACGGTGCTGATGTGACAGGACCATGATAGGTCCTGCGTGATGTGAACACCAAGGTATCTGAAGCTGTCCACTCTCTCCACTGGGCTCCTGTTGATGACGGGGGTCTGGTAGTTCCTCTCCTGCTTTGTGCTAAAGTCCACTATCAGCTCCTTTGTCTTACTGACGTTCAGGAAGAGATTGTTCCTCTGGCACCAGTTCTCCAGATTTCCAATCTCCTCTAGGTAGTCCGACTCATCATTGTTGGTGATCAGTCCGACCACGACGGTGTCGTCAGCAAACTTGATGATGGAGGTGGAGTTGGTAGTGGCCACGCAGTCGTGGGTGTACAAAGAGTACAGCAGGGGGCTCAGAACACAACCCTGGGGGGCTCCAGTGCTGAGGGTGAGTGTGGCTGAGACATGTCCGCCCATCCTTACTGCCTGTGGTCTGCCAGTCAGAAAATTGGAGATCCACTGACATATAGATGAGCTCAGTCCCAGGTGCTCCAGCTTGGTGGTGAGTGTGGAGGGAATTATTGTGTTAAAAGCAGAGCTGTAGTCGATGAAGAGCATTTTAACATAATTCCCTTTCCTAGTGTCCAGGTGAGTGAGTGATGTGTGGAGGAGATGAGAGATTGCATCGTCTGTGGAGCGGTTCTGACGGTATGCAAACTGTAGTGGGTCCAGTGTGCCGGGTAGTGAAGAAATGATGAAGTCTCTGATAAGGCGTTCAAAGCACTTCATCACTACTGAGGTGAGAGCTACAGGGCGATAGTCATTGAGGGAAGCAGGATGTGGTTTCTTTGGAACAGGAACAATAATGGACTCTTTGAAGCATGTGGGGATCACCGACTGAGATAAAGAGATGTTGAATATCTCAGTGAACACAGGTGCTAGCTGGTCTGCGCAGGCTCTGAGAATACGACCTGAGATGCCGTCTGGTCCTGCTGCTTTCCTGGTGTTCACTCACTTGAAGGCTCTCCTCACGTCGTGCTCGGAGATGATGAGCGCGTTCCCGGTGCTGGCTGTGTCTTCCTGTCTGCAGCCGTTAGCGCCGCTAGCATTAGCGCCGTTAGCATTAGCATTGCTAGCGTCTTTAGCTGCAGCCTCGAAGCGAGCGTAAAATGTGTTCAGCTCGTCTGCCAGAGTCGCGTCCGCGTTCGTCATACCGGATGTTGGTGCTTTATAATCCGTTATTGTTCTTAGTCCCTGCCACAGGCTCCTAGAGTCACTCTGTTGAAGCTGTGACTCTAGTTTTCTCGCGTAGCGCTGCTTCGCCTCTTTCACCGCCTTCCGGACGTTATATGACGCAGCCTTGTACGGTTCCATGTCCCCCGACGCAAGTCCCGTGTTGTAGGCAGCTGTGCGAGATCTCAGAGCGTCGCGGATGGTTTTATCCACCCACGGCTTCTGGTTGGGAAACGTTCTGATAGTCTTTTTCTCTACCGTATCGTCTGCCAGCTTTTCAATAAATCCCACAACCGCTTCCGTAAACACGCTGACGTCATCATCGGAGCTGTTTCTGAACATGTCTCAGTCTGTGTCATCGAGTACGTCCTGTAACGCGGCGACCGATTGGTCCGTCCAGCGCGCGACCTCCCTCAGGACCGGAACTTCCTGTTTCAGCCTTTGTTTATATTTTGGCATGAGGAAAATGGCGGCGTGGTCGGATTTACCAAACGCTGGACGAGATTGTGCGTTGTAACCGTCTTTGACCGTGGTATAACAGTGGTCCAGTGTCCTTTCGCCCCTGGTGGGGCAGGTGATGTGTTGATAAAAGTTCGGCGCTGCGCGTTTGAGGTTGGCACTATTAAAATCCCCCGCCACAATGAGCGCAGCGTCCCGGTGTTGTGTCTGGTGCTGTGTGAGCGCCTCATGCAGCTCGCATAAGGCAGTTTCAGTGTCTGCTTGTGGAGGTATGTAAACGGCACTGATTATGACCGATGTGAACTCCCGTGGAAGATAAAATGGACGACACATGATGGACAGTAGTTCCAGGTTTGGTGTGCAGGAGCGTGTAAGAGGAACAACGCTCGCGCTGTTGCACCAGCTGTTGTTCACCATTAAGCACACGCCGCCTCCTCTTGACTTCCCCGAGTCCCGCGTCCTGTCCATGCGGTGAACCGAAAAGAACTCGGCCGGCTGTATGGCGTGGTCTGGCACCGCTGGGTTCAGCCATGTCTCGGTGAAGCAGAGGAGATTGCAGTCCCGAATGTCTCTCTGGAACTTTATCCTGGCCCTGAGGTCATCGAGCTTGTTCTCCAGTGACTGGACGTTGGCGAGCAGGATGCTAGGCAGAGGTGTGCGGTGTGCACGGGTCCTGAGCCGGTTCCTCACACCAGCTCGTCTCCCTCGGGTTCGTCGCTTCGCATCGCGTCCATTGTTCTCCCTCAGGATCTCACTCGGCCAGCTCAGATCCGGAGTTAAAAACGTCGAATTGTGAGTACATTGTATACCAATAGAAACAAGAGTGTCTCTATCATACCTAATGTACTCAATGGTGGTGATTTTGCCGATTTTAAAACACTGAAAACTAGCTTAAAGAACAAAAACAAAGAAAAGGTGGTCAGAGCAGTCGTGACGGCAGCCGACCTCACCGGCGCCATCTTGGTTTACTAAGTTTGTTCCATTGTCACTTCGCATCACTGACACCTGACCTCTCCTGCTTATAAAGCGTCGCATGGCATTCAAATATCCCCCTCTTGGTCGGCGAGTGCGAGTGACGTCACTCCCCATACAATCCCGCCTCACAGTATAGACCCGCCCCTGACGCTGATTGACAGGTTTCTGTGTAACGTGTTGGAAATGCAATTGCAAATGGATTAGCGATTGCATTTGAATTTTGGCTGGCTTGACGCGCGGCGCAGAGAAAGTGAAAAAGCAAACGTGGTGATTGATTTTGCTGTTTAAATATGACAGGTTCATGACGTGTAAGACCTGGGAAATACAAATGCAAATGGACTTTGTTTTTTCATTTGAAATTTGGCAGTCAGTGTGCGCTCGCAAAGGCGAATCAGCAAACGGTAATGCAAAGTTTGCAATTGCATTTGAATTATGGCACACTTTGTGCGTCCACATATGGGAAACGCAATTGCAAATGTAATTTGCAATTGCATTTGAATATTGTCCGCAATATCGCTCCATAAAAAAGACCACTATTTGACTATTTGAAATTAAACCTGCATTAAACCGAAACAACTCTACAGTAACTTTAAAGCAGCTTACATTCAAGTGTCTGAAAGAATAAAAACATATCCAAGATATTGCAAAAGAAATCAAAATTACAGGTGTTTTAGAAGAAATTTCAACTCAAAGTAAAATCTTAATTGATTTGCTTTTCCGAAACAAACTAAATAAGCTTTATTTAGTTTTTTTGTTTTGTGTTTAGTTAAGTATTGTAACGCCTGAATAAACAAACTCACCTTAAAGGACAACCCAACACACTGTGATATCAATATGACTTTGTAGTAAAAGTTACATGGTGTCCCAATTGACCATTCACATGTCCCATGTAAAAAGTGTATAAAACACCAGCCAAGCCACTTTTTCCTTCTTTTCAAAGCGTTCTCAAGCTTGTGCAACTGTGCTTGTGCAATCTGCCATTGCTATGTACCCATGAATACAAGGAAAACGTGTGAGTCTCGAAACAGTGTCGCTCTTTTTTGTCTTTCTTGTCATGCATCTCCATGTAAAATAATACAATTAAGCCCCAAAAGATGCGAACATGTGAACAGCCCTAAAAACAGGCAAAATACATAGCAGCCTGATTTGAGAAATGGTATAGTTTAACTTTAATTAACTGCCTAAACATTGAAAAAAAAATCTGTGTAGTCGCTAGGCGAACAGACTGACCTTTTCTTTACATATTTGTATAGTGCCATCCAAACACACACCTTCACAGCAGGGCGTGGCATTTAACTCTGGTGCCTAGCAAAGGGTCATCCGTATTGTGGAGATACCAAAAGATGCAGTTGCATTAAGTAGGTTTGAGGACATTTCTTTTTACGTTCAGTTTGGTTGTTTATCATCAACACAAAACAGTTTACTAGTTTGATCAAATCATTAACATTATTACCAAGAATAAAAAAGACCAGGACTTTTTACATAGTTTGTCAACCACAAAAGCGAGGATGGTAAGCTTCTTGGGATCTTTACATTCCTAGGTTTCCAAGTCTCCCAGGACATCTCACATGCTCCCAGCACTACAGGTACCTCACTGGTCAAAAGAAAATCAATTTCTGGTCAAAAGAACATCAATAGACATAATGTATGAGAACGCTCAAGAAACCCAAGGTGTCCGAACAGCTCTTGGGAAAACTACACCACTGAGAGCATACTGATGTTGTGCCTCGTGGTTTGATACCACTGCTCCATCTACAGATAATTTAGCAGGACAGCAGATGTGGAAAAAGTTTATTGGTCTATAATTGTAGTCAAGTATAAGGTACCAAATACCCAGAAGGTCTCTGTTCAACATCCTCTGTTGATCCGCTCGCTACAATAAAAGAAAAGTTGCCTGCACGACAAATTGAGGAAGTGAGAAACACGCAGGCAGGAGGCAAGGGATAGGAAACAGGGCCCGGTTTCACGATAACGCACACTATTCGCGCGCTAAGAAGCCTCTTAAGATATATCTTCCGTTAAGTGATAACTTTTCTAAGTGTATTTCTCGAACTGTCTCTTAGGAGTCTTCTTAAGTCGCTGCCTCTTATGTCCGACGTTACAAGGCGCTGTCTACAGTGAAGGTCCTGAATTAGCGGACATCGGTTGCTCAGGAATCGATTTTTGACTTCTTTTTCATGACAGTGTTAAGAAAGACGGCACTTTCTATGCAAATTAAACATTGCACTAAATTCTTTTAATAGCGTTTATTTCGACATGGGTTAACTTAACAATAACCTGCCATAATAGACAAATATATAAATTAAATCACCAAACTGTCGCTAATATTTTCATGTAACATGTTGATTGATAAAATCATAGTTGATTGATAAACAGCTGATAACACTAGTGAAGAGCTCTTCACCAGCTTCAGAAACAATGTGAAGCATGTCAGTTGTTGGGGTTGTATAGCGCACTTATGGAATGAATACGATGAGATGACAGAGTGGAGGTTTAATACCCCTATCTCACCTACGCGGGGCTGTAAGTGCGGTACATTATGATTCAGCGCGAGTTTTGCAAAAAAAATAAACATGTTTAACATGCGGAAGCTCGCGGACCTTGTAGATCTTCGCGGACCGTCGGGCGGCCACTCGAGGCGGATCATGGTGCCTAATACCCCTCTCTCACCTGTGCGGCCGGACTCATCTGCGTGAGCTGCCGCGTTTGCCCCGCGACGTTCCTTTAACATTCCGCGTTCTGCAAGGTCTGCAAGCTTCCGCGAGGACCAGAAAAAAATTCAACGTTGAATTTTTCACGCGGAAACGTAATCACAGCGCAAAACTCGGGGTGAATCATGATCAAGCCTACGGCCACAGCGCGAGACCGCGCAGGTGAGATAGGGGTATAACACTGCATCTCATAGCGAGTCAAACCGCATAAGTGTATAGGGGTATTAAGCATTACAATCACTCAGAAAAATGAATGGATGCGCGGTTTGTAACTCCCAAGGTTTTCTCATCTAACTAAATCAAATTTCATTAAAATAAAACGTGTCAAAAGAAAAACCCATAAAGTTATGGATAATGGCTAATGATCAATGAAACATATTTTAACATCGGATGAAACATATATTGGACATCAGGACGGGGAGTGTAAGTACGACGCGTTGGCCTGGCACGCGCAGGTCTGAGCAGGTCAAGAAGCTCCATAATCTGTTGCCTTGGAAGGCAAAACCTTTTTTTTATTTATTTTTTATTTATAACGACCACGGGGAAAATAAGAAAAGGGCTGAAGTTTTGTCTAAAGGAAAAATGTACATGACCCACACGGCTCCACGGACCACGCCGTCTTCAGTTTAACACAACACCACGCTGCCAAATTGTTCGCCACCTGTTAAATATTAATATTGATTGCCAATTTTAATGCATTAGTCACATTATGAAATAGGCTAATTAAAAGTCACTCTATTAATTCTGATATCAAATAAAATAACATTCTTAAACAGGTCTACAGTATATTCCATCATTAATACGACTTAATTAATACGATACCGTACCATAATGTGTTTGCATACACCGGTGATTTATAAAGACTGCTGCTCAGTGGCGGCGACTAGCGTCTTGAGCTGAAACTACGCTAAGAATGAGTTAAGGTTGGTCCAGACCAACCTTACGAACGTGTGACTTAGCTAAGAGATACTTAGCGTAAGAACGTTTCAGGAAATGCGCCATAACGGTAAGAGAGAGGTTAAGGTACAACTTAAGAACTACTTAGCGATAAGAAGCTTTCGAGAAACCGGGCCCAGAGCAATAGATAAGAAAACTAATATCAGAAAAGAAAAAAAAGACAATAATACTAATAATATTTACTAATATTTTATTATTATTTACTAATAATATCTACTCTTACGTTAATGATAATTAGGCAAAAAGAGGGTGACCCAAGAACAGCACACAGAGTGTGTCATGAACTAACCCGAGACGACCAGAAAGACGTAGCTTTAGCAGTTAGCCCTGTAGCATGAATGGTAAACCCAAACGCGGATTGACACGAGTGGGCAGGATAATCACGAGATTTGTTATAAGGACTCTCAAAGTAAATGAGCAAGAGAAAGACACAATCTAACCCGCGTCCTATAAACACACACTCAGTCTGAAGGTAAACCCAAGAAAGTGAGTACTCACGTGCACACGAACGATTCCGAGGCGGCATGGGCAAAACTCAATGACAGAGCGATGTGCGGCGCCATCTTGTTTCCTTTTATGATTTCAGGTTCGCGACCGTCTTACTTCCGGGTCCTAGTGCCGGTCGCGTCTGAGTGTGCATGACAGTACCCCCCTGTCCAGGACTGACTCCGGACGGTCCCGGGGTGGAGGATACCCGGTGACGGTAGTCCCTAATGAGCCCGGGGTCGAGGATGAAACGTGCTGGGACCCAGGATCGCTCCTCGGGGCCGTAGCCCTCCCAGTCGACCAACTACTGGGTGCCCCTGCCCTGAGGGCACGAGTCGAGGATCCGTCGCACGGTGTAGGTGGGACCGTCGTCAATGATACGGGGGGGAGGAGCAGGGGGGGTGGGTGGAACCATGGGTGAGGTGATGAATGGTTTCAGTTGGGAGGTGTGGAAGACGGGGTGGATCCGGAGCGCCGCAGGCAGCTGGAGCCGGTAGGTGACAGGGTTAACCTTTAGCGTGATGCAGTATGGTCCAATTAACTTTGGTGATAGCTTTTGTGACTCCGTGTGTAGGTGAAGGTTCCTGGTGGATAGCCATACCTTGTCACCTACGTGGTACAACCGTACCGGAGGGTGCCGACGGCGGTGTTGAGTGATATAATTGGTGTTGGCACATTGGATGGCAAGGTTGGCTTGGTGCCATAGCCGCTGGCACCGGCGAACCAACTGTTGGGCCGATGGTACGTCAACCTCCGGTTCTTGGTGGTCGAATATCGGAGGTTGGAAACCATGACACACCTCAAATGGACTCTGAGGTGGTTGGTGGCTGAGGAGACATGGAGGTTGTGGGACAACTCAGCCCATTTGAGGTAGCGGGCCCAGGAGTGTTGGCGATCCGACACAAAGCACCTCAGGTAACGCTCCAGCTGTTGGTTGGTTCGCTCCGTCTGACCATTTGTCTGGAGGTGGTAACCAGAAGACAGACTGCAGGTTGAATTGATCAGATGGCAGAAAGTCCTCCAGAACCGCGCGGTGAACTGGGGACCTCTGTCCGAGACGATGTCCTTTGGGAACCCATGCAATCGGACTATGTGTTCCAATATCAGCTCGGCTGTGTTTTTAGTTGACGGGAGTCCGGCGAGGGCCACCAGGTGCACTGCCTTGGAGAAGCGATCCACGATGGTGAGGATTACGTCCTTTCCCTCCGAGGCCGGCAGGCCCGTAATGAAGTCTACGGCGATGTGCGTCCAGGGCCGTCGAGGAACAGGAAAAGGCTTGGAGTTCTCCGGGTTTTGGTCGATTTTGTCCTTGGCCCTGGCACACACCGGGCACGCCTGGACGAACTCAGTGATGTCCTTCCTCATCGAGGGCCACCAGAAAGCCCATTTCACGAAGGTGGTGGTTCGTAGGGTTCCTGGGTGTCCAGCGATGAGCGAGGAATGGCCCCACTGGAGGTCGTCCAGGTGGCACGCCTGCCGGTGCGGCTTCTGTGGTCAGTGCCTGGCGGACCCTCGTTTCCATGTCCCAATGGAGGGGTGCGATGATCCGGGTGGGTGGAATGACGTCTCTCACTCGTACTGACGGGAGAGGGCGTCGGCCTTGGTGTTCTTTGACCCCGGGCGGTACGACAGATGGAAGTCGTATTGCTCGAAAAATAGGGCCCACTGTGCCTGTCGTGGGTTGAGCTGTTGTTTCAGGTTCCTGATGGTGAGCAGGTTCTGGTGATCCGTCCAGACGATGAACGCCATTCCTCCAAGGCCCACTTTATGCCCAATAGTTCTCGGTCCCCTACTCCGTATCGCTGCTGAGTGGGGTTAAATTTTTTGGAGTAGAAGCCACACGGGTGTAGCTTCTGGTCTGGACCTCGCTGGGAGAGAACGGCGCCGGCGCCCACTTCCGACGCGTTCACCTCCACAACAAATGGTTGATTGGTGAGGAGAATAGGTGCGGTGGTGAAGAAGTGACCGAGTTTTTTGAAGGCGGAGATGGCGGTTGAGTTGAGTTGGAAAGGATGGGTTGAGGGCCTGGTCAGTGTGGTGAGTGGTGCTACAACTGTACTGTAGCCCCGGATAAAGCGAGGGTAAAAGTTCACAAACCCGAGAAAGCGTTGGAGCTGCTTCAGTGTCCTGGGTAGGGGCCAGTGACGTACAACCTCCAGCTTCTGCGGGTCCATGGCCACACCCTGGGGCGAGATGACAAAACCCAGGAAAGTGGTGGAGTGCTCGTGAAAAGCACACTTTTCCAGCTTATAGTACAGCTGGTGGGCGAGCAATCTCTTTAGAACAGCCCTAACATGTTTGGCATGTTCTTCTATGGTGTGTGAGTATATCAGAATGTCATCCAAGTAGACGAACACCCATCGGCCTAGCATGTCCCTGAGAACATCATTGATGAACTGTTGGAAGGCCGAGGGTGCGTTACAGAGTCCAAAAGGGATGACCATAATGGCTCTCATAATGTCCGGTGGGGGTGATGAAGGCCGTCTTCCACTCATCACCCTCTCTGATGCGCACCAAGTTGTAGGCGCTCCGGAGGTCCAACTTAGTGTACACGGTGGCACCAGAGAGGGCGTCCAGGGCTGAATTGGTAAGAGGCAGTGGGTGACGGCTCCTTATGGTGATTTTGTTAAGCCCCCGATAATCGACACACGGGCGAAGTTCGGCCCCTTTCTTCTTCACGAAGAAGAACCCCGCGGCGGCAGGTGAGGAGGATGGCCGGATGGTGCCATGTCGTAGGGCAAGATCTTAAAATTGGTGGGTCGCTAACAGATGGTAAAATAAGGGACCTGATGTGTTTAACCTTATCCATAAAATAGTGAAGAAATTCATCACAGGTTTCCATAGAAGCCTTCAAAGGGACAGGTTCATGAGCATTAAGAACAGAGTTCAATGTGTTAAAAAGAACACGAGAGTCATGAGAATTAGAAACAATAAGATCAGAAAAAAAATTTTTTTTAGGGGCTTTCACAGCTTTTTGATAATGACACCAGCTTCCTCTTAACATTTCCAATGACACCTGTAACCTGTCCTTTTTCCACCTCCGTTCAGCTCTCCGGCATTCCCTTCTAGCAGCACGGGTGACATCATTTAGCCATGGCTCTGATCTAGCCTTTGATCGTCTGATTTTTAAGGGAGCTGCCGAATCCAATGCGATTTGACAGGCAGAATCAAACTGGAATATTAGCTCCTCAGTGCTGAGCGACGCCGAGGATTGTAAATCCCAGTCACAAGTGAAAATTGCAGAAAAATGAGTGGCGGAGGTGGGATTAAAGACACGGCAGTGACGAACCGAATCACACGATTTAACAGGTTGAGAGAAAGGTACAAAATCAAATAAAACAGGCATATGGTCTGAAAACACAGCATCCCCAATTTCCACATTGAGGACAGATAAGCCACGAGACAGTACAAGATCCAATGTGTGCCCATATTTCTGAGTGGGACCATTGACAGACTGAATAAAGTTAAAAGAGTCCACTAAATCTAAAAAGTCCTTTACCAGGGGCTTGTCAGGACAGCACACATGAATATTAAAATCCCCAACAATTACCACTTGATCATATCTAGGCATAAATTCAGCCAAGAAATCAGCAAAGTCACTTAAGAAGTCCTTATTGTACTTAGGCGGGCGGTAGACCACAGCACACAGCAGCGCAGGAGACTGAGCCAGCTCAAAAAGGCTTATTTCAAAGCTGGAGAAAAAGACCGGGAGAAACAACTGTTTACAGACAAACTTCGATTTAAAAACAGTAGCTAGACCTCCTCCACGACCAGAGGACCGCGGAGTATTTAAATACCGGCAATCACACGGCAGGAGTTCAGAGATCGCGCTGGACTCACCAGGAGACAGCCAGGTTTCAGTCACACAGAGGAAATCCAATTCCTGTGAGGTAAAAAACTCCTTTAAGATAAACGTTTTGTTCATTACGGATCTGGCGTTTACCAGGCCCATCCTGATGGGAGCCGGAGCTGATACAGCAGTAGCGAGGGGAGCGCGCGCCAGAGGCCGCAGATTCTGGAGATTCACTCCTCGCCGGCGCAGGTAGAGTGGGCGGGGTCGCGGTGTTTCACTCCACTGATCCGAGCCAGAATCAGGCACTAACCATGAGTCGACCTCATCACAGAATCGCCAGGAAACAGAGAGGTGAGTACTCGATCCATGTTGAGCCAGAAAAGCCTTCAACTTCACTAATCGCCCGCCGCGTTTACCTTGGCGCCTGTGACGCTTTCTCCGGCGAGGTGAGCCCGGTAGAGGAAAGCCGGTATCCCCGATAACAGTGGTGGGAGAGAATCACGTACTTCATTGTCAAATTGCCCCCAATTCACTGCAGACCAACGAAGATTCAGTAGTGATTGGCGATCATACACCAGTAGTGAGAAGATATTTTGTGAAGCTAAAAGTAATAATAAACACACAAGTAAGACAGACGACAGACGGCAAGCCACAAACACTGGCGCCATCTTGGATCTCCTTTACAATAATTGATAATATATGACCAATAATAGCTCTGGTTATAGGAGGCTCTATACTGAGACACGTGAAATTAGCTAGACCTTTAGGGGCACCAGCGGCAGTGGTTAGGTGTATCCCGGGAGCCAGAGCACCGGACATAGCAGGTAATCTTAGGGCTCTAGGACAGCACAGGTTCTCTAAGATAGTGGTACATGCTGGAGCTAATGATATACGCCTTCGTCAGTCAGAGGTTAGTAAGAATAACTTTACAGACGTGTTTAAATTAGCGAAGGCGATGTCCGATGAAGTAGTATGCTCTGGTCCCATCCCAATGAGACGTGGCGACATAGCTTACAGCAGGTTATGGTCACTGAACCTCTGGATGTCCAGGTGGTGCTCCAAAAATAATGTCGGCTTCATAGATAATTGGAAGACCTTTGAGGGCAAAGCTGGCCTGTTAGGGCGGGACGGTGTCCATCCCACTCAGGAAGGTGCTGCTCTCATTTCCTGTAGTATAGCTCATAGTCTCAGTAGAGGTCTAGTTAATCGGTGACAATCCAGAGCCCAGGCCATGGAGCAGACAGACAGGCTAAACCAACCGTCTGCTAGCTGCATAGAGTCGTCACTCAGGGTTCACCTTATTGAGACTGTGTCTGTTCCCCGATCTAAGCAAAAATATAGAAAGACTCAGAAAGTCTGTTTCAATAATCTAATTAACATAAAGTCCACAAACTCCGATCATACTGAATGTGCAGCCGGCACCTCTGATCTGAAGCTAGGATTGTTAAATATTAGATCTCTCGCATCAAAAGCAGTTATTGTTAATGAAATTATCACAGATCAGGCATTTGATATACTCTGTTTAACTGAAACATGGGTTAAACAGGACGAGTATGTAGCTCTAAATGAAGCTAGTCCTCCTGGGTACAGCTACATACATCAGCCTCGGGTAACTGGTAGAGGAGGCTATCGTGCAAAAACACGGACACAAATTTAACTCATTTGAAATTCTTTATAGTAACATAAGTGTACCTAAGTATATTAAGTCAGCTCAGTCGATTCCACTAATTATAATTTACAGACCTCCAGGGCCGTATTCTGAATTTCTTAGTGAATTTGCGGATTTCATCTCAGACCTGGTCGTTTCTGTAGACAAAGCGTTAATTGCCGGAGATTTTAAAATTCATTTTGAGAATACAGAAGACCCTCTGAGAACAGCATTTATGTCCATACTGGACTCCGTAGGCGTAAATCAGTGTGTAGTAGGACCCCCTCATAAAGCAGGGCACACTTTAGACTTAATAATATTTTTCGGATTAAGTATAAGAAATGTATTCACAATTCCACTGTCTGAAATTATCTCAGATCACTATCTTGTCTCAATTCAAGTGTGTCACAGTGATAATGTACGCACAGCGCCGCGCTACCGTATTAAACGTACATTCACATCAACTACCACTCAGAGTTTTATCAGTAATCTCCCAGAGTTATCAACTTCGAATAGGTCACCGTCTGACCCCACAGAACTCGATCAGGCGACCGAATATTTAGAGTCCACATTTCGTTGTACCTTAGATAATGTAGCTCCAGCTAAAAGAAAAATTATTAGAGATAAGAAACTCGCTCCCTGGTATAACGATCACACGCGCACTTTAAAACAGACCGCTCGGAAATTAGAGCGTAAATGGCGTCAAACTAAATTGGTAGTATTTCAAATAGCATGGAAAGAGAGCATCCTGAACTATAAGAAAGCTCTTAGTGTAGCTAGATCAACATATCTCTCCACTCTTATAGAAGAAAATAAAAATAATCCTAGATTTTTAGCCAAATTAACCAGAAATAAGACCACTACAGAAATCTCCACAACAACATCATGCAATAGTGAGGACTTCATGAACGTTTTTAATAATAAAATTGTAAATATCAGGCATAAAATTCAGGCTTTGAAACCGAACAATGTAAATGATACAGATGTTAACCTAGCCATGTCTGATTCAAACCTAGAATACTTTACTCCCCTTGAAGAGAATGAACTAATTTCACTCATCTCTTCTGCAAATTCATCAACCTGTATATTAGATCCTATACCGACACATTTTCTCAAACAGATAGTACCAGTAATAACAGAACCGCTGTTGAGAATAATTAATTCCTCACTCAGCATTGGTTATGTTACAAAATCTTTTAAATTAGCAGTTATCAAACCAATAATTAAGAAACCTGACCTCGACCCCTGTCAGCTGTCCAATTACAGGCCAATATCAAACCTCCCCTTTATCTCTAAGATTCTGGAAAAGATAGTAGCAGAGCAGCTATGCTCATATCTACATAGAAATGGCATACATGAACTGTATCAGTCAGGACTTAGGCCTCATCAAAGCACAGAAACAGCACTCGTTAAAGTAGTAAATGACCTCCTATTGGCCTCTGATCAGGGTTGTGTAACTATGCTTGTATTACTCGACCTCAGCGCAGCTTTTGACACTATTAAGGGTACAGCCCTCTCCTGGCTCAGATCCTATTTGACCGATCGTTATCAGTATGTAGACTTAAATGGTGATTATTCTGCATGTTCTCTAGTGGAGTTTGGCGTTCCACAGGGTTCAGTTTTAGGCCCACTGCTTTTTTCCCTTTACATGCTTCCTCTGGGCAACATAATCCGTAAGCATGGTATTAGTTTTCATTGTTATGCTGACGACACACAGTTATACGTCTCAACAAAACCTGATGAGAAAAACCATCTTACTAAAGTTGAGCAATGTGTGCAGGACATAAGAAATTGGATGCTAATTAACTTCCTTCTGCTTAATCCGGATAAGACAGACGTTCTAGTCATAGGACCGCATACAGCTAGAAGTAAAATCTTAGATCACACCGTAACTTTAGATGGCCTTTCTGTTCCATCAAGTGCAACAGTAAAAGACCTTGGCGTGATTATAGATTCCAGCCTTTCATTTGAAGCTCATGTAGATAATATCACCAGGATAGCATTCTGTCACCTCAGAAATATTGCCAAGATAAGAAATACAGTATATTGTCGGTAAACGATGCAGAAAAACTAGTTCATGCTTTTATCACTTCTAGGTTGGACTATTGTAATGCCTTACTGTCTGGTTGTTCAGTTAGGTGCATAAACAAGCTTCAGCTAGTCCAGAATGCAGCAGCGAGAGTCCTCACTAGAACCAGAAGATGTGAGCACATCACACCTATCCTATCTTCGCTACATTGGCTCCCTGTGAAATTTCGCATTGATTTTAAAATACTACTCTTGACATATAAAGCATTAAATGGTCTCACGCCGCAGTATCTGAGCGAACTGCTAGTGTCTTACGATCCGCCACGCCTACTTCGGTCAAAGGATGCAGGCTGCTTGTCAGTACCGCGTATTATGAAAACTACAGCTGGGGGCAGAGATTTTTCTTACAAAGCCCCAAAATTATGGAATAGTCTTCCAAATAGTGTTCGGGACTCAGACACAGTATCAGTGTTTAAGTCTAGGCTCAAAACCTATTTATTTAGCCAAGCATTTTTATAAATAGATTTGCCATAAGGTAAAGGAGCAGATCTGGGGGACTCATGGACGTAGAGTATTATGGTGAACTGGTATGTTTAGATGCTGTCTTCCTCAGTCTCATTTGATCACCCAGGTTTGTTGACGGTGAGGTGATTGTTTGCTTTACATCTCAGGGAGCCCTCATGTTTGTGTTTCCTTCTGGCTCTCCCTTTTAGTTATGCTGTCATAGTTAGTCCTGCCGGAGTCCCTGCTTGCACTCTACAGTAAATATACATTCACATTATACATTGGGACTGTGACCATACCTAATTGCAATCTCTCCTCCTCTTCTCCTTCTCCCCCTCTTTCCTCTCTCCCCCTGTCTCCCCCTTTCACTCTTTCTCTCTCTCTCTCTGTCGAGCTACACATGTCGTTCCTGAGCTGCCAGTGATCCAGACTCCCTCTGCCCTACGGACCTGTCTGATCCATCCTGGTGCCCCGTTTCTGGTTGGAGGTCTCGTCGCATGGATGCCCCGTGTGTCTCTTTGGGATGCGTCTGGTGTCTGGGGATGATTCTCTCTACTTAGAAGATGGTTCTGGCCTCGACTGGTGTTGTCAGCTGTTTCTCTGAGGACTTGACAATTCGATAGTTCAGGACTGGAACTTTCTACAAGTCTATCTGAGTCTCCAATAACTACTGGACTCCATTTTACATCAACTATTATAACATCAATTATCATCAACTATTATAGCTGAACCTAACACTTAACACTGTATAAATGCAGATAATTTCCTGCTATCTGTTTCACCCAGATGAGGATGGGTTCCCTGTTGAGTCTGGTTCCTCTCAAGGTTTCTTCCTATTACCATCTCAGGGAGTTTTTCCTTGCCACTGTCGCCCTCGGGCTTGCTCACCAGGGACTATCTGAACATTTTGATTCATACACATTCACATTCCATACAAACTTAAATAATTCTTTTGATTGTGTAAAGCTGTTTTGAGACAATGTCAATTGTTAAAAGCGCTATACAAATAAAACGGAATTGAATTGAATTGAATAAGAGGTGGAGAGGAGATAGGAGTGAGGTGAAACTGGATTTGTTCCTGGTGTGGGCCGTGGTTAAGGATGATGGGTTGGGTTTGTTGAGTGATGAGGCTAGATGAGAGGGGCCGCCCGTCGACGGAGGTGATTCTCATCGGCTGGGATAATGCCTCAATTCTTACCCCCAACCCTTTGGCGTACATAGAGTCAATGAAGTTAACCGCGGCACCAGAATCGATGAACGTGGTACTTCGGACCCGCTTGTGGTCAAGGTGGAGGGTTACCTGAACCGTGAGGCGAGAAGTGGTGGTTTCGGTCGTGGCGTAGAGGTGGACGGTGCCCGGTGAATCTCTCCTGTTATTCACCAGGGCTGGGCGTTTCCCGGACGGAATGGGCAGGTCACTCGGTGGTTCGCCGCTGAGCCACAGTTCCGCCACGGTCAGGGAGGCGCACCCTAGTTGCATGGGTTCCCCGGCTCCGGTGTCAACCACGGCAGGGGGTGGAGATCCGACACGTCCAGGGAAGGCAGTGGTGACGGTGGATGGTGGTTTTAGTGCAGAGTATGAATAGGTGGGAGCTGGCGGTAGGGTTCGAGGTGCTGGCTTCGGACGAGAGAGGAGGCGCTGGTCGATGCGGAGGGCTAGCATCCCAGTGTGGCTGGGAGTTCTCGTCCGGCTAGCTCGTCCTTAATCCGAGTAGCCAGTCCCTTGAAGTAGGATGTCCGGAGGGCTGCGTCTCCCGACGAGGTTTGGAAAGGCGAGGGTCCGGAACTCCGCAGTGTACCTGCTCACAGACAATCCTCCCTGTTGCAGATGGTAGAGCTTCGTGTCGGTCTCCACCTCGCCCGCGGGGTGTTCAAAAGTCAGTTTCAGCTGACTGGTGAACTCGTTATACGAGTGGGTGGTGTTGGTGTCAGCGCGAAGAACTGCCGTGGCCCACTCTGCTGCCTGCCCTGATAGCAACGAGACGAGTAGTGCAATGCGCAGTCGGTCGGTGGAGTATTTGGTGGCATTGAACTCAAACACCAGTTCCAGCGATGTTAAAAACACACTGCATTTCCCATCCATGCCATCCCATTTATCCGGTAATGCTAGGAAAACATCAGAAGAGGTGGGGGTTGGTTCGGGGCCGCGGCCGCTGCGGCGGGTGGACCGCTAGCAATGCCATCAACAGCCGCACGGAGGCTCGCGTTCTCCCGCTTGAGCTCTGCAACCTCGCGGCACAAGGCCTGGACACCGTCTTGGACACTCCGGCGCGGAGTATCGAGTTCTCCGGTTAGCTTGTTGATTAGCATAGCATGCTGGTCAACCACATCGCATAGGCGCGCGTGATCTGCTGGGTTCACGCTCTGTCATTCTGTCATAAATTAACCCGAGACGACCAGAAAGACGTAGCTTTAGCAGTTAGCCCTGTAGCGTGAATGGTAAACCCAAACGCGGATTGACACGAGCGGGCAGGATAATCACGCGATTTGTTATAAGGACTCTCAAAGTAATTGAGCAAGAGAAAGACACAATCTAACCCGCGTCCTATAAACACACACTCAGTCTGAAGGTAAACCCAAGAAAGTGAGTACTCACGTGCACACGAACGATTCCGAGGCGGCATGGGCAAAACTCAATGACAGAGCGATGTGCGGCGCCATCTTATTTCCTTTTATGCTTTCAGGTTCGTGACCGTCTTACTTCCGGGTCCTAGTGCCTGTCATGCGCACTCAGCCGCGACCGAGTGCAAGAAATTAAGGAACTTTATTGGAGGGGAAAATACAGAAAATGCAGGCAGTGATCCAAAATATAAAAATAAGCTTCCGGTTCTGCTTTAATTGGGACACAAAATGCAAACAGCCAGACTTCTGCTTTTAAAAAGCAGATTACCAACATAAATCATATTTTTTGATTCAAAAAAAGAAAAATCTAATTAATTATTAATCTTCAGCAATACCATCTCCGACGAATAAGTGCTATGAAAAGGCGATGATTGTGGGGGTTTGGGTAAGGGAATATGTAACCACCTGCTCCCAGAAGGAATCTCAGATGAGAGGATGAGCAAGAAGAGCGCTGCTTGCAAGCTAGAATTAAACATAAAAGAGAATTTTAGTAAACATGGGCCCAATGGAAAATCTAGACAAAATTTACTCTGCACATATTAAAAGAAATATTACACGCATACTACAGCATACTACAACTGAAATTAACCATTATTTTACCAATTTAACTAATATACATAATAATAATCTACTATATATGCATAACTAAATATAATCATTAAATAATGATATTTATTATTAAATATTAATTAAGTAATTAATTTTGATTTGAGTAGTATAGGTTAAAAAAAACTAGCAATATACATTACCGTTCAAAGGTTTTAGATCACTTTCTAACTCCATGATGGTTCCTGATTTTTATTTCTTTCTACATTGTAAAGAAATGCTGAAGGCGTCCAAAAAAATGCATTAATCTACATGGAACAGTTGATATTGAGATGTGTCTGCTACTTCTGCTCTGTAAAGACTTCATAACGCCTCTAATCTGAGGTGCTGTTAATTGGTCATTTTTCAGGCTGATAACTCTAAATGAACTTCTCGTCTTTGGCAGAGGTAGGTTTTGGTGTCGCCCTCCTGGGACGGTCTTCATGAGAGCCAGTTTCATTATGGTGCTTGATGGATTTTGCAAATGCACTTGACAATACTGTTCTTGCAAGAACTATTACAGAAAGGCTGACCTCTGTGTCTTACAATACCAACTAACTAAGTTTTTCTTGCTGTTACGTAATTACCTAATTCCATATGTGTTATTTTATAGTTTTGAAATCCCCAGTATTGTTGTAGAATGTAGAAAATAAATCACTAAACAAAAACAAAGCAATTTGCAAGTGATCTAAAACTTTTGAACAGTAGTGTAAATAATCATTCCAATAATCATATCAATGTGATTTTTTAAAAACTAACCATAGGAATAGTAATAGGAATATGAAGAATAAATACTAACAAACATGATCATGAATTGATTTAATCTGATTTAATTAATCTCTAATCTCAATATATATCCTATAATAATTAAGTAAATTAAATAAAAATTAAACTAGTTGATATATAAGGTCAAAATCATTAAAAGGATCATTTAGTTATAGAAATATGTTTAATGTATAATCAAAATGAATAAACAGATATTAACAGATATAAACAGATAATCTCTGTACATGTAAAAATATACAATGGACAGTTAAAGACAAATCAAATAAATTAATTATGATGGGAACAGTAAACATATGCATCTTGGTGAGGAAGATTTTGAAAAATTGCGGCTTCAACCCAAGAGAATGTGAGACCTCTTAGGCCTACCCTGACATGAATAAATATGAGATGAGAGGGAAACAATGATGTAATTGGGAGGTGCTACATCAATCTGACCTGAGCAAAATTTGTATTAGCATTAGCATCTCATGAATATTAAGTAGTTTCTTAACTTAAGGAGGAGCAAACAATGATATAATTGTTAAGTGAAATTATATAAACCATGTACAATTAGGGAAGTTAGGGAATCTTGCAGGATTTTGTGGGGTGCCTGTTTGTCTTTTGTCTGGCTGGTCCTGTGCTGTCCATTTACTTTTGGATGCAATAAACTTTTTTGCTGTTTTAATACTCAAGTAGTTGTCAAGTTTTTGCTTGGAAAATTGGTATAGTTCCCAAGGAATTTGCCACGACACAGGTTATGAGAGATACAGTACCCAGTGCATTTTAGCAGAGGTGCCCACACGATGTACTGTAGCAAACATCTACTGGGATCCCATACACCTGTCATCTAGCTGGTAGTGCATCTGTCAGAGCATCAGCTCACAAGGAAATATTTTTTTCTCATGTTCCATCACCTTATTGAATCCAACTGATCTCCGGGATCACCTTCCACTTCTTAATACTAATAACGCCTTGAAAAATTGTTCTGTGACTTGTGCCTGTACAGAACTTTAGAAATCTTTTCACATGCCTTACCACCCACAGTTGATTATTTGCCTTAGTTGCACTACCAAGGTCTGAAATGCTCCTGCTTTTTATGCGGAGATAATCAAAATGACCACAGTTGATGACAGTTGAAAGTCAAATGGCTTTATGTGCCACTGAGATGGTGATTAGCTTCATCTGATTGAGATTACATTCATTTTTAGGATGGTTGACCCTTTTCCATATAAGTGTCACGAGCCAGCCTGATCCAAGTCATAACTCCTGCTAATACACTCTGCGCCAATGGCGGGAGCACACCTGTTACTAATCTGGCAATCAGCCAGGGACTTTAAGAGTAATGCAGAGAGCTCCTCACCTTGCCGAAGTATCTTACTGCGTGCCTCTCGTCTCGTTCATTCGTGAAATTTCCTAGTGTCAAGGTAAAGGCGGTGACCGACTGGCCGAGACCATCCACCTGAAAGGACCTCCAGCTCTTTCTCGGGTTCGCCTACTTTTATCGTCGGTATCATCCGCAACTACAGCTCAGTACCAACCCCACTCCTTGCCCTCACCTCCACCAAGATTCCTTTTCGTTGGTCAGATCAGGCGGATAACTCCTTTTCCAAACTAAAGGAATTATTCACCCCAACCTATCCTCACCCAACCAGATTCCTCCCTCCAGTTCATGGTGGAGGTAGACGCCTCGGACTCTGGTGTTGGGGCAGTGCTCTTTCAAAGGACGGCAACAGATGGTAAACTGCACCCCTGCAATTTTTTTTTCTCACCGGCTCTCTGTCCCGGAGAAGAATTATGGTATCGGCGACCGGGAGCTACTGGCCATAAAAATGGCGCTCGAGGAATGGAGACACTGTCTCGAGGGAACAGAGGTCCCATTTCTCATTTGGACGGACCACAAAAATCTTGAGTATCTCAAATCAGCCAAACGCCTGAACGCTCGACAGGCCAGATGGTCTTTATTCTTCTCTCGTTTTAACTTCTCCCTATCCTTCCGACCAGCTATAAAAAACACTAAGCCCGATGCCCTTTCTCGTCAGTTCGACTCGGTTGCAGATTATGTCCCAATATCTACCATCCTGCCATCACACTGTCTCATTGGGGCCACCTCTCTTGACATTGAAGCCCAGGTTAAGCAGGCGTTGGACCAGGAACCCAGCCCTCCAGGGGCTCCACCAGGCAAACTATTCGTGCCTCAGGCTGTTTGCCCCCAAGTCCTACAATGGGGCCATAGTTCACTTTTGGCCTGTCATCCTGGCGGGTTTCGCACCCTCGCCCTTGTCCAGCAACAATTTTGGTGGCCCTCGGTCAGAGAAGACACTCGACAGTTTTTCAGCGCATTCGACATTTGCACCCGGAACAAGCCCAGCAACAAGCCACCAGCAGGTCTTCTCAGACCACTACCAGTGCCCCACAGACCCTGGTCACATATTGCTCTGGACTTTGTCACAGGACTCCCAGATTCAGAAGAAAACACCTGCGTTTTTAACGATTGTCAATCGCTTCTCCAAAGCTGCACACTTTGTTCCCTTGACCAAACTTCCCTCAGCCAAGGAAACCGCAGAACTTCTCATCTTGCACGTTTTTCGTCTCCATGGCATCCCCTCAGATATTGTCTCTGACCGCGGACCCCAGTTCTCTGCCCAGTTCTGGAGGGCTTTCTGCAAGCTCGTCGGCACGTCCCCCAGCCTCTCCTCCGGGTATCACCCTCAGACCAACGGCCAGTCTGAGAGTGCCAATCAGGACTTAGAAACAGCTATTCGATGCATGACATCCAAGGACTCATGCTCTTGGAGCCGAATGTTACCATGGATTGAATACGCTCATAACTCGCTACCCACAGCTTCCACGGGCCTTTCACCGTTTCAATGCAGTCTAGGCTACCAGCCCCCCTTGTTCCCATCACAAGAGGAGGAGGTAGCAGTTCCCTCAGCCCAAGTTTTCATATGCCGTTGCAGGAGTACCTGGCTATGGGCAAGGACTAGCATTAGGCAGTCAATATCTCTCTTCAAACATCAGGCGGATCGCCGCCACTCCGCTGCCACAACCTACCGTGTTGGTGAGAGAGTAATACTCGCCACCCGGAACATCCCCATTAAAACTGTCTCTCGTAAGATCTCGCCCAAATTCATTGACCCATTTATTGTCTCCAAGATAATCAACCCATGCACAGTCAGATTGCTTCTACCGTCCACCATGCACCGCATCAACCCCTCGTTCCATGTCTCCCAGATCAAGCCCATACGATCATGCCCACTTGAAATTTCCTAGTGTCCTGGATTTGTGTTTTTGACCGTGCCTGTTTTTGGATTTCGCTGTCGCGCTTTGCCCTCCGGATTTGCTCGCCTCGAATTCGTCTATGTGTATGACCTCGCCTGTTTATCTACTCCGAGTTTGGATCACGTTTTGGATCACGTAACTTCTCTCGCCACTGGATTACTGGTCTCGGATTCTGCCTGCCTCTCTGACTTCGACTTGCATTATTTATCTCGAGCTGCGCGTGCGTGCGCGTGTGTGTGCTTGCGCGCACTTCCGCGTTCGCGGAGATCGGACGAAAGAATTTTACCAACACGAGCGGGGATTGACTTTATGCCAGATACAAGCTCTTAAAACACCAGAGGCTGCGATTATGCACACACATTCTCACCCACGCATCACAGGAGACTCCCGCTTCACCTTCCACTTGCGGATTGTGGGATTTCCCATACGTCATCGACCCGCCTCCTTTCGCGGCACAGAAAACTCCCCATTCATCCCGTTCTCTCACAAGCACCTTCTCTCCTCTTCTCCTACCTCAGCTATAGGCTGAAACTCCTTTCTATTTTTCAATAAAGCAATAAACACAAACTTTTAGTCTGCTATTGGGTTCACCCTTCTTCAGTCCCCGTCTGACAATAAGTGATTTAATTAGTTAGTTTTTTTCTGACATAGTTGTGGTTATACTTTTCACTTTGATATTGAAAATTACACCAAGTAAATACAGCTGGATAAAACAAAAAATGTGTTTGTCTTTATTTCAGGCTGCAAAGGAAACAAAATGTGCTAATTTAAAGGGGTGTGTTTTTCAACTGTACATACAGTCGGGTTTCTAATAGGGTTCCTAATACCCGGTAAAAACTATTTAATCAGCTATAAAACAGCAGGAGGAACTAGATGCATTACAACATTGACAATTATAAAGCTCATATTTGCTGTGATTTTGCTCCTCATGGAGAACCTCTTAATAAAATTAACATTATGCATTTTAACGTCAGTCATGGCGCCATGCTGGAGCAGGAAAAAAATTGGACCTTGGAAAGGGATTTATATATCTATTATCATTACTGTTGAGGATGACATAATATTAATACACACGAAAATCTGATCTTTAATGTCTTTATTCAACACAATCATTCAACATTCAAAATAGTAGTGGAAAAAGTAAGTGAACCCTTGGAATTAATAACTTGTTGACCCTTGGCAGCAATCATTTCAATACATTAACCAGACACTTCCCGTACATTGTTGGAGAGGAATTTTAGCCCATTCTTTCAGGCAGAACTGCTTAAGCTCTATCATATTCTTTGGACATGTATAAATGACACTTAGTATTTTATTTAGTAGATTTTATTTTTCTGAAGCCATTCTGTCCTGTTGCGTCAATCAACTTCTACAGAGTTTCAGCTGATGTAGAGACATTCTCATATTATTCTGTAGATTCTTAATACACTTGAGAATTCCTCGTCCCCTTTATGACTGCAAGCTGACCACTTCCTGATGCAGCGAAGCAGGCCCAACTCATGGTGTTTCCTTCACCATACTTTATGGTTGGGATGATGTTTTCATGATGATATACAGTGTCATTTTTACATCAGGTATAGTGCTGCATGTTCTATCTAAATAGTTACTTAATTAGTTTCATCAGTGCACTAAACATTTTGCCAATACCGCTGTGAAGTGTCAATGTGCCCTTTCTCAAACCTCAGGCGTGCAGCAATGTTCTTTTTTAGGAAGCAGTGGCTTCCCTAAAAAGAGGCTTCTTCTTCCTCTCTTTGTGTTGTACTGCCATGGACACCCTACTTGTTCAATGTTTTAGACTCATGAACACAGATGTTAGGCAGTTCCAATGATGCCTTCAAATCTAGAGTAACTACAGTCCCAAAGTGTCATCCAAAGTGTGAATTCCTAAAGTCTTTGAAATCATTTTGTATCCCTTTCCTTTCCTTGATTCAATTCAATTTAATTAAATTAAAATGTCATTGTTAAAAATAACAAGTATAAAAAACCACGAGGTATAATTTGGCTTCATCTCTCGGCATGTAATAAAGTGCAATTAGTGCATAGTGCGGCAATGCAATAAACATAACGGCTATGTGGGGTAGGATATAAAGGATATAGAGGGAGAGGGAGGGGGGACACAAACCACAAGAAAAAATGCATATACTGTAATGTGTGTACACTACATACATACAAGTATGTATGTGTGTGCTGTATCAACTCAAAGTCCAGTTCACAGTTATTGTAATGATGTGTGATATGTAAGAACAGATGGGCGCAAGGTCCGAGAGGATGGTGGCTGATCATTCAGCAGCTTCACAGCAGTGGGAAAATGGCTGTGGGACACTCTACCTGAGGGCAGTAGCTGGAACAGGTGATGTGCAGGGTGATGCTGATCCCGCAAGATGTTGTGCACTCGACGAAGGCAGTGTGTAGTAAAAATGGTCACGTATCTCCAGGAGACTTGTCCCGGTGATTTTCCCCGCTGTAGTGCAGCTGGAAAACACCAGAGTGCATATGTCAGCACACTTTCTATAGCACAACGATAAAAGTTCACCCTAGGCTTCTGAGAGAGGAAATTCTTCTCAGTTTCCTTAGGTAGAAGAAGCACTGCTGGTCCTTTCCTGTGGCAGAGGTAATGCTATTGCCCCACGTTAGGGCCACTGTCACAGTTAGGCCAAGAAATTTAAAGCTGGTAACCCTCTCTACTGTCCCATTTCCAATAGTAAGTGGTAAGTGGATGGGCTTTGTGATTTTACGAAAATCCACAATCATTTCCCTGGTCTTATGTAATTATGTCCCTTATTATGTAATTAGACAGAAGGGAGGCGCAACAGTTGTGTGTATAGTCAGAGTTATGGCGCAACAGTCATGTGTGTATAGAGTTAAGGGCTAAATGCATATCCCCGGTAGACACTGTGGCTGATACATAATTCTCTCAGGTGGTATAGCTGCCCATTCTCCTTGGCAAAATTCCTCTAGTTCCTGTAAATCTTTTGTTTGTCTTGCATGAACTGCAGGTGGCTCAATGATCCAGAATTTCACCTTTTTCTCCTGTAGCCATTGGAGGGTCAACTAGGCCTGTAGGGTCAACTTTCGTGCTGTAGAATGTAAATTGTCTGCCATTATTTTCTGACACCATGCTGCATTCAGCTTGCCATCAATTTTGATTAACTTCTGTGTGCCAAGGAAGCTCACACAGCCCCCGAACCATGCTTTACAGTGTGGATGGTGTACTTTTCACCTTAGGCCTTGTTGACTCCTCTCCAAACATAGCATTTATGGTTGTGACTATAAAGTTTAATTTTGGTCTCATCACTCCAAATGACTCTGCTCCAGAAGCTGTGAGGGTTGTCTGTCTGTTGGGCCTTTTTGTGGCATGGGCACAGTAACGGCTTTCTCCTGGCAACTCGACCATTTGTGTTAATTTGTGTTCAAGTACCACCAGCTTGTTTTTTTCCAGAGCAGCCTGTATATCTCTCAATGTTGCTTGTGGGTTTTTCTTTGCATCCCAAGCAATTCTTCTGTCAATCTTTCTTGGCCTACCTGACTGTGTTTTAGTATCAACAGAACCTCTTATTTTCCACCTCTTTATCAGAGTTTGAACAGTACTGACTGGCATTTTCAAATGTTCAGATATCCTTTTATATCCTTTTCCTGCTTTATAAAGTTCAACTACTATATTATACAGGTCTACTGGCAGTTCTTTTGTCTTCTACAAGGTGCAGTATTCAGCCATGTCAGTGCATCAGCTCAAGAGCTTGTAACGCTGGGATTATTATAAGTCCTTTTGTTACACAAATACGGATTCGGGAATCTAGGAATGCGCTGTTAAACCCCACTTCCGGTATTGCGCAACCGCGGCGGGACAATAATAGACGTAACACAAGAGCAGGTAGTGAATATAAACCAAAGTGTATTATACAAATCAAACCAATAACCAAACAAACACGGTGCACCGAAACCAATATATACAAATATAATACAATAATAAACAATGTGTATGGTGTATGCAGGGGTGTGTGAGTGTGTATGAGTGGAAGTCCAGGGTGTAGTGTATTGCGGAAATGAAATATGAATTCGAGAGATTTATTCTCTGCCTCACCAGGATTGATGTCGCCACTGGGAGCAAGAGTAACGGAATGAGAGGTGAATAGTGAGTGTCCAATGAGATTAATCCAAATACTGATCATCCAAAGGGAAGCAACCTCCTAACTCTCTCTCAAAAACACACAGCGCGCTGGGGAAATCTCTCCGTGCTGGCTTCCTTGCCGGTTCCGGCTTTATGCCGGATCACGTGATCAGTTCTCATCCGGGTCCCTCGCGGCGCGATCGCGCATGCGCGTGGGAGCTTGCCCAGTGACCAACACTGTCATAGGGGACGTTTAAAACCGTTCGGGCACATCTTAGGCTACAGGTGAGCAGCATTAGCTCTTCAATTAATTACCTATATAAAAATGTCCCTTTATGTGGCCGCGCTACATAGACCCCCCCCCCCCCCCCCCAAGCCTCCGGCGACTGAGGAGAACGTCCGTAAAAACGCTTTAAGTTCACCACATTAAAAGTGTCGGTTTTTTGTGGATTGCCCCAAGACACAGTGTAATTAATTGATCCTCGTTTCTTTGTAATTTCAGCTGGACCTTCCCACTTAGGCGCTAGCTTGGCTGAAAACATTTTTGCTGCGGAGGAGAGTGGGTGAGTTTTAATCCAAACTAGATCTCCCGGTTGAAAGTGCGCATCTTTCCTCCGGGCATTGTAGTATCTGGCTTGTTTGGATTGTTGCTCATTCACTCTTAGTTTCACCTCCTCCGTGATCCGTTGTTGCCTTTCCAGAAGTGAATAAGCTGTGTGATTTGGTGTTGGGGGATGATTAATGAGCCTTTCCAGAGGACCCTTAAGCTGTCGACCAAGTGTGAGTTCTGCCGGCGTTTTCCCAGTGGTTTCCTGTTGGGCGGTGTTGATGGCGAATCTCAGTTCCGGTAACCATTGGTCCCAGTTTTGGTGGTGGTCCCCGACATATGAAGCGATCATCACCTTTAAAGTTCTGTTTACTCGCTCAGTCAGGTTGGTTTGTGGGTGGTAGCTTGTAGTTAGCTTTTGAACGCTCCCCCATGTTTGGCAGAGGTATGCCAGCAGCTGAGACGTAAACTGGGGTCCTCGATCGGATACTAGATATTTGGGGACTCCCCATCTAGTAAAGATTTCTTCTCTGAGTACCTTTACCAGCTTTGGCGTCTTTACATCCCTAAGGGGAAACATTTCCACCCATTTGGTGAAATAATCCACCACCACCAAAAGATATTCATTCCGCCTTTTACTTCTTGGAAAAGGACCCATGATGTCCAGTCCCACGGTGTGTCCCGGCTCTGGAACCATGGTACTCTGTAGTAAGCCACTGGGTTTAGAGTTGTCATTTTTGTACTGTTGGCACACGCTGCAGGTTCGCACATAATGCCATACGTCCTTCCGCACCGTCGGCCACCATGCTACATCTAATAACCTTAACAAGGTCTTTAGTTGCCCTAGGTGTCCTCCCAGTGGATTGTCGTGATAGTAGTGCAGAAAGTTATTGATTAGTGACTGGGGGACAACGAGCTGAAATTTTTCTCCGTCTCTTACGGGTACCCGGCGATATAACGCGCCCTGATGATGTTCGAAGGAGACCCTCTGATCCTTTATGCCTCTTGGGTGATCTTTCGAGAGCAGCTCCGTGATTTTGGTGTCATTCAGTTGCGCTTGGGTTATCTCACACAGGTCATTTGGTAAGTCGGATGACAATTTTGTGGTTATGATGGCAAGACATGGAGCTGTGCCTACTTGTAGTGGGGGGGGCGCCCGGGAAAGCGCATCGGGTCCCGTATTCAGGCAGCCTTTTCTGTGATGAACCGAAAATATGAACTGCTGTAGGCGTAATGTCCATCGGGTGAGGCGAGAGCTGGTTTTTGGGCAGTTGAAGGCCCATGACAGGGCGGCATGGTCTGTAAAGACCTCGAAAGCGCGACCTTCTAAGTAGTGTCTCCACTTTTCTACAGCCCAAACCACGGCCAAACACTCCTTCTCTGATGTGGAGTAATTCTGCTCAGCTCCTCTCAACATTCTCGATGCGTACGCTACCGCTCGTTCTCCTTCTGCAGATTTCTGGGTGAGAATGGCTCCCAGGCCCACTTCACTGGCGTCTGTGTGTACTTGGAACGGCCTATTTAGGTTGGGTTGAACTAGTACTGGTGGGTTTTGAAGGGCGTATTTGATGTTCGCCATGGCGGTCTGGCATTCTTCTGTCCACTCCCATTTTACTCCCTTCTTCTTCAAATGATTTAAGGGGGATGTCATATCGGCAAAGTGGGGAATGAATTTATGGTACCATCCAGCGAGACCCAGAAAACGCTGAAGAGATTTTACGTCTTGTGGAGGAGGATATTCAGCCACCGCCAGGGTTTTCTCTGGGTCCAACTGCACGCCTTCTTCAGAGATGATATGGCCTAGGAACTTCAGCCGCCTTTTGAAGAAATGACATTTCTTCATGTTGAGGGAGAGGTTGGCCTGGGTAAGTTTGGAGAATACTGCATTAAGGTGTTTGATGTGCTGCTCCTGTGTTTTGGAGTAGATAATGATGTCGTCTATATATACAAAGCAATATTTCCCCCTTAGTTCAGCCAAGACTTTCTCCATCAAACGCTGGAAGGTGGCTGCGGCGTTTCTGAGTCCGTAGGGCATGGACCGAAATTGAAACAGCCCTTTTGTGGTGATGAAGGCGGTCTTTTCACAGCTGTCTTTCTCCATCTCCACCTGCCAGTAACCTGATTGCAGATCCAAGGTTGAGAACCAGGAGGCGCCATCCAGTGATTCTAAGATGTCATGTATAATCGGCATTGGATAAGCATCAGGTTTGGTCTTTCTGTTTAGCTTTCTATAATCCACACAAAAACGGTAAGTCCCATCGGGTTTAGGTACTAACACAACAGGTGAAGACCAGGGTGAACATGAAGGTTGGATGATTTTATCCTTCAGCATCTGGTCTACTTGATCTTCTATAATGGACTTTTTAATGGGTGATACTCTATAGGCTCTGGATTTAAATGGAGTGTCATCTGATAAAGTTATAGTGTGTCTCACTACTGCTGTTTTGCCTAGTGTGTTGGAGGTGGTGAGTGGCCAAGCAGCCATGAGTTTCAGCAGCTCCTCTTCATTGTCGGTGTCCCATGATGGCGTGATCTCAGGGTTTTTTTCCGCAGATTGGAGCTCGTCGGGTGTCACTGGCAAGGCGAGGTAAAGATTGGCGGTAGCTGGGAGCTGAATGTGTCTTTGTTGCGTCAGCATCGATGGTGCACAGTGGGGTGGGGACGTTATAAATGGATGGTAGACGATCCCCTCCTCTGTTTTCAGTGCGTATTCTCCTCCAGCGATGTCCAGGATGGCTCCTGTTGCTTTTAGGAAGTCGAGTCCCACAATCAGAGAGAATGCCAGGTGAGCGTCACTCATGATGAATGTCTTTATCTCACATTCGATGGTGTGCCACTTGTACTGTAACAAGGCGTGTGTTTGTGCTTGATGTATCTTTCCATCAGCCATGACGAACTTCTGAGGAGATGGAAGTCCAAGTTGGTCCTCCTGATCGTTGAGCGTCTGCCACAGATGGTTCCTCATCAGCGTATATGAACTTCCCGTGTCCACCACCGCATTCACCTTTCTTCCTTGCACCGACACTGGAACCAGGAGGAGAGAAGGAGCTGGTAGAGGTTGAGCAATGGAGAGTCCTGCTGTGAACTTTGAAGGAGCTCGCTCACCTGTCTTCTTATGACTCTTCTCCTTGTTCTGCTGAGAGTCCACCTTCTGCCAGTAATCTCTGGAGCTCTTGCAATCTTTTTCCACCCTCGAACCTATCTTCACGAGCTGTTCAACTGTGGTTACCGTTCCCCTCAGACATCCAGCTACTCTGGGGTTGATATTGTTCAGGATTCTCCCCACCAGTTCTTCCTCTGAGATATCCGGCTTCCACTTCAGACAGAGGGCGCGATAGTCATAGGCGAAGTCCCGCAGGCGTTGACCCGGCTGCTGTACCAGCGACCTCAAATTTTCCTCCACTTCCGTGAGATAGTCATCAGGTAAGAATGCCGCCATAAACGCCTGTTTGAAAGACATCCAGTCCCTTACCTTGCCTTTCTCTGCCTTCCACCAGCTCAGAGCAGGTCCGCTTAAAACAGTGCTGAGGGTTCCTAGCAGTTCTTGGCTGGGCAATGGTCGGATCTCCAGATAGTTCTCACACTGTTCGATGAAGTGGAGTACATCTGCTGTCTCTGAAGCTTCACCAAAGGCTGGAAACTCCAGGCGGATGGGTGGTCGACCATAAAAGGAAGAAGAAGAGGGAGAAACTGAGGAGGTAAGCTGAGCAGAAGAGTGTGTAGGAACACCGGGAGGAATGTCATAAGTTTCGTGACTGATGGATGGAGAGATGCAGGGGTGTAGGCCTGTAATCTTTGGATGGTGGGCGTACTGGTGAAGCGTAGTTTCTTCATCTGGTTTTCCCAGATCACGTCACGTCAGAGAAAACAGTCAGTAACAGCTCTTTCCAGCTTCTCTAAGGCTTCTTGGCAGTAGCGCTCCAGCCCTTCTAAGCCAGCGTCCACTGCCTCACGGAAACTGGTTTCTCTGTTTAGACTGCTGTTTACGGATTGTCTAAAATCCTGCTCCAACTTGCTCACTTTGTCTGTGAGCGCCTCCACATCCGCCTTGCATTGATTTAGTTCATTGTTCATTGTTTGCACAACATTAATATCAGACACATGAGCAATAACATCATCATCATCGTCATCATCATGTCTATCAGATATGTACAGTGAACTTATCAATGATGTTATTTCAGCAGTAGGGTTACGGCGTGTTACAAATGCATCATCTCTCTCCATCACATTACTATCTATAGCCAGGTCGGCCTTCATAGCACCACTAGCATTAGCGTTAGCATTAGCGCTAGCGTTAGCATTAGCGTCCATGTTTGTACAGTCACGTCACACAAAACCGGAAAATATCCAAATTATAGATTCCCCGTACGTACGGGCCACCACTATGTAACGCTGGGATTATTATAAATCCTTTTGTCACACAAATACGGATTCGGGAATCTAGGAATGCGCTGTTAAACCCCACTTCCGGTATTGCGCAACCGCGGCGGGACAATAATAGACGTAACACAAGAGCAGGTAGTGAATATAAACCAAAGTGTATTATACAAATCAAACCAATAACCAAACAAACACGGTGCACCGAAACCAATATATACAAATATAATACAATAATAAACAATGTGTATGGTGTATGCAGGGGTGTGTGAGTGTGTATGAGTGGAAGTCCAGGGTGTAGTGTATTGCGGAAATGAAATATGAATTCGAGAGATTTATTCTCTGCCTCACCAGGATTGATGTCGCCACTGGGAGCAAGAGTAACGGAATGAGAGGTGAATAGTGAGTGTCCAATGAGATTAATCCAAATACTGATCATCCAAAGGGAAGCAACCTCCTAACTCTCTCTCAAAAACACACAGCGCGCTGGGGAAATCTCTCCGTGCTGGCTTCCTTGCCGGTTCCGGCTTTATGCCGGATCACGTGATCAGTTCTCATCCGGGTCCCTCGCGGCGCGATCGCGCATGCGCGTGGGAGCTTGCCCAGTGACCAACACTGTCATAGGGGACGTTTAAAACCGTTCGGGCACATCTTAGGCTACAGGTGAGCAGCATTAGCTCTTCAATTAATTACCTATATAAAAATGTCCCTTTATGTGGCCGCGCTACAAGCTGAGAAACTCATTGACTTTTTATGCACAGACACTAATTACAATTAAATTGAGTCACAGGTGTGAAAACTTCTTTCATAAAATTTAAATACCAGAATTTATTCCCACTACTCTCAGTTGCTCCAGTAGAAGAATGTTTGGCACTAAATGTGGTTTCAGATCAGCTAAGCTGTTTTGACACTATATTGAAGAGGTTTATTTCATTATTTAACTTGGTTTTATTCTTGAAAAATTGGAACCAGTTTCACAAAATCTGTCTCCTGAATCACTACATCACCTAGAGGACCTGTTAACGAGTATGATTTTTCTCAGAGTTAGGGCATTGGACTGCTGACCGGGAGGTCAATATTTCTCCTAAATTCAAAATATAACTATTGTTATTTAGAGTGTACAGGTCCTTCTCAAAAACTTTGCATATTGTGATAAAGTTCATTATTTTCTGTAATGTACTGATAAACATTAGACTTTCATATATTTTAGATTCATTACACACAACTGAAGTAGTTCAAGCCTTTTATTGTTTTAATATTGATGATTGTGGCATACAGCTAATGAAAAAAAATAATTCCTATCTCAAAAAATTAGCATATTTCATCCGACCAATAAAAGAAAAGTGTTTTTAATACAAAAAAAGTCAACCTTCAAATAATTATGTTCAGTTATGCACTCAATACTTGGTCGGGAATCCTTTTGCAGAAATGGCTGCTTCAATGCGGCGTGGCATGGAGGCAATCAGCCTGTGACACTGCGGAGGTGTTATGGAGGCCCAGGATGCTTCGATAGCGGCTTTAAGCTCATCCAGAGTGTTGGGTCTTGTGTCTCTCAACTTTCTCTTCACAATATCCCACAGATTCTCTATGGGGTTCAGGTCAGGAGAGTTGGCAGGCCAATTGAGCACAGTAATACCATGGTCAGTAAACCATTTACCAGTGGTTTTGGCACTGTGAGCAGGTGCCAGGTCGTGCTGAAAAATTTAATCTTCATCTCCATAAAGCTTTTCAGCAGATGGAAGCATGAAATGATCCAAAATCTGATAGATAGTTGCATTGACCCTGCCCTTGATAAAACACAGTGGACCAACACCAGCAGCTGACATGGCACTCCAGACCATTACTGACTCTGGGTACTTGACACTGGACTTCAGGCATTTTGGCATTTCCCTCTCCCCAGTCTTCCTCCAGATTCTGGCACCTTGATTTCCGAATGACATGCAAAATTTGCTTTCATCCGAAAAAAGTACTTTGGACCACTGAGCAACATTGAACACTGAGCTTTCTCCACAATCTTCCTCAGGGCCCGGTCACCTCTTCTCGTTGTGCAGCGTTTTCTGCCACACTTTTTCCTTCCCACAGACTTCCCACTGAGGTGCCTTGATACAGCACTCTGGGAACAGCCTATTCGTTCAGAAATTTCTTTCTGTGTCTTACCCTCTTGCTTGAGGGTGTCAATGATGGCCTTCTGGACAGCAGTCAGGTCGGCAGTCTTACCCATGATTGCAGTTTTGAGTAATGAACCAGGCTGGGAGTTTTTAAAAGCCTCAGGAATCTTTTGCAGGTGTTTAGAGTTAATTAGTTGATTCAGACGATTAGGTTAATAGCTCGTTTAGAGAACCTTTTCATGATATGCAAATTTTTTGAGATTTTTTTTCTCATGAGCTGTATGCCACAGTCATCAATATTAAAACAATAAAAGGCTTGAACTACTTCAGTTGTGTGTAATGAATCTAAAATATATGAAAGTGTAATGTTTATCAGTACATTACAGAAAATAATGAACTTTATCACAATATGCAAATTTTTTTTTTGAAGGACCTGTACAGTATATACTTTTGACCTTCAGACTACCGACTAAGGTAAATCTGTAGAACATAATTGATAATCAATAATATGAATAATAATAATCTTCATCATCATTATAAATCCTTTAAAATCCTTTAAATGTAATTAAAAAGGAATATTTTGTCTCAGCAGATCAACTTTTTACAACACTTTTGTTTTGAATCTGAAGGATTCATCTAAAATGGACAGAAAAATGCCATTTTTATCAACTGTGTGTGGTCCCCACATACTTTGACAGCTAGAAGTGCTGGGTGAAGGGACATGCATAGAAAGTGAAGTGGTAGAAATATACACAGAAGAGGAGACTGATACTTGCAGAGTTAACATGTGTTAAAAGAAACAGAAAAGGATGTTGAGACTGAAAGAGAGAGCAGGTCTTGATTGTAGACATACTGTACAGACAGAAAAAAATACAGGTAAGGCTGGACGTGGGAATAAAAGACATAGAGGAGGTGGGAGTTGAGCAATCAGGCACAATCATAAGATAATGACAACAGGTTTCATTCATTCATTCATCTTCTATACCACTTAATCCTGTGTTCAGGGTCGCGGGGGACCTGGAGCCTATCCCAGGAGACTTCGGGCACTAGGCGGGGTACACCCTGGATAGGGTGCCAATCCATCGCAGGGCACACACACATACACACACTCACACACACAATCACACACTACGGGCAATTTAGGAACGCCAATTAGCTTAACCTGCATATCTTTGGACTGTGGGAGGAAACCGGAGTACCCGGAGGAAACCCACCAAGCACGGGGAGAACATGCAAACTCCATGCACACAGAGACGGGAATCGAGCCTGGCCGGGGAATCGAACCCAGACCCTGGAGGTGCAAGGCGACAGTGCTGACAACAGGTTTCTACAAAGAAAAACATTAAATCAACATATACGTATTAAACATGGCTTAACACACAGGTATCTTTGCTTAACACAAGGGTCACAAATGTCTTGATTATTATGTATGTCGTTAAATGTGGCAAAGTTGAGATAACAACATGTCCTCAACCAAAAGAAAAAAATAACAGCATTTTGGTAGATAAAAAAAACTGAAAACCTGTATACCTATATATATTTTGAACAAAACCAAACTACTGCTCACCGATTGTTCCATTAAGCGCTCAAATTAATATGGCCTATGGGGAAGCTTCTGATTTTCATATGGCAGTGTTCGTAAACATAGCACTGTGCTTTCTACCAACAAATACTGGTTGTATGTTCTTAGAGCATTCATGTGGGGGCGGGCTGACATGTACTGTATATACAGTATAAAGACTACATTTTAATATTAGGACTGATAATGCACAGCTTGGATAAAATAGGGGTGAGTATTTGCAAAACCCTAATAATATTGTTTATATATGTTATAGTTTAAGATGAACATGAAAATAAAATGTTAGTATAAAATATAAAATACTGTATGTAAATACAGTATTTTACATCACATACCAGGGAATTACTGTATGTACAGAGTAGGCCACGGAAATGTGTCCAAAAATATTATTTTAAATGAGATTTGTATTTGTTTTATTTAGAGTTCTTGAGAATGTGGGACTGGCTGAAACTGTTAACCATTAACGGTTGTATAGTTGTGAAATTGTTCCTTTGAAAAATAGTTTCATAATCAAATGTGGGCTCCAGATACAGTAAATGTGATCTTATCCATTTCCTCATAGATGTGGCTAGATATGTTTATGGGTGGGTAAACATTTCCAAA
Source organism: Channallabes apus (assembly GCA_030522415.1). Taxonomy (NCBI): domain Eukaryota; kingdom Metazoa; phylum Chordata; class Actinopteri; order Siluriformes; family Clariidae; genus Channallabes; species Channallabes apus. The sequence continues at coordinate 44,119,710 of CM060107.1, read as the reverse complement.
AGAAAGAAAGCTATTCATTGTTGAAATAAATCAGTTAAGGAGATTATCAGGAATAAGAAAGATGAAAACAAGAACAGTTGTTTCATAAGAATGTGCTAAAGGTTTAGTGAGTGACACCCCAAAGATTGGAATGTGTACATCAGTTTACAGAGGGTTTAGTTTTAAGATCTCTGGGTTTAATTGGTTGGAATAAGTTCTAACGGGAGGAGACAATGTTTCTGTACAGCATATCCGACATAAATCCGACCACACCGCCATCTTCCTCATGCCAAAATATAAACAAAGGCTGAAACAGGAAGTTCCGGTTCAGAGGGAGGTCGCGCGCTGGACGGACCAATCGGTGGCCGCGTTACAGGACGCACTCGATGACGCTGTAACGCTTGGATTTAGAAAACCGCTTGGTTACAAAAAAACGGATTCGGGAATCTAAACTGGGGCTCGAATACAACACTTCCGGTATTGCGCAACCGCAGCTGGACAAAACACGACGCGACACAAAACAATTATAATAAATTAAACCAAGTGTATTAAACAAGACAGACAGATAAATAAACAAACACGGTGCACCACAAGCCAATATATACAAAATATACAGTGGTGTGAAAAACTATTTGCCCCCTTCCTGATTTCTTATTCTTTTGCATGTTTGTCACACAAAATGTTTCTGATCATCAAACACATTTAACTATTAGTCAAAGATAACACAAGTAAACACAAAATGCAGTTTTTAAATGAGGGGTTTTATTATTTAGGGAGAAAAAAAATCCAAACCTACATGGCCCTGTGTGAAAAAGTAATTGCCCCCTGAACCTAATAACTGGTTGGGCCACCCTTAGCAGCAATAACTGCAATCAAGCGTTTGCGATAACTTGCAACAAGTCTTTTACAGCGCTCTGGAGGAATTTTGGCCCACTCATCTTTGCAGAATTGTTGTAATTCAGCTTTATTTGAGGGTTTTCTAGCATGAACCGCCTTTTTAAGGTCATGCCACAACATCTCAATAGGATTCAGGTCAGGACTTTGACTAGGCCACTCCAAAGTCTTCATTTTGTTTTTCTTCAGCCATTCAGAGGTGGATTTGCTGGTGTTTTTTGGGTCATTGTCCTGCTGCAGCACCCAAGATCGCTTCAGCTTGAGTTGACAAACAGATGGCCGGACATTCTCCTTCAGGATTTTTTGGTAGACAGTAGAATTCATGGTTCCATCTATCACAGCAAGCCTTCCAGGTCCTGAAGCAGCAAAACAACCCCAGACCATCACACTACCACCACCATATTTTACTTTTGGTATGATGTTCTTTTTCTGAAATGCTGTGTTACTTTTACGCCAGATGTAACGGGACACGCACCTTCCAAAAAGTTAAGCTTTTGTCTCTTCGGTCCACAAGGTATTTTCCCAAAAGTCTTGGCAATCATTGAGATGTTTTTTAGCAAAATTGAGACGAGCCTTAATGTTCTTTTTGCTTAAAAGTGGTTTGCGCCTTGGAAATCTGCCATGCAGGCCGTTTTTGCCCAGTCTCTTTCTTATGGTGGAGTCGTGAACACTGACCTTATTTGAGGCAAGTGAGGCCTGCAGTTCTTTAGATGTTGTCCTGGGGTCTTTTGTGGCCTCTCGGATGAGTTGTCTCTGCGCTCTTGGGGTAATTTTGGTCGGCCGGCCACTCCTGGGAAGGTTCACCACTGTTCCATGTTTTTGCCATTTGTGGATAATGGCTCTCACTGTGGTTCGCTGGAGTCCCAAAGCTTTAGAAATGGCTTTATAACCTTTACCAGACTGATAGATCTCAATTACTTTTGTTCTCATTTGTTCCTGAATTTCTTTGGATCTTGGCATGATGTCTAGCTTTTGAGGTGCTTTTGGTCTACTTCTCTGTGTCAGGTAGCTCCTATTTAAGTGATTTCTTGATTGAAACAGGTGTGGCAGTAATCAGGCCTGGGGGTGACTACAGAAATTGAACTCAGGTGTGATAAACCACAGTTAAGTTATTTTTTAACAAGGGGGGCAATCACTTTTTCACACAGGGCCATGTAGATTTGGAGGTTTTTTTCTCCCTTAATAACGTAAACCTTCATTTAAAAACTGCATTTTGTGTTCAATTATGTTATCTTTGACTAATATTTAATGGTTTTTGATGAGCAGAAACATTTAAGTGTGACAAACATGCAAAAGAAGAAGAAATCAGGAAGGGGGCAAATAGTTTTTCACACCACTGTATACAAATATATTACAAATAGAAAAAAGTGTGTGCGCGATGTATGCGGGTGTGTGTGTGTGTGTCTGAAAGTCCAGTGTCTGAAATATGGCAAAAGTTATGAAAATGGTGAGTTGGAGAGATGGATCGATCTCACCAAATGACGATGGTAGGTCTGGGAGATCGATAAACGGAATGAGCTGGGTACTGAATGAAATTATCAAAGTATAATCCACAAGCAGTCGCTCAGCTTCAAAAAACATGCAGCGCGCTGTCATCATCTCTCCGTGTCGGCTTCCATGCCGGTTCCGGCTTTATGCCGGGTCATGTGACCCACGTCACTTCCGGGTTCCCTTGCGCCGCGATCGCGCATGCGCGGGAACTTGCCCGGTGACCAAACCACTGTCAATGGGGAACCAGAAACCGCAAGGGCACGCCTTCGGCCACAGGTGAGCAGCATTAGCTCCATAACCAATTTCCCGTTTTTGAAGGTGTCCCTTTTGTGTGGCTGTGCTACATAGACCCCCCCCCCCAAGCCTGAGGAGAACGTCCGCACAAGCACTTTAAATTCGCCACACTGTAATCCTCGGCTTTTTGTGGGTAGCCCCAAGACATTGTGTATTTAATTGGTCTTTTTCTGGGTTTTATCTCTGCTGGACCCTTCCACTGGGGCACTCGCCTTGCAGAATCTCTCTTGGCTGTGGAGGAGGGAGGTCGAGTTTGGATCCACACCAGTTCTCCCGGTTGAAAGTGCTTTCCTCCGGGTATTTTGATATCTGGCATGTGTGGATCTGGATGGTTGTTGTGCTCTTTGTTGCACCTCCTCCTTAATAAGTCTTTGTCGGGGTGATGACGGATGTCCTGTCTTGTGTCGGTGGCACATGCTGCAAGCTCTGGTATAACGCCAGACGTCTTTCCGCACCGTCGGCCACCACGCCACCTCTAATAACCTCAGCAGGGTTTTCCCCAGTGTCCTCCCAATGGATTGTCGTGATAGTATTGAAGGAACTCTCTTATTAGCGACTGGGGGACTACTAGCTGAAATTTCTCTCCTTTTCTTACCGGTACCCGGCGATATAGCACGCCCTGACGACCTTCGAAGGTGACCCTTTGATCTTGTATGCCTCTTTGATGATCTTTGGAGAGCAGCTTCGTGATCGTTGGGTCGTTCTGTTGGGCTCTGCTGATCTCGCTCAGGTCGCTCGGGAAGCTGGAGGCCTCTTTAGTGGACATGGTGGGTAGACGTGGGGTGTCAGCTCCTTTCAGCGGCGGGGGTGCTCGGGGTATGGCATCTGGACCAGGAACAAAGCGGTCCTCGCCGTCTTTCTCTCCCCTAGCACCTCTCTCCACCTGCTTTTCCACGGTGCTCGCCGCTCCTCTTAACGCCACTCTCGTGTTGATGTTCTCCCTGGTTCGCCTCACTGGTTCTTCCTCTAAGATATCAGGGTTCCCCATGAGACAGAGGGCGGGGTGGTCATCGGCGAAGTCTCCGTAGCGTTGCGTTGGCTGCTGTACCGGAGACCTCAGGTTGTCTTCCTCTTCGTTGAGGTCGTCGTCCAGTATGAACGCTCCCATGAACGCCTGTTTAAAAGACTGCCAGTCCTTCACCTTGCCTTTCTCCGCCTTCCACCAACTCAGAGCAGGCCCTCGTAGAACCGTGCCGAGGGTTCCCAGCAGCTCTGGTCGGGTCAGGGGTCTGATCTCCAAGTACTTCTCTGCTTGCTCTATGAAGTTCCATACCTCTGCTGTCTCTGACGCGTCACAGAAGGCTGGAAACTCCACGCAGATGGATGGATGAGCGCGAAGAGAAGAAGAAGAAGAAAGTGGGGAGGAGAGCAGAGCCGAGGAGTGTGCTGGAACACCAGGAGGAACATCGGCGATGGCATGAGTGCTTGGTAGCTTCACCTTGGCCGTCGCTGTAGTGGTTGGAGTGCTGGGCAGATGTTGTGCAGGAGATGGAGGGGATGCAAGGGTGCAGGCCTGTAACCTGTGTGTGGTGGGCGTACTAGTGAGACGCAGTCTCTTCATCCGGTTTTCCCAGATGACGTCCCGTCGCAGAAAACAGTCAACGATGGCTCTCTCCATCTTTTCGAGAGCCTCCTGGCATTAGCGCTGCAGCCCTTCCAAGCTCGCGTCCACTGCGTCACGAAGACTGCTTTCCCTGTTGAGACTGCTGTCTATGGATTGTCTATAATCCAGCTCCATGGAGCTCACTTTATCAGTAAGCGCCACCATGTCCATCTTGCATTCATTAAGTTCCGTACGTAATGTGTGCACTACCTCTATATCAGTCCCATGAACAATAAAATCATCATTTTCATTATTGTCATTACCATGGCTATCTGATATATATAAAGAATTAATCAATGCAGATAATTCAGCTGTAGGGTTACGGCGCGTATTAGAAGCATCCTTTACATCACCCAGCATGTTATTAGCCACTACACAGTCGGCCTTAGCAGCACTACTATCATTAGCATTAGCTTTAGCCCTAGCATTAGCGATGTTTACATGAGCGTCCATTTTGTTCAGCCTTTTTACACAAAACCGGAAAATATCCCTAAATACAGATTCGCCGTGCGTACGGGCCACCACTATGTAACGCTTGGATTTAGAAAACCGCTTGGTTACAAAAAAACGGATTCGGGAATCTAAACTACAACACTTCCGGTATTGCGCAACCGCAGCTGGACAAAACACGACGCGACACAAAACAATTATAATAAATTAAACCAAGTGTATTAAACAAGACAGACAGATAAATAAACAAACACGGTGCACCACAAACCAATATATACAAAATATATACAAATATATTACAAATAGAAAAAAGTGTGTGCGTGATGTATGCGTGTGTGTGTGTGTGTGTGTGTCTGAAAGTCCACCCAGATAGCAGAACAACATTGAATCATCGTTGAATCAACATTAAAGCATCAACCAACTTGTCATTGAATCAATGTTGAAATTTCAATGTTAAATGTTGATTTTTCATCAGGTTTGCACCTTGAAATAATGTTATTTCAATGATGATAAATAGATCAAGATGGGCATAAAATCAATGTTTGTTCAACGTAAATTCAATCACTTATTTTACATTGAATCAACATTGAATCAACATTGAAGCAATTATAGTTTAGTCTTGCTTTATGTACAGCAAGATTCTATGACAGTAAATCATGTCCGTTTTGATTTATTTCTTTAAATCAGAGACCATGTAGGGCTGAAAAGCTTTTTTTTTTTTTTTTTTTTAAACAAAAAGTCAGTAACTCAACATCCTTCAGTTTACATGTAAACAGATTTATTTATTTATGCTCCATACCCATTTAAACAGGAAGTAACATCACAATTACAATAAAACAACTATATAATAAAACACACAACTTACATACAAATTATTATAAACTGGATGACAAAATGACTTTTTAGAAGAGAACCATTAGAAGAGATTGTTAATTCTGAATTCATAAAACAGAATCTAACTGCCAAGAGAAGAGACTGGAAAACCAGAATATAAAAATGGCAGCAGCCTGCCTCAGCAAAATTCAGTCAAATGCAAATAGAAACAACCAAGTCAGAAACACAACAGATGACTGAAACATTATTCGTAAGTTGAAATGTATTTACTCAGCAAAACAGATAAGACATGAGTCTGAACTTATGGTTTCCACCACGAGCAATTCCCCCCAGCCGTTCTGGGGCATAAAGAAGCCATTTCTGAACTGTTGAAGCAAAGAAACTCTGTGGCCTCCTTTTCTTCAGCTTTCAGTTGTTGTTGTTGTAGTGCATCTAAAGAATGAAAAACAAACAAAAGGTTAGAACTATACAATGCTCTAAAAACTTGGAGTGGTAGTTGTTTATGAATGACAGTAGGTGGGTCCTAAATTTTTGGAAATGTGACTTTTACAAATGTACAGATATGCAACATATGTTTTGAAATGTCCTACAATCTTCCATAGATACAATGCACACATTAGATTTTTTTTAATATACAGGTCCTTCTCAAAAAATTAGCATATTGTGATAAAGTTCATTATTTTCTGTAATGTACTCAAACATTAGACTTTCATATATTTTAGATTCATTACACACAACTGAAGTAGTTCAAGCCTTTTATTGTTTTAATATTGATGATTGTGGCATACATCTCATGAAAACCCAAAATCCCTATCTCAAAAAATTTGCATATTTCATCCGACCAATAAAAGAAATGTTTTTAATACAAAAAAAAGTCAACCTTCAAATAATTATGTTCAGTTCTGCACTCAATACTTGGTCGGGAATCCTTCTGCAGATTCTTGTGTCTTGTGTCTCTCAACTTTCTCTTCACAATATCCCACAGATTCTCTATGGGGTTCAGGTCAGGAGAGTTGGCAGGCCAATTGAGCACAGTAATACCATGGTCAGTAAACCATTTACCAGTGGTTTTGGCACTGTGAGCAGGTGCCAGGTCGTGCTGAAAAATGAAATCTTCATCTCCATAAAGCTTTTCAGCAGATGGAAGCATGAAGTGCTCCAAAATCTCCTGATAGCTAGCTGCATTGACCCTGCCCTTGATAAAACACAGTGGACCAACACCAGCAGCTGACATGGCACCCCAGACCATCACTGACTGTGGGTACTTGACACTGGACTTCAGGCATTTTGGCATTTCCCTCTCCCCAGTCTTCCTCCAGACTCTGGCACCTTGATTTCCGAATGACATGCAAAATTTGCAACCTGTAGCCCATTTCCTGCACACGCCTGTACACGGTGGCTCTGGATGTTTCTACTCCAGACTCAGTCCACTGCTTCCGCAGGTCCCCCAAGGTCTGGAATCGGTCCTTCTCCACAATCTTCCTCAGGGCCCGGTCACCTCTTCTCGTTGTGCAGCGTTTTCTGCCACACTTTTTCCTTCCCACAGACTTCCCACTGAGGTGCCTTGATACAGCACTCTGGGAACAGCCTAATCGTTCAGAAATGTCTTTCTGTGTCTTACCCTCTTGCTTGAGGGTGTCAATGATGGCCGTCTGGACGGCAGTCTTACCCATGATTGCGGTTTTGAGTAATGAACCAGGCTGGGAGTTTTTAAAAGCCTCAGGAATCTTTTGCAGGTGTTTAGAGTTAATTAGTTGATTCAGATGATTAGGTTAATAGCTCGTTTAAAGAACCTTTTCATGATATGCTAATTTTTTGAGATAGGGATTTTGAGCAGTATGCCACAATCATCAATATTAAAACAATAAAAGGCTTGAACTACTTCAGTTGTGTGTAATAAATCTAAAATATATGAAAGTCTAATGTTTATCAGTACATTACAGAAAATAATGAACTTTATCACAATATGCTAATTTTTTTTTAGACGGACCTGTATGTGTTATTTCACAATCTGCAAATGTTGTCCTACAATGTACATATTCAATGCTATGAAAACAAATATACTTAATGTAACAATGTAGTCTGTTATGTGTGTTAAAAAAAAAAAAAAAAAAAAAAAAAAAAACCCTGTAGGACCAAAAAATGAATAAATAAAAAAATCAATCCGTGGTGACGGTTTTGCAATTTGTCCCCCGCACTCACAAATACTTAAACTGTTCCCTCAGTTTAACAAATCGTGGCCACGGATTAACAAACTGTATGCACAAATTTCCAATCCGTACGCTCAGATACCGTACTGTTTGCATATTTATTCTTAACATGAAGACTTATTTTGGTGATTTTATTATAAGCTTTTTACCCAGAGTTAGATGCATGCTGCACTGTTAATGTTGTTATTAAATAACGCCTATTATTACATTGCATTTAGTTTGAGAGCAAAGTAATGACAACATAAACTGTACATTATTTGTTTTGTATTGCTTTTTACCTTCTCCTCAAACTCACACTGCATGATTTTCAAAGTCATCGGATCACCATTGTTTTCACACTGTACTATCTGTGGTAGCATTTAGTTGCTGCTGTGTTCACACTGCACAATGAATTGGCGACAGGAGATTACACACGGCATGACTTTACAATAGGATGAATCGCCAACAACTCTGTCTGGTGTGCAAGCTACAGCCAAACGCACACAAGAAGTGATAAGGAAACAACCCAAGATCATGCTGACATTGTGGTCTATAATTCCTCCCCGAACAAATAATAATTAAAAAAAGATGATGTCCTTGTTTAAGATCCCATATGGTCAAAACTTAAATTTCATGGCTTTTTTCATGGTAACTGAGGTCTAGGGGCTATGTAACTACCATATAAGTTTCAAAACAGTCAATCCACAGTAGAATGCACACAGCTTGCATAAAGTAGCTCTGCCTTTTCACGAGCTGCTGTGACGTCCAATCTACTCAGTCACCGCTTTCAGTCACCATCAACCACCATCCCACCCTTCTTTTGCCAAAACATCACGTCCATGCCATTGCTGAACAACAATAACATGAAAACAAGTCGAAAAAACGCTGTTCAGTTGATAGATGTCGAGACTACATCATTACACAGGCTTCCGAACAACATTAATATAAAAGACCAGTGGCACGTCAGCTTCAGCATCTTTCACACAGCCATTCCATTAAACTTTAAAAATTTACATTTAAACTGTTATTTAGTTAATAGAAGTTAATTGATAAAGAAAATCTATTTATGACATTATTTTTGACAGCATTATGATTATTTATTAAAATTTCAGACAACAATTAGTGCCACGAGGTTATTTGCAACACTATATGTTCTACAAAATAGAAGACTACACACCTTACAGCACAATATAATGTGGCTTTAGAAGAGGAAAGGTAGGATTAAGAAGTGAGCAAGTGATGAATTAGTATTACAGGTCCCAAGCAGATACAGTAACAATAATGGGTGCCCTACCTTATGCAGTCTCCATTGATGGCTAATAAACATTGATACAAGTAGGCTATGGTTAAAGTGGTGAACTTATAAAGTCTTAAATGTTTTGTTTTCCCTTCTCAACGCATTATGCATTTACTCACCAATAATGGCTACCTTTTTAATTTGGTCAAGTCTCCAAGTCGAAGGAGCCCAGCAGCAGATTCCGTACCATGGCAGTAGCAGAGGTGGCAAGGCGGGCTGCTCTCCACGCTTCTGCCTGGCAAAACACATTTTATTTCACAATCACAATATTAATTTATTGGCCACTTTTAGAAACTTATGTTTCATACTGATTCTTATGTTTATCTTCCCAATAGTTAATAGGATTTTATGTATAAATGCAGATTAATGATAAAGATACATGCAGGGTAAAACTGCAACAGGAACAGTACAAAATAAAAACTGAAAAAAGACGGACATTCAGAGTAACAGTGCAAGATAAAAAAAAACCTGTACAAAACATACATGCAGGGTAAGCATTGGTGGGAGCAATGTCCAAGCAGTGTAGAGAAATATTTCTGTACGACTTCATTGTTTTGTGCTGTGTAGTATAGTATTGTAATAGCTGATCAGAGTGATCAACTCCCCATGTGCTGGTTCTATGCAGTCACAGGACATGGAAATGTCCTACTGTACATAAGGCTGTATTTTAGCCACCTGGAACTAGCTTGTTTGTGCTAAATAACATTACCGATAGCAGTGTTATAAGCTAACCAAAATGGAGCCAAATACACATTAGCAACCATAATCTAAAGCTATCCAAAACAAGGTGAATATAAACATCTGTAAACTCCATAAGGCATTAGCTTAGCCACCGGGAAATATCATGTTTGTGCTACATGAGGCAGCATGTTAGCATGATTTAACTAAACTATATAAATGGCATTGAAAGCCAATGTGTCACACAAGCTGACAAGAGCTAGCTGTAGTGAGGAAAATATTTACTAATATTAGTTTAATATTATCAGAATAAGAGTTATATAAGACTTAATAACTTACCCAGTGTAGCATGGGTCTATTCTCTGTTCAAAATGCTCCCGTTCGTTGTCGGAGTCACACAGTCTTCTTCTGAGGTAAATGTAAAACCCTCCAACTTTCCAGAACATTCTGAAGAGTTTCCTCGGATGTGTAAGCGCGTGCCATCTTCCAAAACGTGCAGAAAACTCACTGAATCTGAGTATTATCAAGCCTGTCTCTCTGTGTTCGTTTTTCATGCCGGTGTCCGGGGGCGTGGTCTAGTATGTAAATTACCCGGACTGATTTCCGTGTGATTGGCGCATGGGCGTGTCCTGCCTCGGGTCATTAGCATATAAGTGTGACAGAAATTCTGTGCCTCTCCTTGGTTTCATACGGATTACATAAACTGAGAATATTTGTTTTCAATGTGACTTGCATCATTTAAAAGTAGACACTTTAAGCTTTATATAGATATATTTCTCATTTCAGTTAATTTTAGTGACGTGTTTCAAAAAGATTTTCACGGAGACTGAGGTTTCATATATGTGCATATATCCTCATATACTGTATGTGGCCAATTAGGATTAGTTTTTTGCATTTTTTTTTTGTTAGTTCTTAGTTATTGCCTTGATAATAGAAAATATGAGCTAGGCATCATGTATGACAGTTGCCAAAGTGAGATATGAGCTAAAATGACCAGATCCTGCCATAGGAGACATATCTTGTATGTACATATAGGGCTTATATGTGGATATAAAGAAGCAATACAGGAGACCTATATGGCCTGTATATGCACCTCAATGTTGCCTACATGTGGCATATATATGCATATATGCAGCATATATATTATCATATATATGCATATATACTGCATATAGGTTTCCTATTAGCGCATATATCCTCATATTTACATTTACATTTAGGCATTTGGCAGACGCTCTTATCCAGAGCGACTTACATTTTTATCTCATTATACATCTGAGCAGTTGAGGGTTAAGGGCCTTGCTCAAGGGCCCAACAGTGGCAACTTGGTGGTTGTGGGGTCTGAACCTGGGATCTTCCGAACCATAGTCCAATGCCTTAATCACTGAGCTACCCCTGGCCCCATATAGGTGCGGTTATATGCGCATATATACTGCATATAGGTTTCATATATGTGCATATATCCTCATATAGGTTCTTTCCATGTGGGGCACGCGCACTGCTCTGGGTCAGACACAGACAACGGGAAACAGGAACTAAGCTCTCAAACAAATGCTTCCCAACAGAATACCGTAGGTCGCATCGCCAAAATTCTTTCACCGAGAGTGCAGGAACTTCCAGACTACAACATATTGAATTTTCATGCCTGTAGAGTGTATTATAATGACGTGGCGACAGTGTAAAAACACCCTCCGATGTTAAATGCGAGCCGAAAATTGAGTACTTTTGAACGGCAAACAGGAATTAAGCTCTCAAGTGAGTAAACTAGACAGCAAGGTAAATACACAAAACTTACAGTCAAATTATTTTTTTCCTCAATATATATATATATATATATATATATATATATATATATATATATATATATATATATATAATTTTATTATTATTTTTTTTTAAGCACCATGGCAAATCTCCCGTAGTCAATTTTTTAACCTGCTTTAAACACATACAGTACACACATGCATACACATTTTTATAGAAATGCACTTAGTTAATTTAATTTGCCTTACATTGTTGAATGAGGATGGGTTCCAAAACCAAAAATCAACATTGATTCAATGTTTGTCTTTTCAACACTGAAAAGCATTGAATTATCAACATTGATTCAACATTATTTAGCATTGAAAAATCAACCTCAACCAAAATGATGATTCTGATGAAATTTCAACATTGAATCAATGTCACCTTGCTATCTGGGCAGTGTCTGAAATATGGCAAAAGTTATGAAAATGGTGAGTTGGAGAGATGGATCGATCTCACCAAATGACGATGGTAGGTCTGGGAGATCGATAAACGGAATGAGCTGGGTACTGAATGAAATTATCAAAGTATAATCCACAAGCAGTCGCTCAGCTTCAAAAAACATGCAGCGCGCTGTCATCATCTCTCCGTGTCGGCTTCCATGCCGGTTCCGGCTTTATGCCGGGTCATGTGACCCACGTCACTTCCGGGTTCCCTTGCGCCGCGATCGCGCATGCGCGGGAACTTGCCCGGTGACCAAACCACTGTCAATGAGGAACCAGAAACCGCAAGGGCACGCCTTCGGCCACAGGTGAGCAGCATTAGCTCTATAACCAATTTCCCGTTTTTGAAGGTGTCCCTTTTGTGTGGCTGTGCTACAACGCAGACTGGGACATGTTCAGAAACAGCTCCGATGATGACGTCAGCGTGTTTACGGAAGCGGTTGTGGGATTTATTGAGAAGCTGGTAGACGATACCGTGGAGAAAAAGACTATCAGAACGTTTCCCAACCAGATGATGCATCCCACTGCATCCCAACTGCAATGATGGCCTATACTACTGGGGAATAAAAACCTACACCTACTTTCTCAAGCCAAAAGATCAGTGGGGGACCAATTACCACAAAACCGATCTTAGCAAAGATACGTCTCCACATACATTTTCGGTTCACCCAGATGTACTCAGCTTCCTTCCTGGAGGACTGGCCGAAATACAGGGACCAGCATTTTATATATTCATATATGTACTCAAACAGTATTCTTTAAATTAAATTTTAATCTGACTTTAAAATGTTTTATTATTTTTAAAGAAATAATGTACACAACACATTTGTTATAAAATATGCATTCCCTTCACTTTACTGAACTGGGTGACAAAAAGTAATTTAAAAAATCTGAAATAAATCTGAAATTATTTAGAATCCCAAACCTTGAGAGCGTATGTGTGTGCGCATAATGTGTTAGTACATTAATTTATCACAGCGAAAGGTAACAGTAGCCAGAAACTGTCATTGGTATTCTTGGAATGTATTAAAACTAGAATTGTTCCGATACCATTTTTCCCCTCCCGATACCGATTCCGATACTTGGGCTCAGGGTATCGGCCGATACCGAGTACCGATCCGATACCTGGGTGTGTATCTGTACTGTGTGCGTGTGTATATATATGCATGTATATACATACATACATATACACATATGTATGTGTATATATATATATATATATATATATATATCCATCTATATATATGCATGTATATACATACATACATAATGTGTGTGTATATATATATATATATATATATATATATATATATATATATATATATATATATTAGGGCTGCAACTAACGATTATTTTGATAATCGATTAGTTGGTCGATTTCTTTTTCGATTAATCGATTAATCGGATAAAAAGTGACCGCTTTAATTAGCTGTTTTGCTTAACTATATAAAACCATAAATCAGGGCATTATTTATGTATAAAAGTAAACTTTAAAAAATGCAATAGCCACATAGAGTATAATGATCTTTAATTTTGACATTTAAACCTTAGTTTATGTAAATCAACATTCTTTTTTAACAATAATTGCAGATGGCAAGTTAACAGTGTTGATATGGTGTGTGTATATATATATATATATATATATATATATATATATATATATATATATATATTGTATATATATTATACACACACACATATCTATATATATATATATATATATATATATATATATATATATATATATACATACATACATACATACATACACACACACACACTAGTTTAAAAAATCCACTGACATATTCAGTTGTTAAGAATGACCTCAATTTTAAATTCTCTTAAATTAATTAAACTTAATAAGAAGAATAATAGACTTCTAGATTATTATGATATTATTTTTAATGAAAGTCTCTCTTGCTACGTCCTTGTCACGGTTTATACATTATTTCGATCCTCTCAGGTATTTTATCCTTTTTTGTTGTTGTCTCAATAAATTAAAAAAATATTTTTTTTATATATATAGACCATTTTGCTATACTAGACATTCTCGTAATACGGCGACGTAGGGAGAGAAAAAAATGGCCGCTACTGGGTTCACTGTTGATTTTGCCCTTTTTCCGCATTTCCCCTCTGTATAGTGTGTAGGATCATGGGATATATCCGGTCCTCCGAGGTGTAAACTGAACATGAAGAAAACGAACTAGAAGTGTTTTCCTTGCGTTCGTTGGGATTTGAACACCAAGAAAAAGCTGCATGCAACGTTTTTTTTAAAACCCCGTATAACCGCGCAGGCGGACAAACGCACGTCATCAAAGCCCGTGTGAACTCTCTCACTCACTCCTTTTTTTTTTTTTTTTTAGTCCTGGCCAATTCCTCCCCGTCACTAGGGGCTCCCACATGTGTAGAAAACCCTCGGCGCTTCATCCGCGCTCACCGGACACTACGACCGGCAGAAAACCGCTCAATTTTAACGCCCGATAAGAGGTGTTTAATGTAAATTGCTCCCATACCTTGGAGGACTTGGGGCGCACGCTTTTTCCTGCAGACGCTTCTGTAACCGCCATTGCGCGAGCGACTGTGTATGTGTGTGTGTATTTGTGTATTTGTGCATCTTGTGGTCGCGAGCCTCAGTAACGTGAGCAGCCCAACTAATCGATAACGGCATTCGTTGACAACGAATTTCATTATCGATAATTATCGATTTTATCGATTAGTTGTTGCAGCCCTAATATATATATATATATATATATATATATATATATAAAATTTCTTTTTTAAGTAAAATACTACTAGCCCTGTGTAACGGGTTCGAACATAAGTGCACGGGCGACACCATGAAACACGGACACGAGGCGAGGTCTTACAGCAAAAAGGGGCATTTATTTAGAAAAATGGAGAAAGAAAGGGTTAAAGGCTGTCTGCGGTCTTTTCCACTTCGGCGGCAGGGATGCGAAGGCGGGCTCTACGCGGAAGTGAAGGTGCCGGAGATTAAAGGCGCCCCCCTTTTTAAAGTCTCCGGGGCGCATCACATCGCCCCGCTCTTGTTCCACTGTCTCTCATAAAATCCACCGCGTCGCAAAATCCAGCTTCCCAACAGTCAGACCCCGAGCTACACTCCCCGCTGTGTTTTATAGCGCCGATAGCTCATGGGCCGTTGCCTGATTCTGCTGCCCTGCTACTTCACATACCTAAAGATGGGGGAGGCGCAATATCAATTTAGGCGCACGCCGTGACACTCTGTAATAAGCTAAGCTAGCGGGCATAAATAGGTTATGTTTAGGAAAATGGTATCGGATCGGTACGTGGACTCAAATACTCGCCGATTCCGATGCCAGCTTTTTTTGTGGTATCGGAATACCAGTATCGGAATCGGAACAACCCTAATTAAAACATGGGTGAAAATGCTATTGCACAGGTTTTTGTGGTGAACATCTGAACAGGGGTACTAGGACAAAGTACCACTCCTATACAGTAGATAACCACATACTGTAGATTTAAGGCTGCTCATTTTATCTGCACCACATTCTTACTTCTCTTGCTGGAAATCTTGTCTTTATAAGCTTTGGATCACGCTCTGGGTGAATAGCACCCCATTCGCGGATAAGCCGCACAATTTGACACCTCATTCATCGGCCTACAACAATCGGTGCAGGACTAGCAGTTAATATGTTAAGTCTATTTTATATATGTAAAAATGTGGAAAATCTAAAATAGATAAATAAAGAAATGTGACAACACAAATATAAATAAATGAAGAAATGTGGAAATTCAGAAAAAAATAAACCTAGAAATATATTAATAAACAAAAGTAGGAATACATTTAGCAATTTTCCAGGGCTTATTGTATTTATGTATTTATTTATATATTTACTCATTTATTCACACATTTATTTATTTATAATTATGTCATGTTTAGTCCTTCATACGTACACTCAATAAAAGGTGTAACATCTGGGCCACCGCGGCCTCAGGGAAGAAGATCCGTTTCTCCAGACTACTGAGCCGCCGCTTTGTCTACCCCTAGTGTGACTGTGTCTTTATGTCATTCACGATTATCACCAAGTAGATTCACCTGTGTATCCCTTGTGTGTGTTCCCATATAAACCAGCCGACCCCGGGGCCACCTGTTCGTCCACCGTTATAAATACTAAGAATCACATGCTATTTCATGCCCAAAATCTCAATTGTATTTTTCTAGGACTGAGACATCTCACGTCGTTTTTTCCGTGGACAGTGGAGTACTGGCACGAGGACTTTTCTGAGTATTGGGATCAAGTTTATTCGTTCGTCTAGTGCAGTGGTTCTCAAACTTTTTCTGTCATTCCCCACTTAAGGGGGTGAGCGAATTTTCAAGCCCCACTTGTCAACAAAATAATAATGAAATCGGCCAAGTTTACTGTTTATTGAAATATTAATTTCTAAATCAATTTCTAAGATCAAACAATACCAAGTTCAAAATAGATAAAATATATGTGCAATTGTTATAAAAGGCTTACGTTGTCACATATCTTTGCATAATTGACCCCATGTTTATTAGCTGCTCAGCAGTTTTTTTGCACTGGCCAATTCTGTATGCAACTTTGAATGAAGCCATTTGTGCTTTGCTGTCCACTGATTCAGATGTTACCATGCGATTCTCCTGCTGTCTGTATTCTGCCAGCTTTCTTTGAAAGAAGTCGAGTGGCTTATTAACGTGACTGGAGTGTGTTGTCTCTAAGTGTCTTCCTAATTTGTTGGGTCTCATGCGGTCTGCTGCCAGCGGTATAAGACAGAAAACATGCACGAGCCTCTCTCCTGCCCCCCCACCATCCCCACCATGAATCCAAGCTCAAGATAGGCTTCATTAGGGGTGGGCGATATAACCAAAATCTTCTATCACGGTAGAAGCGATTTTCTACCTCGATAACGATATATATCACAATATAGCCTGGTTTGTACGTGCGCATCCCAGCGGGGTAAAATGTAATTTGATGGTCGGCGTGGTCTATTTCTGTCAGAGTCGCGCAACTGTGGCCCGACGTTAAACCATTATTGATGCACTATATGGTTCCACTTTTTCTCCCGGGCTGGCCCACAACTGATGCTATTTTAAATTTACTTGTATTAATGATCCATTTATTTGTGTGTGATTGTTTAGTTTTTCCTTTTATTTTCCACTAATTTCCTCCCGTTCATTGCGCCCCACCTGTCATGTCTGTATTCCCCACTAGTGGGGCGCGCCCCACACTTTGAGAACCACTGGTCTAGTGACCAGCAGGTGTTCCCCTGCCATGGGAGGACAACCCGATGCGGTACATTGAAAAGCAACAGAGGGAAATTGACGGCCTGGCACGAGCAGTGAGCGACCTGGCGCACTGCGTCAAACATCTCGTCGTCCCAGACACTTCCTCAGTGGGGACATCGAGACGCTCCACGCCCTCACCACCTCGCACCGCCCCACCGGAAAGATATACAGGTGATCCGGAGGGGTGTAAGCGATTTATCTTGGCCTGTGAGCTCTACTTGTTGGATTATCCCGACATGACGGACACACAACAAATCTGTTTTGTAATCCAACAGCTCACAGGTCCGACAATGGATTGGGCGGCCATTTGGAGCGAAGGCGGGGAGCTCACATTTAGGTACAGAAAATTCGTGGTGGCAATGAAGGCGGTGTTTGATCATCCTGACCAAGGGCGCTCCGGAGAACAGCGCCTCATGAGACTGATACAAGGGAGCCTCGCCGTTGCGGATTACGCCATCAAATTTCTCGTCATGGCTGCGGAGAGTGGATGGTGTGAGAGTCTGCTTGCCAGGTTCAGGGATGGACTCCAGCCAGAAATCCAGCTCGAGCTGGCATGCCGGGACACCTGTCACTCGCTGGATGAGACTGGCCATCAAGCTCGACCAGCATCTCCGCAGCCAGCGCCCGCGACCATCCACCAGGGTGGCACCACTACGCCCGCACGACATGCGCCGAAAGCCTCCTCGCGATGTGGGAGAAACGGCTCGGCCCGAGCCAATGGATGTGAGTACTTCCCGTCTCTCGGTCGCGGAGAGAAGAAGGCGCATCGCATCGGGACTGTGTCTGTACTGTGGCGGGGTAAACCACTTGATCAAGGACTGCCCGTTACTCAAAGTAACATCACACACACTGCCACGCACACATCCTTTCTGTTTAAAAGCACAACTATCCTATAATAATTATGTTTTGTCGGTCTTCCCTTTAGTAGATTCCGGGGTGGCTGGGAATTTTATCTCCTCTACCTTGGTTTCCCCGCTGCAAGCTCCCGTGTCGAAGATTCCACAGCCGATAACAGTTAAAGCTCTAGATGGCCGTGAGTTAGAACAATCGCCTATTAAATTAATAACAGCGCCACTGCGATTAACTTTCCCCGATCACACTGAGGAGCTAAAATTCTTCGTACTCCCTCAGTCTGGTCATTCCGTCGTGATAGGTCTCCCCTGGCATAGCGCCCATAACCCTAATTTCGATTGGACTCAGTCAAGTTGTAACGCTTGGATTTATTAAACCGCTTGGTTACAAAAAAACGGATTCGGGAATCTAAACTGGGGCTCGAATACAACACTTCCGGTATTGCGCAACCGCAGCTGGACAAAACACGACGCGACACAAAACAATTATAATAAATTAAACCAAGTGTATTAAACAAGACAGACAGATAAATAAACAAACACAGTGCACCACAAACCAATATATACAAAATATATACAAATAGAAAAAAGTGTGTGTGCGATGTATGCGGGTGTGTGTGTGTGTGTGTATGATAGTCCAGTGTCTGAAATATGGCAATTGGGGTGAAATGGTGAGTTGGAGAGATGGATCGATCTCACCAAATGACGATGGTAGGTCTGGGAGATCGAGAAACGGAATGAGCTGGGTACTGAATGAAATTAATCCACTATAATCCACAAACAGGCTCTCAGTCTCAAAAACCATGCAGCGCGCTGTCTTCATCTCTCCGTCCCGGCCTCTATGCCGGTTCTGGCTTTATGCCGGATCATGTGACCCACGTCACTTCCGGGTTCCCTTGCGACGCGATCGCGCATGCGCGGGAACTTGCCCGGTGACCAAACCACTGTCCATGGGGAACCAGAAACCGCTAGGGCACGCCTTCGGCCACAGGTGAGCAGCATTAGCTCCATAACCAATTCCCTGTGTATGAAGGAGTCCCTTTTGTGTGGCTGCGCTACATAGACCCCCCCCCCCCAAGCCTCCGGCGTCTGAGGAGAACGTCCGCACAAGCGCTTTAAATTCGTCCCACTGATATCGGCTATTTGTGGGTAGCCCCAAGACCTTGTGTATTTAATTGGCCCTTTTCTGGTTTTTTTCTCTGCTGGACCCTCCCACTGGGGCGCTCGCCTTGCAGAATCTCTTTTTGTTGTGGAGGAGTGTGGTTGAGCTTTTCTCCACACCAGTTCTCCCGGTTGAAAGTGCGCTGCTTTCCTCCGGGTATTGTGATATCTGGCTTGTGTGGCTTCTAGTTGTTGTGCTCTTTGTTGCACCTCCTCCTGGATAAGTCTTTGTCGGGGTGATGACGGATGTCCTGTCTTGTGTCGGTGGCACATGCTGCAAGCTCTGGTATAACGCCAGACGTCTTTCCGCACCGTCGGCCACCACGCCACCTCTAATAACCTCAGCAGGGTTTTCAGTTGTCCTCAGTGTCCTCCCAATGGATTGTCGTGATAGTATTGAAGGAAACTCTTTATTAGAGACTGGGGAACAACGAGCTGAAATTTCTCTCCTTTCTGTACCGGTACCCGGCGATATAGCACGCCCTGACGACCTTCGAAGGTGACCCTTTGATCTTGTATGCCTCTTTGATGATCTTTGGAGAGCAGCTTCGTGATCGTTGGGTCGTTCTGTTGGGCTCTGCTAATCTCGCTCAGGTCGCTCGGGAAGTTGGAGGCCTCTTTAGTGGACGTGGTGGGTAGACGTGGGGTGTCAGCTCCTTTCAGCGGCGGGGGTGCTCGGGGTATGGCATCTGAACCCGGAATAAAGCGGTCCACGCCGTCTTTCTCTCCCCTAGCGCCTCTCTCCACCTGCTTTTCCACGGTGCTCACCGCTCCTCTTAACGCCACTCTCGTGTTGATGTTCTCCCTGGATTGCCCCACTTGTTCTTCATCGGAGATATCAGGTTTCCCTATGAGACAGAGGGCGGGGTGGTCATCGGCGCAGTCTCCGTGGCGTTGCGTTGGCTGCTGTACCGGAGACCTCAGGTTGTCTTCCTCTTCGTCGAGGTCGTCGTCCAGTATGAACGCTGCCATGAACGCCTGTTTAAAAGACTGCCAGTCCTTTACCTTGCCCTTCTCCGTCTTCCACCAACTGAGAGCCGGCCCTCGGAGAACTGAGCCGAGGGTTCCCAGTAGCTCTGGTCGGGTCAGGGGTCTGATCTCCAGGTATTTCTCTGCTTGCTCGATGAAGTTCTTCACCTCAGCTGTCTCTGACGCGTCGCAGAAGGCTGGGAACTCAACACAGATGGATGGATGAGCATGCAGAGAAGAAGAAGAAGAAAGTGGAAAGGGGAGCAGAGCCGAGGAGTGTGCTGGAACACCAGGAGGAACGTCGGCGATGGCATGAGTGCTTGGTAGCTTCACCTTGGCCGTCGCTGTAGTGGTTGGAGTGCTGGGCCGATGTGGTGCAGGAGATGCAGGGGTGCAGGCCTGTAACCTGTGTGTGGTGGGCGTACTAGTGAGACGCAGTCTCTTCATCCGGTTTTCCCAGATGACGTCCCGTCGCAGAAAACAGTCAACGATGGCTCTCTCCATTTTTTCGAGAGCCTCCTGGCAGTAGCGCTGTAGCCCTTCCAGGCTCGCGTCCACTGCGTCACGCAGACTGATTTCTCGGTTGAGACTGCTGTCCATGGATTGTCTATAATCCTGCTCCATGGAGCTCACTTTATCAGTAAGCGCCCCCAAGTTCTTTTTGTAGTGTGTGCACTACTTCAATATCAGACCCATGAACAATAATATCATTATCATCATCATTGTCATTATCATGGTTATCAGATAAATATAAAGAACTAATCAATGAAGTTAAGTCTGTTGTAGGGTTACGGCGTGTATTAAATGCATCCTCTACATCTACCGGCATGTTATTATGCACTACACAGTCGGCCTTAGCAGCACTACTAGCATTAGCCTTAGCATTAGCTTTAGCACTAGCATTAGCGTCCATCTTGTTCAGCCACATTACACAAAACCGGAAAATATCCCAAAATACAGATTCCCCGTGCGTACGGGCCACCACTATGTAACGCTTGGATTTATTAAACCGCTTGGTTACAAAAAAACGGATTCGGGAATCTAAACTGGGGCTCGAATACAACACTTCCGGTA
Organism: Channallabes apus; assembly: GCA_030522415.1. Lineage (NCBI taxonomy): Eukaryota > Metazoa > Chordata > Actinopteri > Siluriformes > Clariidae > Channallabes > Channallabes apus. Next base: position 44,098,413 of record CM060107.1, on the reverse strand, counting down.
TTGCGCAACCGCAGCTGGACAAAACACGATGCGACACAAAACAATTATAATAAATTAAACCAAGTGTATTAAACAAGACAGACAGATAAATAAACAAACACAGTGCACCACAAACCAATATATACAAAATATATACAAATAGAAAAAAGTGTGTGTGCGATGTATGCGGGTGTGTGTGTGTGTGTGTGTATGATAGTCCAGTGTCTGAAATATGGCAATTGGGGTGAAATGGTGAGTTGGAGAGATGGATCGATCTCACCAAATGACGATGGTAGGTCTGGGAGATCGAGAAACGGAATGAGCTGGGTACTGAATGAAATTAATCCACTATAATCCACAAACAGGCTCTCAGTCTCAAAAACCATGCAGCGCGCTGTCTTCATCTCTCCGTCCCGGCCTCTATGCCGGTTCCGGCTTTATGCCGGATCATGTGACCCACGTCACTTCCGGGTTCCCTTGCGACGCGATCGCGCATGCGCGGGAACTTGCCCGGTGACCAAACCACTGTCCATGGGGAACCAGAAACCGCTAGGGCACGCCTTCGGCCACAGGTGAGCAGCATTAGCTCCATAACCAATTCCCTGTGTATGAAGGAGTCCCTTTTGTGTGGCTGCGCTACAAAGTGTCACGTCATTGTCCCCTACATGCGCAAAATGATGTAAACCGCCATATTGACGGTCCAAACCACCACCATAGAAAGTCCGAATGCCCAACATGAAATTAACGTGGCATCAGAGTATGCAAGGTTTGAAGAGGTATTTAGTGCTAGGGCAGCTGCATGACTTCCCCCTCATCGCCCGTGGGAATGCGCGATCGAACTGTTGCTGGGGAAAGCACCTCCTTGCTCACGCATTTACCCATTGTCAGTGGCAGAAACCAGGGCCATGGTGAGTGAGGCACTCCAGCAGGGGCTCATCAGCAGGTCCACGTCACCCGCCTCTGCAGGTTTTTTTTCATAGAGAAAAAGGGGGGGGGGGGGGCTTACGGCCCTGTATTGAGTATCGTGGGCTCAATGCAGTAACAGTAAAGTATACTGTAAGCACCCACTGTCCCTGGTTCCGGCCGCAATCGACCAGCTCCGAGGCGCCTCCATATTCACTAAACTTGACCTCCGCGGCACATATAACCTCGTTCGTGTGCGTAAAGGTGATGAATGGAAGACTGCGTTTAGCACTACATTTGTGCATTATCATTATAACGTGATGGCATATGGACTGGTAAACGCACCTGTGGTGTTTCAGGGGTTCATGAATGACGTGTTTCGGGATATGTATAACCATTTTGTCATAATATACCTGGATGATATCCTGCTATATTCACAGTCATATTCAGAACACATTCATCATGTAACCACCGTCCTTCATCATATGCGCAAACACGGGCTCTATGTGAAGGCGGAGAAAGGCACATTTCATCAGCGGGAGGTGGCATTCCTCGGCTATCACATAGGGCCACGGGGGGGTCGAAATGAAGCCGTCCAAGGTCGCGGTGGTGCAACAATGGCCGGAACCCACGACAGTTAAGGCGCTACAGAGGTTCTTGGGGTTTGCCAATTTTTATAGGCGGTTCATCCGGGGCTTTATCACAGTGGCAGGACCACTCACAGCACTACTGATAGGAAAGCCGAAACGCCTTCACGAGTTCCCAGTGGACGCGTGAGAGGCGTTTGCTCGTCTCAAAACAGCATTTACCACAGCGCCTATATTAAAGTTACCAGACCCAGATAAGCCCTTTATAGTTGAGGTCGATGCGTCCGAGGTGGGAATAGGAGCAGTGCTGTCATAACGCCAGGGCCACCCCGAGAAACTCTACCCTTGCGCTTTTTTTTCTAGGAAATTAACACCTGCCGAGCGAAATTATGATATCGGTAACCGAGAGCTGCTAGCAGTAAAAGCGGCGTTAAAGGAGTGGCGACACTGGCTGGAGAGGGCGAAACGCTCATTCACGGTACTCACTGACCACTGTAATCTCGAGTACCTCCAACAGGCAAAAAGACTAAACTCACGTCAAGCCCGATGGGCGCTCTTTTTCACGCGTTTCAGATTTATTATAACGTACCGCCACGGTTCAAAAAACAAAGCGGACGCGCTCTCCTGCTATTATCCGTCGCCGGAACCAATTACAAATCCGGAGCCGATCCTGCCATCGTCACTTGTACTGGCACCAGTTATGTGGAACCTCAAGTCGGAGATAGCGCAGTGGGCATGGTCCAACCCCGTGCCTAGGAGCTGTCCTCCGAATCGCATCCACGTGCCGGAATCACTTCGCGAATGAGTGACGATCGAGGCTCATATGAGCCTAGCATTAGGACACCCCGGCGTCACACGCACTCACCACCAGTCAGAACCAAAGTTCTGGTGGCAAAAAAATGCAGGAAACCGTGAAAAAGGTTGTTTTTGTCTTGTGCCACATGTGCAACTACCAAAAGCCCACGTAACTTACCAGTTGGTAAATTAACGCCCCTCCTGGTGCCAAACAGACCGTGGTCCCACATCGCAGTGGACTTTGTCACGGACCTGCCATGGGTACACCACGATTCTGGTAGTAGTGGACAGATTTTCTAAGGGATGTAGATTTATCTCGTTTCGTTCTCTTCCGTCAGCCTTCCAGGTAGCAGAAATCCTATTCAACATTGTTTTGTTGCTACGGTATCCCGGAAGATATTATTTCCGATCGTGGTCCCCAATTCATCGCCAGGGTCTGGAAAGCTTTCTTTCAGAAGTTGGGGACCACTGTTAGCCTAACGTCGGGCTATCACCCCGAGTCTAATGGACAGGCTGAGCGGACTGTCCAAGAACTTGGGAGATATCTATGTGCATACTATAGCAGTCGACAGCATGAATGGGCTGACTGTCTACTCTGGGCGTAATATGTACAAAATTCACTCTGCCACTCCTCAATCGGCCTAACGCCGTTTCAGTGTGTGTTAGGATATCAACCCCCGCTGTGTCCCTGGGATGCCACTCTCACCGAAGTGCCCGTGGGGGCGCCCCAGCATTCCGAGTCAAAGAAATACTGGACTCATGGAGGAGAGCAGGTGCCTTGCAATATCTAGTCGAGTGGGAGGGGTATGGCCCGGAGGACAGGAGCTGGGTTCCGGCCCAAGACAAGCTTTCTTCTGCGCATGCGCGAGCGTGCAGCAGCTTGGTGCAGTTGCTCTCGGAATTCTCGTGTGTTTTTTACTTTTTATTATACTTTCCTTCTCTTATTTTTTTATAACTTTATTCTGTATTTAACAAGTAAGGTCGCCCTTTCAAACCATGCGTTTTGAAAGTGTTCTTGTTCTCAGTTACGCAATTTTAATTACACTTTCGGCGCTCCGGGTGATCAGCGCGCAACAGCAAGGAGGCGGCTCCTTTGTTTACAACAGGGAACAGCTGATCGCACTGAAGCCGGCCGGCATCAGAGATCCGACTCTGTATAGGACTCTAAACATTCCGGATGAGATACGGAGGAGGACGATAAGGGGATGCAGAGGTGGAAGGAAGCGGCGCAGAGGAGCCAAAGAGGAAGAGAAACGCGCGGCGCATAAGGAAAGGATGAGAAAGTACAAGCCGTATGTCCCGTCTCTTATCATGGGCAACGTGAGATCTCTGGACAATAAGATGGACGAGTTGACAGCTTTGTTAAAGACTGAAAACATCTTCCGCGAGTGCAGTCTGATGTGTTTTACTGAGACTTGGTTACATAGTGATGTGCCAGACTCTAATATTACACTGGACGGCTTCAGCGCGATACGGAGCGACAGGACGAGGAGAGAGAGCGGTAAGAGGAAAGGAGGGGGGCTGGCTGTTTACATCAACAACATGTGGTGTAACCCCGGTCATGTGACTGTTAAGGAGCGCGTTTGTAGTCCAGATATTGAACTGTTGGCTGTCGGACTTCGCCCATATTATTTACCAAGAGAATTCTCACATGTGATAATAACTGCTGTGTACATTCCTCCATCCGCGAATGCCGCTGCCGCGTGTGACGTCATTCACTCTGTAACTGCCAAACTCCAGACTCGACACCCTGATGCCTTTCTCCTGATCTCCGGTGATTTCAATCACACATCACTGAACAAGACTATTCCCACTTTCACCCAGTACGTGGATTGTCACACTAGGGGGGAGAAGACACTAGACCTGCTGTATGCTAATGTCAAAGGTGCTTACAGTGCTGCAGCACTTCCCCCCCTGGGGAGGTCGGATCACAACCTAGTCCACCTCATGCCCACATACAAACCACTAGTTCAGAGACAGCCTGCTAATGTGAGGAGTGTAAGAAGATGGACAGAAGGTGCCACTGCTACGTTACAGGATTGTTTCGAGGCTACAGACTGGGAGGTTCTCAGTGCATCATATGGAGAGGACATTGATGGAATGACGGACTGCATCACGGAGTACATTAACTTCTGTGTTGACACCTGTGTACCGATGAGAGATATTCGCTGTTTCCCCAACAACAAACCCTGGGTCACCAAAGACATTAAAGCGTGTTTAAATGAAAAAAAAAGTGCCTTTAGGTCTGGTGATAAGGAAGCAGTGAAGAAGGCTCAAAAAATGCTAACCGGGAAAATCAAGGAGGGGAAAGAGGCATACAGGAGAAAACTAGAACAAAGGCTGAAGCAAAACAACACGAGAGAGGTGTGGAGGGGCATGAGGAGTATCACTGGCTATAAGACAAGCGGCCAGGCTATTGAGGGGAATAGGGAACGTGCAAACGACCTCAACACTTTCTTCAATAGATTTGATGTCCCTATGTCTCACACTCCCCCCGACTTCAACCCAAATCCACACATTCCTGCTCCTATGTCCTCCCCTACACAGAGAACAGTCACAGTCACTACTCCTGCACTCCCAGCAATCAACATCTCAGTGGATCAGGTTAAACATGGCCTGAGTAAGATCAGCCCTACAAAAGCTGTAGGTCCGGATAAGATCTATCCGAGAGTCCTGAAATCCTGTGCTCCCCAACTATGTGGTGTCCTCCAGTACCTCTTTAGCCTGAGTCTGTCTCTTCAGAAAGTCCCTGCACTGTGGAAAACATCATGCATTGTGCCGGTACCCAAAACACCACGTCCCTGTGCCCAGAACGACTACAGGCCGGTGGCTTTAACATCGCATATTATGAAGGTGTTTGAGAGACTGATCCTGGATACACTTCGTCCCCTGGTGAAGTCCTCTCTGGACCCTCTTCAGTTTGCCTATCAGCCGTTCATGGGTGTTGATGACGCCATAATACACCTGCTACATCGCACCTACTCTCACCTTGACAAGCCTAGGACCTCCGTAAGGATGATGTTCTTTGACTTCTCCAGTGCCTTCAACACCATCCAACCAGCAGTACTGGGGGAGAAATTAAGGAACATAAACATTGACACCCGCTTGGTTTCCTGGATCATGGACTACCTGACCTGTCGCCCCCAGTATGTCCGACTAAAGAACTGTGTGTCAGAGACTTTGATCTGCAGCACTGGAGCTCCCCAGGGGACGGTACTGTCTCCGTTTCTTTTCACCCTCTATACATCTGACTTTAGATATAACTCAGAGTCATGCCACCTGCAGAAGTTCTCTGACGACTCTGTGGTTGTTGGGTGTATAGAGGAGGGTGACACCTCGGAGTACCAGTCTGTTGTGGATGACTTCGTTTCCTGGTGTGAGCGTAATCACCTACAACTCAACATCAGGAAAACAAAGGAGATGGTGGTAGACTTTAGGAGAAACAAGACCCCTGTGACTCCTATATCTGTCAAGGGGGAGATAGTGGACATTGTCTCCGATTACAAATATCTGGGAGTTTATCTGGACAACAAACTTGACTGGTCACTCAACACAACGGCACTCTACAAGAAAGGTCAGAGTCGATTGTACTTTCTTCGAAGGCTCAGGTCTTTTAACGTCTGTAATACCATTCTACAGATGTTCTATGAGACCGTTGTGGCGAGTGTCATTTTTTACGCTGTGGTCTGTTGGGGTGGTAACATTAAGGTGTCTGATAAGAACAAACTGGACAAGTCAATTAAAAAGGCCGGATCTGTGCTAGGCATGGAGCTTGACTCGGTGGATGTAGTAGCAAAGAGGAGGATTCTGTCCAAAGTACAATCCATTGTGAACAATCCTTCTCACCCGCTATACAGTGTTTTGGCTGAACAGAGGAGCAGTTTCAGCCAGAGACTGATTACTATCAAGTGTTCCACTGAGCGTCACAGGAGATCCTTTCTCCCAACGGCCATAAAACTTTACAACTCTTCGCTGTAACTCATACACACATGTATGTGGATTTTTTCACTGACTGGTATACAACAGGACACTAATACTTACCCATTTTTTTTTCCACCTTCCTTAGTTAACAACTGTGAGCACCTGTAACCGAGCATAAGCAATTTCCCTTTGGGATTAATAAAGTTCTTTGAATCTTGAATCTTGAATCTTGAATCTTGAATCTTGAGTCAAGAACTCATTACTGATTTCCACAGATCACGCCGGATCGTCCGGCTCCGCGACTGCCGGGTCGCCCCGCCCGCCGGCAATTCCATCAAGCAGGTGGGCCATCGCTCCATCCGACAACGCGAAGGGGGCGCCCTCACCTCCCTCGGGAGGCCGGTTCTGGGGGAGGGGGTACTGTAACATCTGGGCCACCGCGGCCTCAGGGAAGAAGATCCGGCCAGTTCTCCGGACTACTGAGTCGCCGCTTTGTCTCCCCCTAGTGTGTCTGTGTCTGTATGTCATTCACGATTATCACCAAGTAGATTCACCTGTGTATCCCTTGTGTGTGTTCCTATATAAACCAGCCGACCCCGGGGCCACCTGTTCGTCCACCGTTATAAATACTAAGAATCACATGCTATTTCATGCCCAAAATCTCAATTGTATTTTTCTAGGACTGAGACGTCTCACGTCGTTTTTTCCGTGGACAGTGGAGTACTGGCATGATGACTTTTCTGAGTATTGGGATCACGTTTATTCATTTGTTTAGTGGAACTTTTTGTGTTGGTGCTACTGAAATAAAGATCAATTGTTTGCACACCTGCATCTGATCATATACAGAGATCTTGTCTCTATGAAAACTGGAAATACTGTATCAGAGCAAACATCGTGAGAAGATATCGCGAGAAGAGAACACAGTTTGTTGAGAAGACAAATGTTTGGCGAGCGTGTGGAAAAGGTAAGCAGGAACTAATTCCCATCTTTCTAAATAGAAACGAAATACTGAACATAAATGTCACCTGCTGTTTAGTGATGTTTAGTCACGTTATTTTGGTTTAAGCAATTTCTTGTATTTTTAATCACACTTAAAATTCCGACGGTTATATGCGCGTGCTTAATCTGCGGTTCGGTTCTGGTTTCGGTCTGTTCTCATGAGTTGTGAAGCGAGAGGAACAAAGTATAAATACTGTTCATTTGCTAAATTAAGTATCATGAATTTTAATTGAATATCTACAGTATCTCTAAATTTTTCCACAGCAGTTTGTGACTGAAAAGTGTCCTGTCTGCATCTGACTTCGAGTTTCCTGACCAACCGTATCTAACGGTCATATTTAAAAGTCATAACGGACAGTTATAAAGTACTAAACGTTTCTGTTGGTGTTTAATTTTTTTTCTCTGATTAATACTTATTTGTGGTGTTTTATGTTTTGTACATCTTTTCAAATTGAGACCTCATTTGTAAGTTGCTGCTGGTGTAAAACAGGTTTTTTTTATTAAATATAAAATAATCTCTTATGTCTTATCCTTCCTTCCTTCACAGAACTCTATTGACCAGGGCTTGAAATTTAAATTTACTTGGATCAACTTAATTTACAACTGAAAAATTTTTTGTACCAATCCTCTTCATTTATGTTAACAGTATTAAATTATGTTGGACGCAGATGTAGTAAATATTTTATGTAGGATATTTTATTTGAAATCACCGGAACACCGGCCGGAAAGCTTCCTGTGACGTAGCTTCCTGTTTTTGTATTGTTGCCACGAAAGTTTCGTGAGAGTTTCTTCGTCTAAAAACAACAAATGGAATTCAGCACAGAACAACTAAAAACTCTGAATCAGGTACGTTATAATGGATAATATTCAGCTTGTTCAGTGTGTGGAGTGCAGGATGTTTAGACATTCTTCCTCCGTCATTA